>VZTF01009713.1:779590-1090684 GCA_013397755.1 Cnemophilus loriae
TTCTTTCTTTCTTTGTCTGTTTTTCTTTCTTTCTTCCTTCTTTCTTTCTCTCTTTCTTTCTCTCTTTCTCTCTCTCTCTCTCTCTCTTTCTCTCTCCTAACCTAATATGTAACCTAATATGTTTTAGTACTTCCAGAGAGACATTTGGATTAATTTGCTTTTTGGCTATATTGGGGTTGGAATCAGTGGCTCACATTTTAACTTTCACTGGCAGAAAGAGCTCACACATCAGGCCTTTATAGGCATGGCTGAATCAATTGGATTTTTCAGTTTCAATTATCTATACGTTTTTAGTTTTATTTCATAGAAATAGATGGCTTGCTTCCTCTACTCACACAACTTTTAACATCTATATTAACTAAACAGCTTATGACCTGAGTCCTGGCGAGGCTTTTAGACTGGATACCCAGAAATTTTGCTGGTTTTTTTAAGTTGCAGGGTCCCAAAGTAATTTCTTTTAAAAGATATTTTCCTCATTGTAAATTTTGGTAGTTCTGCCGTTTTCCTTTTTGCCTTACTTACTTATTTTTCTATAAACTACATAAGATAACTGTAGCTTTGCTGGAAAATTATTTATAATTCATTAGCTTTCCCAGTTCATACTTCTGAAAGACTATGTCATCAGAAGCATTCCTGAGTTTGTCCATTTTATTAGTAATAGAGAAAAAATTCTTAAACTAGTAACAGTTTCCACACTGGCAGGAATAAATGGAATGTGAACCCTGTATAAACTTCTGCAGTCTGGAGTTGTTTTCCAGCCTTGGCCTGTTATATATTCCCCGTCATATGCTCTTAGGAACAGAATCCAGATCAGTTTACTTCCTATTACATAATCTAAGTAGTTGTCACTGAGACTTACGCATTAGTAACTATTTCCACCCATGGGAGTCATGTGTTGCACTAGAACAGAAGAAAAATATTTTTGCAGTATGTATGAGATGATTCTTTTATGCCAGGATTTAGACAAGTGGTAGGACATATACAAAAAATATACTGGGCCATAATACTGGAGCGGAGAAGACAGACAAGGGTTGGATTCTGATTGCAAGAGCCCAGAGTAACCTTCATAAAGTTTACAGAAATTAATGTCAGCAGAATTTCAATTGCAATCTATTGCATCTTCTTAATGTCAAATATTTGGCTCATAGATGAATGTGAATATTATCTTCAGCAATAAATGAATTAAATATTGCCACTTCCAAATTACGTGTTTATGTAAAAAGATACAAATTTAGATTTTGAAAATATTAACTAATGGTGCCACCTAAGAATAGGCTAGCTTTTCCTATAATTTATATTTTTTCCTGCAGCTTAGTATTGAAAGAATGGTATTAAAATGAATATCTGGTATTATTGATAGTGGAAGATCTGCTGCTTTAGAAAGATTATGCTATTTATTTTTCAAGCAATGTGCAACAGCTATGCAGCCAACTCCATTAACACTGACGTGAAACCTTAGTTCTTCCATTTATAAAATATTACAAATGCATGAATATATAAGTCCCTGCTTCCAAACATCAGAACTCTTTAAAATATACATCAAATATACAGCTCCAAATTAACATGAGTTCTGTATTCTGGGAAGTCTTCTTTTTAAAACATTTATTCAATGTGAGTTTTAGAGAAGATGAGTGTGCTGATATAGTTGAAAGGCTAATATTACCAAAAATTGTTCAGTATTGGTCTAAAAAGAGTTAAAATATCAAGCATCTGTAAGTTATAAAGCTGGTAACTACCGTACTTAAATATGAGGGAGTAGTGCTAGAATTTAAGAAATGGTACAAGTGGTTAGAAATTAATTAATAAGTTTATCAATACTTTTGCAGTGTAGGGAGCTGAGTGTGACTTTTAAAGGGTTTAGCTGAGCTTATTAAAACTAGCTCATTAATGGAAGAAGAAAGTTTTTGTTTGGGTTTTTTTGAAAGGTTGATTGGTTTGGTGGTTTATTGTTTTTCAGGTCTGCGGAATTTTTCATCAACTTCAATCAATTTATTGTTAAATCTGATTAATTCTTCAGACTCGATCACTGGTGTTTTCAATTTAGCCATCAACAGGTCATTTCAGTGCACTTCAATTTGGGTGGAGTGACAACCTCTTTAGGTTAGATATTCTATTGATTGTCTTTTCGAAGTAATTAAAACAGAATTGCAGTCACTTTGGTTGGAATTCATTTCATTTAACTCTAGTCATGTAGGTATTTAGCGTCCTGAGTAAGCCAGTCATATAGGTTTCCCTTAAAATCAGTGAAAAAAGGTAATAACAGAAGACATGATGAATGGAAGTCCACCTCATAACTGTGAATGTGAATATAGATAATGGTTTCCCAGGAGAACGTGTCAGGACAACATATGAAGTTTAAAATAGAAAACAACTAAAAAACCAAACCCAGCAACAAAAATCAAATTAATTATAAATACTTTGACAGATTATGTTAGTCATGTCACTTCTGACTGAGCAGGGCTTCAAATCTGATTTCAATGATGTGACATTTCCAATATATTTACAATATAATTGTCTCAGATGGAGGTTCCAGTACTGTAAAAACATCACTTTAGTTACGGACTTAGTAAAAGCTTTTGGCCGTGGTGCTGTAGTGTAAATGGAATTTTAATTACACTAACAGTGTAATTTATATGTTTTTACTTTTTATAGGGCAGTATCTTACAGGACTCACTTCTGTGTCAGTAATCCTATTTTGAGTCTTTTAAGAGGATGAAAGGAATTACATGGTGTGCCTTAATTTCAGTCTTGGTCAAAGTGAGTTAGACCTTCAGATACACTCTGCACTGGTGCAGCCTCAGCTTGAATATTGTGTGCGGTTTTGGTCACCGCAATATAAAAAAGACACTAAACTACCAGAGAGTGTCCGGAGGAGGGTAACAAAGATGGTGAAGGGCCTTGAGGGGAAGCTATGTGAGGAGCAGCCGAGGTCACTTGCTCTATTCAGCCTGGAGAACAAGAGTCTGAGGGGAGACCCCATCATGGTTTACAACTTCCTCATGAGGAAGAGGAGGAGCAGGCACTGATCTCTTCTCTGTGGTAACCAGTGACAGACAGAGGGAAGGGTCTAAAGTTGTGTCAGGGGACGCTTAGGTTGGATATTAGAAGAAATGTTCTTCACCCAGAGGGTGGTTGGGCACTGGAACAGGCTCCCCAGGGAAATGGTCACAGCACCAAGCTTGACAGAATTCAAGAAGTGTTTGTACAATACTCTCAGGCACATGGTGTGACTTTTGGGGTATCCTATGCAGGGGTAAGAGTTGGACTCGATGATCCTTGTGGGTCGCTTCTGACTCAGCATGTTCTATGATTCTGTGACTATTCCCACAGCCATCAGGAGCTCACATCTGTAATCATCCCTGTATAGCTCAGCAAACAGTTTTTGCTTCAGCATCCAATTATCTGCCCAGTTGATGCTGTTCCTAAGAATCAGTCCATTAAAATGCTAGACCCTAAGAAGAAAGAAAGTTATGAGGATTGTTCATTTAATTTTATGGAACCTGCCTCTGCCAACCTCCTAGACAGTTGGAGCAATGATATGCACACATCTGCCCTGGATGTGTGAGGGGCTCTTACTTTCCCACACTGCTTCAAGCACTTGTTTTGTTCCTGCTTCAGTGGGATGACAAGTACACTACAATACTGATTCTTAACTGTAAATAACTCCACATTTGTTTCATAGATATGAATATTTCGTGGAGCTAGTTCCTTCATCTGCTCTTCAAGAAAAGAAAAAAGGTTTTTTTCTCAATAAGCTAGAGCTTTAGACTTAAAATACCTGTAGATGTATTTTTCAGAATGAAGTGAAATAGGCTTTAAGTAACAATGGTGATTTTGGGATAATTTTTGCTTAGACTTTTAGCAAGAGTAGCAAATACTAACATTAGCCCTATAAATACAATTTAATGTAATACATTATATGTAAGTTATTTTATTGTCACATAGAAGTCTGAAAAGCATTTACAGACATGACCCTTAGATTCAAGCCTTTTGGAGAAACCTTACAAAACCCAACATCTTTCTAAAATGCTGTCTAGCCTGGGCACGTTTTTAGTAGTTTTGGTCTCACACAGGGTGTATTTGTCCTGAAGATTAGACCCTAGTGGAAAGAGGCAGTGAAGTCCAACTCTGAGTGCATCTTTCATCTACCTGGGTTTTATTTATCACATACCCCTTAGTTTCTGAATACAGACAAAAAGGAGACTATTTTCCCCTTTCAGGACAATTAGCCAGTTCTTTAAGGCGAGGTACCAGAGCTTCTTTGGAGCTGCTTTGCCTCCAGATCTGAGTAGTTAGAGCTAAAAGCAGAGAACAGACTCTCTTGCTGCCGTGCAGTCAAGGGTCTTTGTGCATCTTCCCTTTCTCCAGAAAAAGAAAATTGCGAGTAGGAGCAAAGCCTTCTCACGAAACTAACAAGATTCATTTTTCTTCAAAGGCTGAAAGTTGTTCCCAAGATTATGACAATAGCTTATAGAAGTTGGTGAGGCAATACCATTTGATGACATGGTACCTGCTATTCTGCCATCCTGCTTGGAACTCATTAAAGAGTTTCATTAACCCAATGAAAATTGAAAAACTTGCCTCATTTAAGCAAAGATCTTTTATAAGAGTATAATTCTTATTTAACTCATTCTTTTCTAATGCAACTACAAAGTCATTTATTTCAAATACAGTAGTGTAATTAACATATGTTAAGGGTAATTTGGAGCAGCAGACTATTCAAATCTATAAAGCAAACATTGTACCCCACCTGAGCTCCTAGCTCTGGTATTGAGTGGTACAAATAATCTGCATTTGCTATTTATTGAGATTCTAAAATACACATGTACTTAAAAATCTCAGTCATAACTCACATCTTATTTGGACATTAGTCCATATCCCAGCTCTGACACTGATCTGAGACAAGACTTAGGTTACTGTCTGTTATCATATTTGTTTCCCGTGTCTAAAGGTGGATGATACTTCTCAGTCACCTCACAGGGATGTTACAAGACTGATTTTGCTCGTTTGCAAAGCTTTTTGCAGTTCTTGGCTTACTGTGTGGAACTGGAGGGCAGTACACAAATGCCAAGTATTCCTACTATCCTGCAGCAGCTGGGGACAGATTTTTCACATGCCAGTTCTTTTATTCTGGGACAAGTGGCTGCTGAGTCAAGGAGTGATGGCGCACATTGAGGACAAGGCAGACAAAATGCAAGCAGGAAAACAAACAGTTACTCTAACATTGCGGAAAAACAAAACTAGAGCTCCCGGTAAAATCAGAGTCTCAGTAAACAAGAGAACAGTATAAACCCTTCTCAGAAGGGTATTTGACAAGCTGTTGTATTGATAGCTGATTCTGGCAGCTGGCAACTGCAGAATATTAATGAAGCATTGGTAGGTACATGAGCTGTTTGAACAGGTTGATTATAACTGACTGAAGTCTACAGTGCGTGATATCAAGATACACTACTTGTTTGTAGCATTTGCTCTTAGTTTGACCTTGTTGCTTGCTTGCTGCTTTTTTCCTTTTTTCTTTCTCCCTTTTTTCCTTCCTTTCACTTCTTTCCTTCCTTCCTTCCTCCTTCCTTCCTTTTTTCTCTTTCTCTTTTGTTCACTAGTTCTCATATGCCTAATTAAGTTCAAATGTGCTGAAAACTGCAATAAAAAAATTGCAAATCAGATGTTGTAAAAGTGTCTTCTTGTCTTGTTTCTCTCCTATTGTATGTTAGCAGACACATGCAGCTACTATTACAGTAAGCTGCGTTCTTATTCACTGCTTACATAAATGGGATTTATACAGGGGAACTAGAAGGAGCTTAGGAGAATATTCTTGTGCACATCTGACTCAGGGTATGTAAAGGCTGAGCAATCTGCATATTTGACAGCAAGAAGTGAGATTGATGGCTTCACTCAGGACCCACTCCAGTCCCCTGCTGCTTCCCTGGGAAAGGGCAGGCAGTGTTCCTCGCCCACTGCTTGCCTATAAAGGCATAGGTACGAGCAGTGCTCTCTTGCTAGCTTTAAGCACATGATGGAATTCATATGACTGACTAAAAACACTGGTGGGTGACCTTTATTTATGCAGGTGCTGTTTTTTTTTTCTTATTTTGGTCTGGTACTGTGTCCTTCACATGAACATTATCATACATGCTTCTTTTTATGATTTCTACCGTATTTCTTTTTATTCTTCACAGCCCATAATAACCTATAAGAGTTCTGAAAGGCATTTTGCTTACAAATGCTTCATTCCTTCATCTTTTGCTTCTTCCTTTATCAACGTTTATATCTATTAATGTAAAATCGTGGGGTTTTTTGGTTGCTAATGGATTTTGCACTTGTCATAATACTACCTATATTACCCAAATCTTACTAGTTAGGCTTAGGTTAGAGCTGGGTATACTAATGGGTTAGACTTCTCTACGAGGGATTCCGTTTCAGGGATATTAAGTGCCAATTTTACAGGAGAATACTGCTTTAGCTCCTGAGCATGTATAGAATGTTTGAGATGTTGGATTTAATGTTTGTGAGAAAATGAATACTTATTTTCACCTTGATACAAACATTAATTATGTTTTTCCTCTTCACCTTTCATTAACTGGAGCTAATATTGGCCATGATGATCATAAAGGAATATCAGGGAAGCTATTCTTAGCTCTACTTTGTGGGATAAACAGGAGGTGTGAAATACAGTGATCCAGGCTCTTCTTAGTGACAGTGTAATGGCCAGTGTAGGTTGGCAAACAGGACTATGCAGTGGCCTTTGCACCAGTTTGCCTCGAGGCTAAGGCGCAGGAGCAGCCAATGCCCCTTTGCTTGTCTCCTTAATGATCCTGTAATTTACTGTGAAGCTTTTAAAGGGAGCACTGAATGGTCAGAGCCTGTTCTTCTACTGTAAAGGGGTGGATATAGCGGGATCTCTCAAAACCCTTCATTTGTGACATTCAGGAACCTTCAACATTCTTCTGACTACTGTGGTGGCTGTGACTTTTCAAAGTGCTTTTGTATTATTTTTAGGAAAAGGAGTGCTTCCTCAGTAAATTGATAAGCCCCTTCCATTTTTATGAAGAGCAATGTGTTGATGTTGTTTGCCATTACAAAAATTTATAATAGCGATAGAAGTGTTGTCATGTGAATATTAAATATGAAAACAAATATGCTCAAGCCTTTGAAGTGTAAGAAAACAATAGTTAACCTTTTTTCTTGCAACAACCAAAAGTTTTCTCAGATGAGCAAAACAACAGCTTTTCTGGGATAGTAAGCAAACTCTTGTTGTTTACTTCCACTTAACTCACAGAAATAGAATTCTGCTTTTTATGGCAAATTTGAGGTTTTGTGCGCTTGAACATGCAGTCGATCATTTTTATTTGTGCTGTAAGTTACAGTGGGCTTTCTGAGATACTCTTCCTTCTAGTGGATACTGATTAGCAAAAACAAAGTAGTATTTACTACTACAGTGTTGACAAAGTTAAGTCTCAGCAACCAGAATTGTTTCTGTTTGTCCAACTTGTTCTGGTGGCAGGCCCAGGATTTCTTCTCTGAGTTTTCTCAGTGAACTAACATTAAACTGAGACTAGGATAAGCAGAAACAAAGTACATACCAGAGGTTCTTTCTGGACACGCATATAAAAAGATTTATATGCTCTATGTACGGAGCAATAGGTGCCTATTGCTGCCAGCAGGAAATCTCAGTTATATGATGCAGAAGACAAACTACCTGGGCTTTTAAAGTTTTGCCTAAAAGCCAGATGTTTGAGTCATTGATTTAGCCTCCCTCAGAGGTGTGCCAGCTACATCATATTGTTGCCGATGTCTACAGTCAGCTTCAGTGAAGTGGAGAATCAGAAGTACACTG
Organism: Cnemophilus loriae; assembly: GCA_013397755.1. Taxonomy (NCBI): domain Eukaryota; kingdom Metazoa; phylum Chordata; class Aves; order Passeriformes; family Corvidae; genus Cnemophilus; species Cnemophilus loriae. The sequence continues at coordinate 787,425 of VZTF01009713.1, forward strand.
AGTTTCTATCACAGGGCTAGCCTAGTCATAGGTAATCTTGAAAACAACATTCTGCTTGTTTTGTGACATATATTGCGTGCAGTGCTACATGGCATTTACCCTGAAAGTAAATGTGTCTCGAGGCACTATCTCAAGACATAAGTATAAGCTGACGCAGTTGGATTTTTTTAGTTTTTGTTAAGGTAATCATCTCACTCCCACTGCTAATGCAGTTTACTGTGAGAAATTGGAATATGCTCTAAGTGGTACAGAAGAAATCATGTAGAGACTTGCTGGTAATCATAAGCATAACAGCAACCTACTCACTGTTATCATCCACAGTTTTCAATACTAGTATGGCAGGAGACCAATCAAGAGTAATAAGTTGCCTAAATACCCAAGAAAGAAACAGGGAGGAAGGAAGAATTTGCAGTTCATACTGTCTGTGTAGGCTGGATTACACAGAAAAAAACCACAGTGGACTCCAGTTCAGTGTTTAATAATAACAGGATTTGATAGTGGAAAAAATCTCAGGAATAAAAAATGGATTTTCACTGCTACATATTTTCTAAAAAGGTAATGCAGAATGTAAAAAACTTAATGTTTTAAATATGAAGATGATATTAGCAATATGAAATTTATTTAATGCTTTAGAAGTTTTATGTGGATTTGAGCCGCCTGAATGTGTTGGCTCTCAGAACCTCTGTAAGGTAGCTCTTACAGTCAATTCTAAATTATAGAAGAGCTGTGGAAAGCTTGTGAGGTTTATTAGTGAAAGGCTTCCTGATGTCTTCTAACATGTGGAAACAGCGAAATTAGTACCATCAAGCTCCACCTTGTTCCTGCAAGTATTATCAACATCAAAATATCAGAATCTTTAAAGTAAAATATGGAATTTTAATATTGTGTATTTATTTTGTGGATACACAGGGAATTTTAAATCTCTGCTTAGAACCTGCTGTTCAGATGTTCCCAATTTGTTCCTCTCTGTTGTTGCTGATGCTTTCGCTGCGCTACCAATAAATCTCACTAACACCTATTTAAAGCACTTAGTTATAATTTAGGCAGAACTTTTTTCCATTGTTTCTTCTCCACGCTGTAGATGCTAGAGCTATATAAATTAACCCACATTAATTAGTCACTTTGCAGTAAGTGACTAATTGCAAATACAACTTCAGTGACTGAGATCAGTGATTTGTAACAGTTGCCACATATTGACTAGGCTATTGGAGATATTTTTGCCACAAGTTTTTTTGCAGAACAGCTTTTGCTTCTCTAAACAGGTACTCTCGTTCCGTGGTCCCATGAAAACTGGAAATTGGTGTTTGCTCTGAGGATTCTTTATGATCCCTGCAAATGAATATTGAATAATGTAGTTTGATATGGAAAAAAGGGGAAAAAACTTGACATCCTGTTTCTTTCCGTGTTTTTCAGTCTAATTGGAGAAGAGACAGAGACCAAAAAATGCCACCTGCAACAGGAGCGCCAGATTACCCACCTCCTGATGGAGGCTGGGGATGGGTTGTGGTCTTTGGGGCTTTCATCTCCATTGGATTTTCCTATGCCTTCCCCAAAGCCATCACAGTGTTCTTCAAAGAAATACAAGAGATCTTCCACACATCATATAGTGAGATAGCTTGGATATCATCAATAATGTTGGCCGTCATGTATGCAGGAGGTAAGACATTAATGAAATTAGTAAATAACATTGTCTGGTTTTTCATATTGTCCTAAAGCATTTTTACCCCTTAGGGCCTTTTCTTTTTTCCTCTACCTAAGATTTAGGTAATTTAGGTAAAAAAAGATTTTTCAATCTTTCCCTAAATTCACAATTTTTGAGAGTATAATTTTCCCACAAATCAATGCCCAAATAATTTCTTCTGGATCTAGGAGTAAATTTGGTCAGTTTCCACTGCCTTGGTGAGATCTCTCAGTAAATCCAACGATGAAGCTTAATCACTGAAAATTATTATGGCAATGAGGGTTCATTAGCGAGACACGGGTATTCCTCTGTAGACAGCAGGTTTATATCTGGTCCTTATTTGTCCTAAAATCCTATTTTCCATTTAGGCCAAGAGCAATGTTTCAACCATGCCATCTATATGACAGCTAAGATGTAGACAATCTTATTCTTGGGACTGAACAGTGAGCATAAATTCTCTGATACCTTTTTTCTTGTAAGCAGGAAGTAAAGAACAAGACAGATGAAAAAGGATTTTAAAGTATAAAGCTGTGTTTAAGAACTAAGTGTCAAATCTGCTTTGACAGGCTTTGTGTCTGTCAACCCCAAAGACTGACTTGTTGATTCTGCATGGTTTCTTCATTTCTTCACAATTTTTTTCTTTTTTGAGTATTGGTGAGAGCTAGCTGCTGCTTCGGCAAAACACTTACTCAGACAGTTCAAAGGTGTAAGTTACGTTAATTCAGGCAACAGATCTGGTATTTCACTTTCTTTTAATGTTAAGAGGTAACCACCTGGAACATCTCACTATTTGCACTGATGGAGCAATTAAATGCATACATTTATAAACATGCGTGTGTTTATGTATATGTACATATGTGTGATTGTCTATACATAGAGACTGAAAACATTGTGCTGATAGCGTACTGATATTGAAACTCTTTAATCACTGAAGAGTATCACTCTAGGATTTTTCAGAAGTGGTATCTGTGTGATAGTAAAGTACAGTGTTGTCAGGTCCAACTAATGATCTGTTGAAGGATGCATGAAGTCTCATTTTCAGCATGGTAGTTTTTTTATCTGTTATTTCAGTCTCCCTAAGTTTTGACACATGAATGGCCCTAGCTTATTTAGCAGTCAGGGAAGTGAGGGGCATGCCTACAAAGAGGATCAGGCTATCTGGATTGCTCTCCTTAACTACCTCTTTTTCCCCTCTGACTGCAATAATGGAGCTGGAACCGTCATAGCATTAGCTTCAGCACCTCAGGTAAATACTTTTCAGTTGATGGGATAGAAAAATGGATCTTTTTTCAAATTCTGTCAGTTACAGAGACATTATGAAGACATCTTGACAAATGGTATCAACAAAAACATGCTATTCAGATATTTTGATACTATTTTTATTCATATACGAATAGAAAATCATAAATTATTCATATGCTGGTGGACAAATATAAGGGATTTTATAGGACCAGCAACAATAGTCAAGTGATTCACCAAAATTTACCAGGTGAAGAAATAACTTGATGCAATCAAGAGTGGAGTAAAAGAGGGCATGTCTCATCACATTTAAGTCCCTCCTAATGTAGCACTTTCTTAAGGGTGCATCAGCACTTGCACTGTGGAGTGTACCTGTGTAACTGTGGAGGCCTCTGAACAAGTGCTGAACCCATCTGGAGCATGGGAAGAACATAGATGTTGAAAAGCTGGATTTTATTTCTGCTTTCCGTATGCAGTGACTTGCTGACCCTGGGCTCCTTTAACAATGTAAAGCAGGTTTGCTCTATAATGCAGGCGCTGTTATGTTGTATTCTCTTCAAAGCATTTAATTTGTGGCATTTCTGTCAGGTCAAAGTTCACCCAGGTATTATTAACAATACACTTGCAAATCTCAGGACATTTATCTGTGGTCATTTTTGTCTGCGAGGTTCAATGTGCACAACTTTTCATACTAAATACAAAAGATTCAGTATTTCTGCCTTTACACTAATACTTGTTTGACTGTTCTGATTACCAGCTACTAACTCCACTTGTATATTGACGTTAAAAACTACAAAATTGTTTGCTATTCATTCTGCTAACACCTACCCCATTTACTATGAAGATTATCAGCACAGGAACAGTAGGCAGAGTTGTTTGGGTATCTTGTTACAGACTCGTGGTTTTAAAATGCTGAGAATGACGACCCTGCCTGATATAAACACTCTTTGAAGCCAAAGCTTCTCTAGGACCACTTCCTAAAAACTAGGCCATTTAGACAATCACTGGCAGAATATGAAATAGCAATCCGGAAAAACATTTCTGAAGGAAATCACTTCATTGTTTTTATTGTCTGAAGGTGGTTTGATTCTTCCTTCACATTTGATGTGCTGTAACGTGAAATACACGTTCAGGCCACAAGTACAAGGTGCATTGTTTACTGTGAAGTGTGATACATACATCTGTGCTGAACACTGTTCATCATGCTACTAATGAAGGTAACCTGAAAACATCTAAGATCTGTCATCCTCATTACAGCTTAGCATTCAACCTATTAATCATCACAGTGAGGTCAGTGAATAAGTTAGAGTCTGTGCAGACACTTTTTGCTTCGGAGGCTGCAGCCTCTTGCAGTAATTAGCTGGCATCTGTGTTTCAGCAACAAGGTATTAACTTACCTTTCAATGCCTGAGAAAAAAGCTCCAGTAAGGAGCTAAAAGAATGTTAATTATATTTATCACTTACTTCATACTTAGAATAAATGGCATTAAATTATAGCAGACCATCTGGCAATCCATATGGTCTCCTGCAGTCCTGGTTAATTCCAGCAAATAGGTCAAGCACAGCATTCACCCTGTTAGGAAAGCACCAGGCAGAGGTGACAAATCTGATAAATCAAATCAATATGAAACTCCTTTTCTCTCTCAATCTGGCACAATATGCAGTTTCATACTGTTTTTTGTTGTGTTTTAGGGGATTGGTTTGTTTGTTTTCTTAAGCTTGCTCTTCCTTCTTCTCCCACCCCCCAACCTTTTGATGTTTGTTAGAGTTTACTAAAAAGGCATCCCAAAAAGCAAGATCCAGTGATGTGATTAAGGTTACAAGTATTGCACAGCCTCTACTGTTCAGGCCATGCTTGATAAAAGCATCCTCTGGAGAAGAGCAGTAGTTCAGTCTCCATGGTAACGCCTTCTTCTGCCTCTCTTGAGCAGAGACTGTCAATTGCATTAAATTAAGGGTGATGGTTTTGTGATGGATTCCTACACCCAAGGGACTGAGATTGGGACCACCAGACTTTTGTTACTGGAGGACAGAAGCTGGGATAAAATGGAATTAGTTGAATTACCCTGACAGCAAAATCTGTGTTCCTGTATGTGTATGAACAGATACATATATAAAATGCATGTGCATGGATGTATTCTTATGTATGCAAAATATATGTTTCCCTATACTTACAGAGTCATATTTCTGCTCCAACACACAGAGACATTAAGGAATTAAAGAAAAAGATCAAATACACTTAACCTCAGGTTCTCTTAGTTCATTCTTCTCGTTTTCAGAACTTCGCTCTCACTTTGTGCAGCGTTATCGGCCAAAGGTGATTAGGGAGCTTCTTATCAGAGCTCGATCTGTTTCCAGTAAAAATGTTTTCATTGCTTTCAGTGTGAGTTTGATAGGAGCCATAGTGGCATCTATGAAAGCCATGTGACAGGTCTGGTGATTTCAGACAGAGCTGACCTTGAGTTTTAGATTTCCTCAGGGAAAAAGCAGTTTGTTTACTCACTGGTCCTTAACTCTTTTTCTGTCATTTTTCCAAGGACAGTTTCAGTTTGGGGTTTTTGTGGTTTTTTTTTTTTGTTTGGTTTTTTTGTTGTTGTTGTTTTTTGTTTTTTTCTCAAAAAGAACTTTTTGAGTATAACATTGGATTATGAAGATTAGCTTGAGAGCTGATAAATCCTTCAGGCCAAACCCAGCTGTGAAATGGGGGACAGTCTTGCTGGTCTGAAGTTCAGCAAACGTAAAAGGTTCATTTAAATTCTGGATAGTATTTCTGGGTAAATAATTTAAAAGGCATCTTTAGACTGCTTTTGAAGAAGAAAGATCCTATATGGAGTGGCCATTATAATTTTTCAAAACATGCTTATACTTAAAAAATGCAGCATTCAATATCTTCCTTTCTCTTCATGCTTAAGTTATTCAAGTTTGAAGTTAAGTGTTTCCAAACAGCAGCAAACCCTTGAAGGATTTTTCATGTGACAGCACAAAAGTAACCTGTAGGCAAGTCCTCATTTTGACTTTGTCTAATATTAATTTTGTAAAATAACATATCATATGGTATGTTCAAAATATTTGTGATTTTATCTCAGTGGGTGTTTTGGTGATATTGCTGTGAAGATGAAATGGCATGCACAGTGGAGATGACAGTTGTGAAATCCATGTAACATAAACAACAGATGGTTATGGATTTTTACTTTTGGGCAGGACCTGGGTTCCTACACTTTTCTTCCTCCCTGATAACATTTTCTAATTTTGGTTTTACAAATACTGGCACAAGGAATTCAGTGGCCATCCATATGGAGATTGAGAAGCTTTCTTGAATTGACCTATCTTCTTTGTTGTCAGGGGCAAGTGTTTTTCCCCATCAGAATATGCAAAGTGTTGAATTTTAATAACCTCATTTAGAGTGTCCTTGAAAGCAGAACTTACTAACTTTCTGAGTGCCTCATGGGCATAAGGGAATACTTCACATTTTGCCTAAGATATATGTGAAACATCTATGTCAAGTTAATTTGAGACTCACAGATAAAGGAAAAGGAGTCATAATGAGGTTTCACAAGAGCAGAGCATTTTGACTCTTACTAGCAAATGGAGATAAGAGTAACAAAAATATTATAAATATACATTAGTTCAGTTCTTAAAAAACAAGACCTGAATGCTAAAGCCTGTGAAGGGTAATACAGCCAGGTCTTATGTTTCTTGGAAGGCTTTGAGTTTTTGTAAAAATGGATCTTGTAGGGTAGTGTTCTGCAGTAGCAATGGGTGTTTTAAACAGAGGCCTTCCTAGACGTCTAGAAAATACTCTTTAAAATGATCAAGGGAAGAAAGGTGGGAAAAAAAAAAGGCATATCTGTTGTAGATGGTTTTATGCATTTTCTTTTTAAACAGATTTGTCACCCTATGTACAGGAACAAGCTGGTTTTTTTACTCTGCAACTTGTTACATTTGGCTGAACAGATAATATCTAATTGCTAAATATTCAGTGCCTTTTGGGGATCCAATTTTGTCAAGTTTTCATGGAACAAAGACTTTGCTGGGATCTGAATACACTCAGGAAGCCAGTCTCAAAGTTAAGGACATGCTTCTACTGAGAGAAATAAGGAGTTTTTTGTCTTTTATTGTATGCTTGTGTTAATTTTGAGTAATTGTCAGAAAGACATTACATGATACAGAGTTCCCACTGTGTTTCTACAAACCTCTTTCGGTGTTCCAGCCATAGGGTATTGGTAATGGTTTGATACATACAATCAGCTTTAGAGGTGAACATGGCAGTGCTGGGTTAATGGTTGTACTTAATGATCTTAGTGGTCTTTTCTGACCTTAACGATTCCATGATTCTATAGCAATATTTGTGATAACTTAAATTTAATTAACTTGAGCCTTTTACTGAAACATGTCTCATTTACATACAAGTAGGCAATGTGGATTACATAATAAGCATTACTTAATAACGCTTTCCCTTTGTAAGACTTTGTATTTGTCTTGATCTTAATTTGGTTTTATAGACAGGGATTTCTATAAGTAAATCAATATTGACAACTTTTTTATCTGCAAAAATGATTCTTTTTTGATTTCCACTTAGTTTCAAGTAACAGGTCAAAGTCTAACAATAATAAATAAAACACATTATTTTCTAAGGGGCTAAAACTTTGCGTTTGTTTAAGAAAGGTATCAAGGGACAAACTGAGGCCTTTGATATGTTCATTGAGCTTGTAAAACTTTGACGAAAGAATGCTTATTTTGTGAGTACTGCAGATGTTGGATTAGTTCCCATATAGTTTTTCACTGGATCATACAATGGTTATGTTCGTGATATGTGTTGGGTAATTCAAAGGTAATGAAACAATGGTCTAGCGCAACTGGGAATCATGAGATATTTGAGCAGATACCAGAGAAGAACTGTGGGGAAGGAAAAGTCTGTGTATACCATTTTAGTCACCCAGCACTTCAAATGAAATAATAAACCCAGCACTTTACAAAGAACTTATTATAGAATTTTACTGGTCCATTGTTTTGGAATGTCTAAGAACTATTCCCTTGTTTATTTTGGAGAGTGTATTCAAGGAAAACAGAGTTGTACTGATATGTTTAGAAGATATTCTAAGCTGGTATCAAATGGCAACAGCTGAGACTTACCGTGATTCGTAAAGATATATAGTTCTGTGGTCATTAACAGGGGTAAGTGGGCCAGGGACTTAGTGACAGGTTTATGGTGATGTCAGAGGAACAGCAGAAATAAAAAATAAACAACAGAAATAAAAAAAAAAAGTGATGGTTTAGAATGTATTTTATGGTTATGTTGAGCACTCTTTTAATTGATTTAGCGGTTTGGAAGATTTTTGCAAAGACCACAGAACACATGTATTTAAATGTATAAACAATATGAAGAGTTTTTGAGGAGTCGGAACCTTTTCATCTAATAGTGGTATTCTATTAAGATTCTGTATGTCAAAGAATACAAACAAGTGCAGCTTTAGTAGGTAATACGTGTTTTGTTGGTGCATATAAGCAAAAGAAAATCTCAGCTTTCTTTTCCACAAATCTTGGCAGGTATTTTTTCATTGTCAAGGAACAGTTGAGTATTTGCATTGCAGTTCTACCTGACTTTTGTTTGGAGGAATATCTACTATGACATGACGTCCAAATGAAAGAATGTGACTAAAATAGGAGCTGTATTTTGAATAAGATGTTGATTTCCTCATATTGCTCAAACACGTCTTGCAACACTTTCTCACTGATGATGGGAATGTGTGCCCTGTTTGGTTTTCTATGTGTAATGCTTTGAAACATTTACAGTAAGAGCTTTAACTTTCAGAAAACTTTGAAGAAAGTAGTGGTATCTTTACAGCTTTTTGGCAATAGTAGCTGGAGATAATATGAACAGGATTCATGTGTTTAGTTTTCTTCAGCATAGGCACGTACCTCTGATCCAGTTGTCTAGACATTTTCTGTTTTCAATCAATAAAGATGGGAATTTCTAATTCATTCCTTCCTTAATTAAATGTCTGAAACATCAAATAAACTGTGTTTTAAAGACTTCTTTGGCTTTTGAGTGCTAAAAGAATCTAGAGGTAAACTTCAAATGTCCATTTTGCACAAATCTGAGTTGATGCCACCCTACGTGATTGTTGCCCTGCACTAATACATTATATTTTGCTACCTAGAGACCTTGAAATCTAAGAACATTCTTATTAGAAATACATGCCTGTGGTTAGTGATTTTGAGGTGGTTGTGTTTAAGGTTTGATTTTCTTCTTTAATCTTCTTCTTGTATGTTGAATGGGTTATAATTCTCCCAAGTTCCAGTGACACTGACTCAATTGCATTAGTTTTGATGCTATTAAAAATACCTGGTAATTTTAAGACTACCTTTTAGCTTGTAAATCTTCTCTTACCTTGCGATGACTTTCCCTTTTTTCCATAACCAGATGAGAAAAAACACAACTTGGAGAATAACTGGCTTGTCTAATAATTGACCAGGTTTACATTCTTCTGTAGCTGATTATAAGCTGATAGAAATCTATGGATATATTTTCTTATGTTCCGTGAATGATTTGAAAGTTAAATGCAGTTCAGTCTCTTTGTAACAAGATCCCCAAACACTTCTCTTATCAGTATCAGCTGGCTGCGCCAATTTTGTCATGATACAAACCTTACTCATACTGCTCTTCTATGCAGGAATCCTTTGCTCTTCCTGGAACAGAACTTACTTGACTGAAATTTTTAGTTCTTTTACAAGGATGAGCTTCCCTGTCCCACACATATTGCTTCCAGATTTGCAGGATTTCCCAAGAACTCTGCACCAGCTTTCAAGATCGGACTGGCACAAGAGAAGGCAGCAGATGTCCTATTTGGCCGTCCCTAGAAGGTGGAGTAATCTTATGTCCTTGGAAGTAAAATTTCACTCAGAAAAGCTTCTAGAGCAGTGCTGGTCTAAATTGTTTGAATTATTGGCATATACTGAACTGGTAGAATTAATCCCTCCATATTGTGGCATTGCTAAGCTTTAAGTGTATGTAATAAAGTGCATGAATCTGCTATTACTTGCCTCGTCAGAATAGTTGTAATTTTCGGAGCAGCAAGTAAATAAACAAAGAGCAGGAGGTTTTGCCTCTGGATATTTAACTTAAAGACTGTCTTTAGCAGAGCTACACAGTCCATAAGAAACCAAGACTCCAGAACGGTTACCATGAAACATTTAATTAAGGAACATAAGGGTTTAAAGCCGGACAGAAGGAACGTTTTCACTGATGATGTTACTCTCTTATCAGAGACATCTAAAATAACTGCCTGGGACTCCATTCCAAGTATGGGCATTGGTGCTTATCCTGCAAGAAATGCTTCATTTTAAATACCTTAGTGATCTCATAAAGTTCAAAGTGAAATTAATCTTTTTTTCACCTACCTAAAGTCAACATATAAACATGCTTATATATTTATGCAAATATGTTCATCCTGAGGTGTTTGCAACATCAAGATTTCTTGACAGTGTACCTTCAATGACTTTAAGTGATCCCAGAGGCATTCATTAAAATCTCATTTTTATTTATATTCACCTTAAAAAGACATGTTCCATAAATGATTCATATCTTTTTCCCCAAATAAAATATAAATAAAAAACAGAATACTAGCTTTGAAGATTTACAGGATTTAAGCAAAGCTGGTGGTGTGCACTTTATTGAAGTAATCATTGGATAAAACTTCTGACTTATTTGCTAGTAAGCTTATCTCTGTTTCATAAATGGAAAACAAAAATCTAAGGACACAGTACAATTTGACCTTAAGTATGAATCTCCTAACTTCAGTCTTAATTTATTGGATTCCATAGAGTTCCAGTGCTGCAAAGTTCACTGAGAAGGCGAGAATCAGGCACTGTGACCGGAAGGATTTTTCATTGAAGCAATGGATTCTGTAACAAAGCACTTCCAGGGAGTGACCTGAAATTGTATGATTCTCACATGGGAAGAGAATATAGTCAACACTGGTGATGATTGTAAGGGGCACATGCCTCCTTACGTGAACAGTCACTTGGAGGACTACACCTCACAGAATGAGATGTGGCACTTCGTCTCAGAGAGAGGTTCAGTGTGTGTTAGGTGACTGCATATACAGTAATAAACAACACATTGGGCTTATACTGAAATAAGAAACTGTAGAGTTGCAAGTTCTCTAACACTGTTTGGTAGCGAAATGAAATATGATACCTAATAACCTTGAACAAAATGTTTGTAATTATTTTGAGCTAAGAGGAAGAATTAGTTCATGGTAATGCCACACAGTTGTATTTTTAATCTTAATTTTTATATGGCAGAAGACATTTGAGGTATTTCAGAGTGACTTTCTTTAAGAATTTTAGTTTAACTGAAAATTCTGAGGCTTGAAATTTTTATTTCATCTTGGGAAAAAAATGGATGTTAAAGCATAAAGTTGGTTCATGCAATGGTTGTTTTAATTTTCCATATAGTTCCTTAAAAATCAACTTGCATGCCACATAATAGATGTGGGGGTGATTCTCTTGTCTTTCACACGGCACTATAGTTTATACCTGTGCAAAGAGTGTGCAAGGTTAAATTTGCCATTGCAATTTAGAAGCTCTTGATATTTACTTACTCAAATGTAAACAGTAACCTGAGTGCAAAGCACTTGACCCTATGCTCAGAGAAATAGAGCTGAAGTGGCAAATGGGATTAAGACAAGAACAAATTTGTATTATGGAATTTCTTCCAGGTTATTTCACCTGATGTTTTAAAAAAATTGCCTGGCATGATGTTCAGATATACACATTGCCTAGATCAGTCAAAGTTCTGACCAATTGCTTTCCAGTAAGATGTATGAAAACTTACTAAAGAAACATAGTTCCTCCAGTAGGAAAAAAATATTACTTTCCTCAGTAAACCTAAGTAATATTCTCCTCACAGGCACACATGGTAAATCTTTTCAGAAGTAAGTATATTTCATTGGATTATTTTAATATGTTCTTGCTGAAGAATGTCAACATAATTCTTTAGTTGAAAGGTGGCTCCAGAAATGCATGATGCTTAGGCAGTATCTGTAATACAAATCATGAAAAGCCTGTATTCTAATGGGTACTAATTTATTTTGAATTTATGATGCATCACAATCATTAGAAGGAAGCTTCTTCGCATTACTAGGCGGAGAATAAGGTTTCTGCCAGTGGCAGGTTGTTTTATTTCTTCACAGCAGGTAAAAAACCCTGCTTGTTCAAAAGCCACACAAATACTATTTTTAAGTGCAGCAAGGTGGGACTAGGTCACCAAGCCACTTCATGTTGCTTTTTGAAACAGAGCTCAAATACTCTTTGTTCATGTAAGCAGGTCCGAGTAAGTCTAGTAAGCTGGACTTCCCCACCTGCACACTTTCAGATAATTTTGTCTGTGGAGGTGTATCCTCTTCTGGTACAAGAGAAAGGATCATGTAGAGAGTGTTATAAACGTTTCCTCTCTAGTCCAGCAAGATGCAAATGCTATAAAGGCCTTTGCCCAACTCCCTCATAATATATTTATTTTCCACTGTCCAAGTCCCAGGCTTCTTCTACTAATTTTTCATGACTCTTTCACTCCTAACTTGGTCATAATTTATGATAATTTTGATTGAGTCCATAAAATAAATGGCATATGACTATACACAGAGAACATCTAAAAATTTGAAAGAGTATCAAGTAAAGCATTTTCTAAAGTAGATGGAATTCTAAAAGAGATGGTTCAATGGCAAATTCAACTCTGATGAGGAAACATATGTGTGGTGGGTAGTATGGGAATATGCAAACGTAAACTGACATCTACTCAGATGTAAAGATTTAAAAAAGGTATGTGATTTCTCCTTCAATTTTATTGGACAGAGTTATTCTGAGACAGGTATTTGGGTGTAGAAGGCATGAGAGATACAAGGAAAATAGAATGAGGAGAGAAGAGATTAAGAAGCCACTCTTAAATTATTGATTAATCAGTAAATATTTTCCTGGATATTTTTTTTTAGAAAGTAGTTAAATATGGGTTGTCTTAAGTTTAAACAAGTTGAAAATCATAGGCTCCTAGAATGGTTGGGTTGGGACACTTTCAGAATTTTGTACGTGTTGACTGAGTTGTCCTCAAAGTTTCCACTTCTTTTTGGGATGTAATAAAGGCTACTGATGTGAGCACAGTTGCAATGAAAATGCATTGAAAATGAAAAACATCACAAAAATCTTGTTACTGTTTTTGATCAGAAGTTATTTTGATAACTTTTGGCTGTTCATTTTTCTAGTTTTGATTTACTTTTTCCTTCATGTTTCTAGGCATTTAACAGTTTATATTGCTTTTAGTCTTTTTGACCAGGAAGACAAATACTCAGTGTTTTTTTACATTATATATAATTCTATAATTTAACAGATTCTTCTCAATATAAACAGGTTATTTTTTCACTTGTCTGAAAACAGAGAAAAAGCCAAAGCAAATTAAGCTCCACAAAGAGTCTCAGTTTTAATTGGCAACTGAATGTATTTTGAAAAATAGTGAGAAAAACATTAATTCTGTTGTCTAGTATGGTCCCAATAATACACTACCACTGTCTGCACTCACACTCTAAATAGGTGCCAAAAACTAATGAAAATGCTTAGTTCCCATTTTATATGGTATTTTTGAAACACAAATAAATTCCCTTCACCCTTCTGTTTCTTTTGTCCTTTCTTTTCCCCTCACACTTCCCTTTTCCCTTTTCCTTCCCTGTTCCCATTCCCTCAGCACATTGGGAACTACATGTTATTAAATATTTATTATATTACTAAATAGAATATTTTGTTATATTATCAAATTATTTAGAAATTATCTAATTTATGGTTTGTGAAGGAATTTGGGAAATTGCTTCTAAATGTTAGCACTGAAAGCCACCATAGGCATTTTACTGGATATTATTTTAAAAAAAAATCGTAATTAAAATGCTAAAATAATGCTTTAGGTTTTTTTCTATAAAATAGAGTTTAAGCCTGATGATACTAATGTGTTAAGTGCATTTGGAAATAATCTTACAATGTTATTGACAATGACCTAAATATGATGACTTCTCTGGACACTTCCAAGTTATAAATACATCCAGATTTATACTTCTCATTGCATTCATTCTAAGTATGTAGATGAGATTTAATGACCCACTCATGATCCATAATTCACAGTAAGTGATCCACAGAAACATCATGGGTAGTAGATTCAGTATTTTCAATTTGAAGTTTAATTATCCAGTGCAAAACTGAGACCAGAAAGGAATATGATGAAGGAGTAACTGAGAAGAAGCAAGTGTCTTGTGCTTTCTCTGAAATTACATATTACTGCCTGTAACAATATATGAGGAATCATTTCCAAGTTGAGTTAGTTATAATATTATTCTGGAAGAAAACAAATAAACTGTAGGATGAGGTGCAGGATGAAAATGGGATATTGTATGAACTTTAATATGATGAGCAATTTGTAGAAGACAGAGAAATTCAAATGACAATATTAATCTTAACCGAAGTTGGCTGAATTTTTCAGTGTGAATGCATTATCTGAAAAATGTACTGATTTAAGTTGGAGAGAATATACCCTACATTCCTAAGAACTACTTGATAGCCTGGGCTATTGTATTTGTCACAACTTTTTGCTCTCTAAAATTCTGCTAGGCAGAATTGACAAAGTCATTCGTCAAAGAGGAAGAAAGAAAGGAAAAAAGGAAAACCTTTGTAACTATCCAATAACATGGTTTAGGAAAAGTGTCTATGAAGAATTAAAATAAATATTTGCATGAACTCTTCAGTTTGGTTATTTTGTCTTTTTTTTTGTTTTTTTTTATTCCTTTTTAGTTCCCAGCAGTTATCTCTTAGATTAACTACATTTCTCTTATTTTCAAGTTGCTATAATTATAATTGTTATAGTGGTGTAGACCTCTGTCTTTTTTTTTTTTAGTTTTATGATCTGCAGAAAATCGTCCCATCTTTGTATCAGCAGAATATACAGAACTTGTTTGGCAATCCGGTTCACAGTGAGCTAGCTGTAAAGACAAGTTTGATAGCTAAAAATTGTAACCTGCTTTGGAAAGGCACAAAGTGCTAACCACTAAGTCTTCAATTAGAAATTTTTGGGTTCTTTGAAAGTGAAAGGGTGAGTTGAGAAGGTTTCAGGTGAAAAGTGTTTATAAATGGGATAAGTACCTTCTACTATCTCTGGAAAAAAACAACCCATTTTTATCACTGAGTCCATCAATCAAATGAGGGAAAGCATTGGGGGTTTTTGTTTTTATGACTGTGTTTGTGTGAGTATGTAGTCTCCATGTCTGGGCATAGGAGTTCTTTAATAAGATTATTTTTGAGACAGAAGATCTATTAGAGAGAAATACGGCTTACCTATAAATAAACCTCTAGTTTCTGATTAGTACTAATTTCACTTTGTTCCCTGGAAGTAGACCTATTAGGATTTATTTTAAATATTCGGAAATGGGGTGATTTCAGTTCATGTGCTCAAACACAGATATTACCAAATTGAACGTAGCTTTTCATTTCAGCCATGCACAGAGAAAGAAGGATAACACTCCAAAGATGATGCCTGTAAGAAAAAACCTGCTACACATTTTCATGAGAACATTTGAGTTATGCCTCATGAAATTCACAATGAATCCCTGAAAGAAATGGAAATTTAATTTATTATTACCTTGTATAGTGTATACTGCTGTAGATAATTACATTTCCTAATATTTATATATTAGTATTATTATCTTTATTGTATTTCAAGGGGGAAGTAGTGAATAAGTCCTTGTTTGGTTTTTCATTTGAAGGAGAAGTAGCTTTTAGTGGCTCAGGTTCATTGTGCATTTAGCAGTAACCTTATTTAAGTGAAATCCTTGCCACATTTTTTGAGTCAGAAAAGCTGTTTTAAATTTAGATTCATGCAAGCCTATGACATCCTTAGGACTTAATTGCTGTTAAATACTAAGCTTTAAAATTCAGTGTCTTTTCTTCTGCAGAAAACTTTCATTAATTTTTCCCAGTACCTCATTATTTGCCACTGAATTTTCTAATGTTCATGTTGATACACTACATGCTCAAGTTACAAGCTGGTTGCTTTGGTTTTCTGTGAAGAAATGAACATTTTTCTGAGATGATTTTCAATGCACATATCATGCACTGATGCTATTTCCAGCTATCCGCTTTACAGAGGCATGCAGACAATTGTTGGAAAAATATGTGCTTGGTGTTACAGGGTCTCTGTTTAAATACAACTTTCTTATAGGTGCTTCCGGTGTTCCGTCTCATCGTTAGCTTGTTCCATCCTTTCTTCTTTATTGTTTCTTACCTTTTTCTAAGTTGAAAGACTAGTTTTTGAAAATATATATGCATGGGCTTCACTCTACTCAGCGATACTGAAGGTAACAGGAAACCAGATATAAGGAAAGTTTCAAAAAATGCTGAAGTATTTTTCTGCATACGATTTATATTCACAATAAAGATATCAATGTGAAATTTGGGCAGTTAATTTTGGCACAGAACTTTTTTAGTCAGTGACCATATATGTTTCTGAAATCTGCTGAGTGTTCAGTAGCTCATAGAATTACACTTATTTCCTGTTAAATATGATGAAGTTTCATATTTCTTATTTCAAAAGAAATGTCGTCATTTATCTTAAAGTCTTCTGCATTGCGATCAAGTGTTTTAGCCTTTCATGAAAAATATTCTTCAACAGAGCATGCAAAATATAATTAATATAAAGCATTGATACGTATCCATGTAAATAATAATCGGCATGGCTACTCCTTGATTAAAAACTGGGCATTTTTCCAACTTTTTAAAATTCATAGATATAGAGCAATTTGCTAACTTGAAGATGTTTTCTGAATTACATGGTCCATAACTCCATGCACATTTGCGCCCTAACAAACAAGAAAAAAGCCTTCAAGCCAAACAAGAGCTTTAATCAAAATATGTAAAGCCCTTGATTCACGTCTCTGATGTATCGCTAGAAAAACGCGAAATACCAAAGCAGATCAAGGATCTGTGGTTCTTCCATAAAAGCCATACATTTAGAGCAAGTACCAGCACCACTGATCACTTATTTTGATTCTCCTGAACATTTCAGGAAAAGGCAGTTTATACTTGCAGTCAGGCATATGTGTTTCTGGCTTGAGCACTTCACTTCAAAACTTGCAGGTGTAACCTTTTTGGGAGGAGAAACCATGAGGAAGCAGCCAGAGTGTTGAGCGCTCTTCCATCAGTTGGGCTCCTATTTGTTACCAAACACACAATTACTGCATTTCTTGTAAACTTCCTAAGGAATAGATGAAGGTCAAATTAATCTTCATTAGAGATCAAAAGATAAAAACATGATAGAATACAAGGCTCCTTCAGGACACGAGTGAGAATGGGAGCATTCAGGGTAATGACACTGAGGAAATGTAGTTAAGAGCAGGGGAAGTGGAGAGCAAAGTGTGATGGATGGTTGAGCGACTGACTGCATCCTCCCTGGCAGACTGAGCTTTTAGCTGCTGAGCTCTCCTAACTCATAGTCTGACAACCCTAACTCGATGTTACACGTTTCTGTTTGGTGGTATTTACTGCAAGAGCATTTTTTCTCATTGCTTTCTCTCAAGGTTACTGTGTTATCTAGGTTTATGGAATCAGTGCAGCCAGTTGTAAATGTTATATGAAATGGAAAAAAAATACTGCCAAATGCACAGGGGAACTACAGAGAAAACTTTCCAACAATTCTTGAACTAATTTACCTTCATTGCTGTTACACAAACACATAGGATATGTCAGAAATGCAGGTTACCATTCCCAGAAACTTGATAAAGAATACAAATATACAAAATAATGCAAAAATAGTTGCATGACATTTTAATATTTTTATTTTTTTTCTGTCTAAAGCCCATCCAAGAGTACTAAAAGAATTTAGCCAAAGGTTTTTGAACGAGAGATAAGACTGTCACAGAATGCATATTTTGACTTAGTCCTGCTTGAGAAAAACAGCATATTTTAAAAGTATTTTCCAAGCTAATGAACAGGTTTTAAGCATTTTGAGTTGCTTTTCATTTGAATACCAGAGACAGGATTCCAATAGCAGTACTAAGTACTTGCTTAAAGCCTTTGTGATTGAATGAGTTTTTGTTAGTGGACTTCATATTTTATTAAAAAAAAAAAAAGAAAAAGAAAGTGGGACTCATCTTAGCAAATAGTTTATACTAATATTAATTCTTGGAGCTCTTTGGGCTTTTCCAGCCTTGTAGGAAACAGAAATAAAAGACAAACCTTGACTGGAAAGACAGCTGCATTGACTCCGCAGAGCAGATGGCAGAAAATGTGTTTAAACCACTTGACAGAATGCAATCTACAATGCAGCATTAGTGCAATTTAAAATATTATTACATTTATTTTCAGCTTCTTTCAGCAATTCACTTCATTTAAATAAATGTCATATTGTTCAGACTGAGTCGTTTCATGTTGCTTTGGGTCGATGACGCTATGAACACTGTAATGACATTGTCAATATATGTTAAAAAAAATTACCTTTTTATCAGGAAAGTTTATCTCTAGTTCCATACCAAAATTAATGGAGGTAGCAAAATAAAAAGCACAAATGCACTGGCAATACGCGAAACAAATTACAGGATGGTCTTTAATTATATCGCTGTATTACAGCAGTGAGAAATCAAACTAGGACAAATGGAATGGCTCCTCCTAGAAGCTATGCTAAGGCACATGGAAAACAGGGAGGTGATTCAGGACAGCCAGCACGGCTGCACAAAAGGCAAGTCCTGCCTGACCAACCTATTGGCCCTCTATGATGGAGTAGCTTTATCAGTGGACAGGAGGTTTACAGATGTCATCTCTCTGGATTTCTGTAAAGCTTTTGACCTGATCCCCCACAACATCCTTGTCTCTAAATTGGTGAGAGATGGACTTGATGAGTGGACTCTCAGCTGGATAAGGAATTGGTTGGACAGCCACATCCAGAGAGTAGTGGTCAACAGCTCAGAGTCCTGATGGACATCTGTGACACATGCTGTCTCTCAGGAGTTTGCAGTGGGACCTTATTTATTATTATAATAAATTATAATATCTAATATCTTCATTAATGGCAGGGGTGAAGGGATCAAATGCACCCTCAGCATATTTGCAGATTACACCGAGCTGAGTGGTGCGGTTGACACATCTGAAGCACAGAATGCCGTCCAGAGGGACCTGGACAGACTTGAGCAGTGGGCCCATGGGAATCTCGTGAGGTTTTAACAAGACCAACTGCAAGGTGCTGGATCAGGGCAAACTCTGGCATCGACACAGGCTGGGGATGGACAAATGAAGAGCAGCTCTGCTGAGAAGGACTTGGGGGTTCTGGTGGAGGAGAGGCTGAACATGACCCAGCCCTGTGTGCTTGCAGCACAGAAAGTCAGTTGTGTCCTTGGCTGCATCCAAAGCAGCGCGGCCAGCAGAGCCAGAGAGGGGATTCTGCTCCTCTGCCCTGCTCTGTTCTGCTCCTATACTCTGCAACCTGCAGTGCTGCATCATGCTGTGGGACCCCCAGCACAGGAAAGACATCAACCTGTTGGATCAAGTCCAGAGGAGGCCACCAAGATGAGTAGAGGGATGGAGCATCTGTCCTGTGAGGAAAGATTGAGGGACTTGAGATTGCTCAGCCTGGAAAAGAGAGGGCTATGGGGTGACCTAATTGTTGCTTCCAGTACCTGAAGGGAGCACACAAGAAGGATGGAGAGAGACTTTTTGCAAATGACCTTAAAGGGTTTGAAACTAGATGACCTTTAAAGTCCTTTCCAACCCAGGCCATTCTCTGACTCTGATGGTGTGATTTAGTTCCAACCCCCCTGCCGTGGACAGGACACCTGCCAGTAGACCAGACTGTTCAGAGCTGCATCCAGCCTGGCCTAGAACACTCACGGGGATGGGGCATCCGCAGCTTCTCTGGGCAACCCCTTCCAGCACCTCACCAGCCTCACAGGAAAGATTTTCTTCCTGACCTCTAATCTAAATGTACTCTCAGCATCCACAACTTCTCTGTGCACAAGAGCAAGTAAATGCTCTTTTAAGCCATTGAAACAGAACATAGGTGTCACACTATTATAGATTTTGTAAGTGACATCATAAACAGCTCCAAAATGCATGATCCCATCTCTGCTCACACAGCTGAAATGACTTTTGCCATCTTTCCCTTGGCATAATGACAAACAATGTGAAAAGCTGCTATTTTTTCTTGTCTTCTAAAGCATAGCCCTTCCTGAAACTGTTTTTCAGTGGCACTGGTTACAGTTGCTGTCTTGTATCTTCTCACAGCCTGGTCATTTGCCTGAAACAGAAAGATATAAAACAAAAATACAGCTGTGAGAGTGTTAGCATATTACGATAATGGTCTTAAATTTGGTTTAGGGAGTATATAATCTTTTGTGTCTGATGGTTTGTAGGTGTTAAGGGAGAGATCAGAGTAAATATTCTTGTGGGTCTCCTGAGTTAACATCTGTTATGCAGTTACTTCAGGCTTTGGGAAAGTAGATTCAGAGATCCATCAGTCCTTTAGTGCATTAACATACATTAATGTATAGCAAGATTTTGGCAGTGTAATAGTATTTAAACAGCTTAATCTTCCTTCGTGTCCTATCTTTTCTAAAAAGAAAAAATACACAAGGAATATAGATCCGTGCTGGCACATGAGCGTTGCTTAAATAATTGTAGAAGATGTTAGATGTGACATGAAATTTGTACAAGGCTATAAAACATACGAGGGCAGGCAAACAGCTGGAATTTATGTAGATTCATCTATGTTAAGGTATGAATATGCATTATTTTATGAGACTTCATAACCAAGTGTATGCACAGATGTCAGAATAAAATGTTTAACCTACTTATCACATTGGAAGAATTCCTAGATAACTTAGGGAGCTTAAACTAACTTTATGGCTCGTAGAACAATTAATATTTCCCACATACACAATTTTTAAGTTAAAATACTGGAATATACGTAACAAAAACCTCAAATTAGGTGGAGCTGTGGTGGTAAATCCACATCATTAACTTAAAGAAAACATCTCAAAGAGAGTATTACGTTTAAAGGATTTTTTAAATTCGTCATATGTTCCAGATCTATGTCATTTGAAATTATAGAGTCAGGCTCAGACAAAATTAATACATCCATATTTGAGCTCAGCTGTTAGGTCTTGTAGGTGAAGCTAACATTACGTGCTTTGGTCTGGAAAGCTGTCACTTAGTCCCGGCCTAACTGCCACAGAGAAGATCAGCAGAGATGCAGTTTTCCTGTTCCTGATAAGGAACTGTCTGTTAACAAATAGTTAACAGACAGTTCTGTTTTCATTTTCAATTTTGTAAATACTTCCATCTCATCACAGGAAGAAGAACTGGGAAATTATTTTTAAAATAATTTAAAAAATCATTATTTTGATATCCCCTAAGTGAATACTGTTACTGTGTTTAGCAATAACAACAATTAGATTTTTTTAAATTCCCTTAGATTTATTTATTTTCAAAATTATAGCTATTATTTGATACTGGGACAAAACTTATTGCTTTGAGTTAAAAAAAGATTTCCAGTTAAAAGAGTCTTTTTTTGACTCAGAGAAATTATTTATATTGTTTACATATTGCAAAAGGGCTTGCTTTCTAACTCAAACATGAGCCCAACCACTGATTTTCCAAAAATAGCTCCATAAATAAAAAAATCATGTTCTTCCATGTTTCACTGCTTTCTTCATATAGTCTCAAAGGGGAAAGCCTGGCTTGTCACAGTTCTGCTTAGTGGTTTCCCTCAAATGGAAATAAAGAAATGTTAGGTATGTCATCATATAAGCTGTCAGTTAAATGTTTTAGTGCTTCATAAGCGTTCTAAAGTCTTTTAATAAATCCCTGGGCTGTTGTCTATTTGGGTGTCCATTCCATGCTGTGGATGTTTAAGTCTGTTGGCTTCAATATACGGATATGCTTAAGACTCCTCGGGACTCAAGCTATTTAATGAATAGACAAACTAAGATCCAAACATCACTCAAATCTTTGCTCTCCAGTCAAGTTAATTTCAAGTTGATCTCTGTATTCATGAGCAATTAGAAAAGACAGGCAGGCACAGGGCAACTGTATTGTAGAAGCTTATTTGCATGAGGAAGTGAGCTAAAAATTGATCATTTGGTATATTCTTGGGACTTCTGTTGTGGATATGCAAATAGTAATTAACATTTGCGGTCTATCAATAGTAATACTCTAATACATTTAAGGTAATTCAAAGAGTGGAGTCTAAAATATAACTTTGCCTATGAAAGCACATTTTTAAATTTCATTGGATTTGGCTTTTCACACCATGAAGTTTCTGGCATTTATTCCTTTAGATATTTATAAAAACAGAGACTTAAAACTGTTACTAGTACAGTGAATTACTTGCAGTGAACTCAGACGCAAATCAAGGCATTCCACTTTGTGCTAGGTGCCTGCTCTACCTTAAGTTTGCAATCCATTGCTTTTTTTGGTGTTGAGTGTTTGGGGTTTTTTGCTTTTATTTCTTAAATTTTTTGTATTGGATAAGTTTCGTTATTGCAAAAGCAAGACTATTTGTAATGATTTGGGCCAAATATAGTGCAATCAGATGCTATGCAGGTTTACCTAAAGAGCTTTGACAACCTCTTAATCTTGATATGTAGCCCACCATCCATTCTAGCCATGGTTGTTCAAAAACGTATAATGAATGTCATGTTAAATTGAATGCTAGCTGTTTGGTTAGTATGGATGTAATTATACCATAAACTGAATTGCAGTTGAAACTGAAAAATCGACCCATAGCAATATTTTAAAAGTTTATAGGTCTTTATGCTAAACCACATTTTAGATTTTCCCAGACAGCCTATAGTCATCTTACTGCTGGTTAACACTCCTCTCTTGATGAGGTGAGGTAAGGTAAAACAAGCCTCAGGGGCCAGAGATTTATGTTCTGATTTGACAATATTTTTAAGCCTATGTGAGGTTCTAAGTAGGAGTGCAGGACCTGCTGCAGTATTGAGTAATTTTAGTCAGCGTACCTGGAGGTTCCTCCTGCTCTGTGAATTGGAGTTTTGATACCTACCTCATACATGAAATTCTTCAGTACTTGCACTTTAAAAACTTCCACTGACCGATCTCGGTATTGATTACTCGTGAACTGTAACAATCCCTCTTGCTTGTCTGATGTCTTTAATCTTTTTATCCATCTCCATAACTAATCAATATTTATATTGTCGTGGAGGCAGTATATCCACATCCAGTCTTGTGTCTGCAAACTCAGAGTGTGTCTGTAAGACAGATTGGTATAGAAACAGTTTAACGTTTTCCTGGATGGAAGAGGAAAGCATTCCAACATGTTGTAAATACAAAGATAGAGTTACCAGTTACCTGAAATTGCATTTTCTTTCTACCAACAGGTCCCATAAGCAGCATTTTGGTGAATAAGTATGGTAGCCGGCCTGTGATGATAGCAGGGGGTATCCTGTGTTCTTTTGGAATGATTGCATCCTCCTTCTGCAATAGCGTCCTTGAACTGTATATATGTATCGGTGTGGTTGGAGGTAAGAGACCTGTTTAAAAGGTTACGTTATGTTATATTGAGCTATTTCTAATATTGTTCTACAAATGAGCCTCATTGATCAAGAATTCTCTGTGTAGAGATGCAGTCCAAGA
Source organism: Cnemophilus loriae (assembly GCA_013397755.1). Taxonomy (NCBI): domain Eukaryota; kingdom Metazoa; phylum Chordata; class Aves; order Passeriformes; family Corvidae; genus Cnemophilus; species Cnemophilus loriae. Next base: position 811,015 of record VZTF01009713.1, read on the forward strand.
AGGTAGTAAGATCAGTTAATTTCAGCTACCTGAACTATCTAATCCTTTAAAATAACTGGTATGGTGTTAAATTATTTCTTAGGATAATTCAGAAACAACTGGTGAATTTATTCAGTAAATGCTGTATGTATGTACTTTTCCACACTGCACTATAATTATGATATAAAAATTGATTGGCTCATGACAGCACTTATTACAGTCATTTGTGTACAATTTCACAATCGTTGTTTTAGCTTTCAGTCATGTTGCACTGCAAACTATGGCAGAGGCTACCCTACAATTCCAGTAGAATTGTGAAAGCTTGTCTGCTTTCTGTGGGTTTGTACATATACATACTCTCACAGGAAAGTATAACAACTTTCAGTTCAATAGTTTTTGTTTAAAATCCCCCAGGGTAAATCACCAAATCAAATTATTCGTAATCATCTATCAAAGGCCTAGATATTCCCTAAAGCAATGAAGTAAAGTTATTGTAATGCCAGTAAATTAAAGAATCTCCTTGTCAAAAGCTGTGGGGTTTTTTTTAAACTCCTTTCTCAGAATAAGGAAGGAGAGGTGAAATATTGGCAAGTAATAAATGAATGAGATAATACTTGTGTATTCCAGGCTCATCTTCCTTTATGTTGGGACTAAAGGAGTCATTTTTCATTCAGTGATTAATCCTTAAAGGTCTTATTTTTGACATCCTAAACTTGGTGCCTACTGGAAGAGTAGTCAGTCCAGGAATGGGCCTGGTAGGGAAGAAAGCTTCTCTCCTGTACCATCAAGTAGATGCATATTAGAGCTTAGGGCTTAGAAGTCTTAATACAGAGAGAAGTCCTAGAGGTTCAGCTTCAGGATCAGTTTATACACTCAGGTGATGTGGATGGGTGGTCTGCTCCCAGTTGTGTCCTTTACAACTCCTTAACAGTGACCTGGGGAAGGGGAGCTGAATGTGCTGGAAAATAATTTGCCATTTTATGCTCCAGTTTTGCAGACAAGTTGGATCTTAATTAGGGTTGGAAATAAGAAATTAGGAGATTTATGCATTTAAATAAACCCTGCATTCATTGTAGCTGCAGTGACATTTAATAACTTTTGTTAAATGAGCCAAGAGAGAGTTGTATTATAGCTTAGCAAATACAAAAATGTTGAGTCAAAGCGCTGATACCATCATTCTTCTGTATGTGATTCCTCTGTTTCTATCATTGCTGAAACACAAAAAGGAGTTTTGGCTTTCAGTGCGGCTCTACAGGGGGAAAGGACCAAATGCCACCATGACACAGTCTGACTATTAACACTCATAGACAGCAATGAGGCTGTATTTCATCCCCTGATGCTAGTTGGTTTCTATATTGAGAGTCACTGGATTGGATACTGGTCGTTTTAAAAATAACTTGGAAGAGGTGGGATATGTTTTTCACTGCATGACCTGCAATAATACTGTCTTTTATGTGTTGTTTAGGTCTGGGTTTAGCATTCAACTTACAGCCTGCCTTGACCATGATTGGCAAGTATTTCTATAAGAAGCGTCCCATCGCTAATGGATTGGCGATGGCTGGAAGTCCAGTGTTTCTGAGCACATTGGCACCTCTCAATCAATTCCTCTTTAATGCTTTTGGCTGGAAAGGAAGCTTTCTTATTCTGGGAGGACTTCTTTTGAACTGCTGTGTGGCTGGGTCGCTTATGAGGCCTGTTGGACCTAAAAAAGTCCCTCCTGTGAAAAAAGATGTTGAAAAAGGCACGGGAGATTCTGCCTTGCACAAAAACAACAAGAAGTCTTGTTGGCAAACTATTAATAAGTATCTAGATCTGTCCCTCTTCAAACACAGAGGGTTTCTGATATATTTGTCAGGAAATGTCATTATGTTTATTGGTTTCTTTGCTCCAATAGTGTTCTTGGCTCCTTATGCCAAGCACAAGGGAATTGATGAATATTCTGCTGCTTTTTTGCTCTCTATCTTAGCCTTTGTAGACATGTTTGCTAGGCCTTCCATGGGACTTGTAGCAAACTCCAGGTTTATCCGGCCAAAGATTCAGTATTTTTTTAGTTTTGCTGTCTTGTACAATGGCGTCTGTCATATCTTGTGCCCTCTGGCAAAAAATTACACTGGCTTGGTGATATATGCTGTATTTTTTGGGTTTGCATTTGGAATGGTTAGCAGCGTTCTTTTTGAGACATTGATGGACCTTGTTGGAGCTGCCAGATTTTCCAGTGCAGTGGGACTTGTCACCATTGTGGAATGTTGCCCTGTGCTCATAGGCCCTCCTCTAGGAGGTAAGAATCTATTTATTTTCATTTGTTTTCAGACATTACAGCATAATCTTGCAATGTAACATTGAATTAATATAAACGTTGTTCTTAATGTTATTTAATGTTTTCACTGTGACTAGAAATGTACTGTAACAGCCTGATAGTAAAAAGTAACTGCATCAGTTACTTTTCTCCGACCCAGGGGCGGCTTGTAGAGTGCTCACTTACACTTACTTTAACAACTTTAGTTTGTCTAAACAGAGAGAATTGGCATTTCCAGAGAGAAAAAACGAGCAAGAAGGTGTCGGAAGGAACACAAGCATGCTCAGCAGTTTAGGCAGGGTGCACACGCCCTGTGTGATTCCATCGTGGTGCTGTGGAGCATTGCGCCCTGGCATGATTTCACACCCCAGCTCTGCTCACAGCCAGTCCTTTAGCCTGTTTCTATAGCCGATAGATATGGGCAAGGCAATTCAGAGTGTGAACTGACTGAAAGATGTCAGTTTTGCCAACTTCTCTCTTTCAAGTGTTAGGAGAGCTTAAAGGGAGCCTAGGTGTATAGCGTAGACTATATTTGTAACACTTGGGCTTCTAGGAGCAAAAATGGTGAAGAGTGTTACAGGAAGCATTTTCTGTGTGCTAGCTTTTTAGTCAGTATTTGGTAATGCTGATAGTAAGCTTTATATTATTGAGATTTCTGATGATATAAGAGATTAAAAAAGTAAGCGCTCAGATTTTATTGGGAGGCATTGGTGTGTATCTTGGTGTGTGTGTTGCAGTACAAGTCCAACAAGATGAGAACATAAAGACAGTGAGATTTCCAGCCTTATGAACATATACTGCACCCACATTAGCACTGCCTCAGAAGTCAGCAAGATTATGTGTGCCTAAAAGCATTTATACATTCCGAAATACTTCAAGTTACTGTCAGTATTTCTATGAAAATAGCATTGTTTGTGCAATTCTAAATATGACAAAACAGTTCCACTCACTTCAGTACAATAATACTTGTACAAGTAAATTTTTAATACTTCTAAAGGCATTCCATATTTTTCTCATCGCTTAGCATACAAATTCACTTTGGTAAAGGTAGAGCAAAATATATCCTCACGCAGACTCTTTCTATGCCACCTAGTGGGGGGTCTGAGCCTGTAACCACTGGAGTCCAGCCTTTTCAGTCAGGTTTTGAAATCAGTATCAACTCAAAAGATATTACATCTAATATTTATGGAACAGTAGCTTCCACAGTTATTTATTTTTCAGTATATTAACTTTTCAGAAGTTTTGGAAAACATTTGTTTGTGCTATAACACTATGAATAATTGATTTAACTTGTTAAACAGAGAAAACAAAGGGGTTGAACACATGGAAAAGCTAAGCCCCAGTTTTGACTAGTTCATATGCTTTAAAATAGCATGCTGAAGCAATGCGAATTCAGAATTTTGTTTTTAAACAAATTTTTTATGAGACTGCTCATTGGTAAAAATCAGCAAATTGCACTATTTACACTAATAGGTGAATTGTACACTTGCAGTGCTATTTCAGTTTTTCCTAATACTAGTTTTGTGGGAAAAAAAAAAAAAAAAAGGAAAGTCTGGAATAATTTGATTGCTTGTAAATGTGTATCAGGTGAATAGGCTGGCATTATGGTTTCAACCCAGTAAAAGCATCTAAATACATATTAAATTGAAGTGTGCAGGCTACCCTGTGAGTTTCAGTTATAGTGTAGGAAAGTTCAGACCTAAATACTTGGATACGTGCAAATGTTAGTTTGGGAGTTGGGAAAATTTAGAAGGAATGGCTCATAAACTGGAAGAACTGTTACATTTTATTCTCCTTGTCATAAAAAAATTTAATCTCAGAGGTCTGAATGTAAGTTTGGGTTCAGGGCTCAGAGTTTAAAACTCAGCAGTTGAGCATGATGGCTGCGGGGACCCTTCTATCTCTTTCACCAGTCACGGGAAAGTAAATGTGAAAAGCAGGCAGCTGATGCACGGAGACAGCAGCCTAAAAAGGCACATACCTCTTCATCCTATTGTCTTTATACAGCCTCAGTGAGTGTCAGACTGTCACTCCAAACAATAGGAACCACAATTAGGAGGTGAATAAAATAATAACCCAGTGAAAGAATGAAAATAAAAGAGCTGAAAAACTGTCTGTCATTATTCATTAAGCTTTACTTACTTTGTTCTTCAATATTTTATTATTGTCAGTGTCTTCAATGACAATTGCTATCTCGACTAATATAAGGGTTTTTTAAGAGTTCCACTGTCTGTGTTAGACAACTTTAACATGTTGAAAATGTGTTTCTGCTCCAGTTTCAAAACCAAGAAACATATAGATATTTCTCCAAGGGAAAGATGTACATTGTATTTGGTATCCTAGTCTAAATACTCTTTTTCTCTCCTCTTGTCTTTGTATTTCAGGTTGGTTAGTAGATGTTACTGGTGAATATCAGTACATGTATTTTGTCTGCGGAGTGATTGTGACTGTGGCCAGTATCTGGTTGTTCATTGGCAATGCCATCAACTACAGGCTTTTGGCAAAAGAAAAGAAGTTAGAAGATGAGAAGCAGAAAGCACAGAAGAACGCTGACCCAAAGGAAGCAGAACCATTAACAAACAATGAGAATGAAGATGCTTCCAGCAGAGCTGATAAAGCTCTTGAAGATCCGTCAGAGAGAGAAACCAATATTTAATCTGAAATATAGCTCAGAAGGCAACATTTATGACTTCCATTAGGAATATGTCTTCAAGACACAGGCCAGGTTTTGTGGTAATAATGATCAGTCACAATATCAGATGGGAACAGGTTTTTGCCCTATGGCAAGACTCTAAGGTAAATTACTATCTACAGTTTATTTATTTCAGCGATACAAAATTACGATTACAGGGGTGGTGACTCAATGCAAATAAGTCCATTAAATTTTGACTCTGGACAATCAAGAGTCAGGTAAAGCAGGCTATAAAGCCTTCCAATGACAAACAGTTTTGTTTCAAAAGTATATCTAATGTAAAAGTATCTCCTACTCTTATTTGGGAAGATAATTGCATTCATCTTTAGGATGTGGTTAAAGTCTCTTGAAATAATCTGCCCAAACTCTACTTACCACTAATACTAAAGAGAACATAAAGTCAAAGATTTGTTTCAAAAGAGATATAATACCTGACCGAAGCACACAGAAACATTCTTCTCTTTCATACGCCCACTAGACAAAAAATATGTCTGCATAAGCAATTATAATATGGATATAAAAGTTAAGGGTAGGAGACAAATAATTGGTGAGCACATCTCTAAAATGCAATAAAAAGCTGATTTATAATATATTCCAGAAGTAGTTTCCTCCAGTGATAGCTGATTACATAGTACTTCAGCATATACATTTGAATACGAAGTACATTCACACCTTGCTAATTCAAATTGAGCTAAAATCTGCCTGTACATAAAAGGTTTAAACCCAAGATTTACATTTCTAACAAGAGTGGCAATTAGTTTGTTTGACTGTGTATTCCTGTGTAGCTGAAGGATCTGGATCAGACTGTGAAGCCATTTTCCTAAAGGGACTAGATTCAGAATCTGCTGATGTTAAAAGGATACTAACCCTTGGCTTTTGTGGCCTTAATCAGTTTCATGACAATGACTTCAAAGTAGATGCTTGGCTTTATTGACAAGTCGTTAGTTCTTTGATGGTTTCCTGAGAGGAGATTTAAGATCTAATTTCAGATCTTTGCAGAGTGGTAGCTTCATACCACTTCCCACTTCCCTTTGCCAGGAATTTAGTGAAGTGCTACTTCTTTATTTGTAGTGCCGCTTTGAGCAAAAATGCTGCAAGGCACCTTGACAATGCCAGTCTGGAAGCTTTGTATTGACATATCAGTTTTATGCAGGATGTTTAGCCTTGTGTCTGCAATTTCATGCAGACACTCATATAAATTAAAATGTGCACAATTGTTCCTCTTCCTTTAGACAAAAGAAAGCATAAATCTACAATTTTACTTTACAGAAATCATTTAGTATTGCATTTGAAAGTTAAAAGTGCAAGCTTCTGAAGGTAATATGTGAAATTATTTTTGTTCTATTTCTAGGTAAGGAAAGTTGCTATTCATTTTGGAGGGATGCTTATAAATGCCTCAGAAATTGTGAAAATTAAGGGTCTGATTCATAAAACATTTATGCACTGTTTATGCAGGATACACCTATACTCAATTCCAGGAAAATAATATTATTCATTTTAGTCCTCTTCTAAATCTCAAAAAGTTGAAAATATATTGGATAGAGAGCTAACTGTGATAAACAGACTTTGAAGTGCCAATAACAAAATTAAAAAAAAAAAAAAGTAAAATCTAGTAGATATGGGAGGGCTTTTAAAAAGTTATTTCTTAATATTATGTTCAATATTATTTTAATTTTTCTTCTAAAAATGTTGATAGTGCTTGCTTTTGTTTTGCTGGTTTATCATCCTATGAAGTTCCACAGTAGTGCTGAATTTTTGAATTTTCTCATCACTGTTTTGGGGAGAAACATCATGAATCTACTCTCAGCATGGTACAGAATTTACAACCTACTTTTTACCTAACTATATTCAGGAAAACCAAACTTCTCCAACAAATCCTGTAATTTTTTAGGAGCATCAGAAACAAAATAAATGCATTTCAGGGTTTTGGAAGAAAATACAGGTTGCATGTTCAGAGTCGAGTAGTGTACTGTGTAAAGGGGAATGATTCAGTCCCAGTAAAATTACAGTTCCTCTCTCAACCCCCAGCTTCAGAGCAGAAATAAACACATTGCACCTCTGTCTGAACCCTAGCCTGGCCAGCACCCCATGACATGAAAGCATTGCTCTCTTTCTGGCTGTACAAAGACACTGAGTGAATTCTGGGATCTGTGAGGGCTCTGCGTGCCCATAGCCAGAAAGTGATGACTTTCATAGACACTAAACTTTCCTACACTGAGGAATATCAGTTATAAATACTGGATTGTGAAAGATGAAGTGAAATTTTAGCTGAAGAGTAGTCATCAGGAATATCACTCTGCTCTTGACAGCCACTGATAGAAAGGCAGAGATTATTTGAAAAGAAATTAATACAGGACCTGAACCGAAATGTCTGAGGCAAAATTGTAGATGCTTATTATCTCTTTGCAAAAAAGCAGCATGATTAAGAATACAGGGTAGAAGACAAGAAGTGTCAGCTTTTGACTGAAGGTTGTTAAAAGTTGCTGCTGAGTAAATAAAGGATTCAGAAAAATGATAATAAAAAAAAAGTCTCTCAGGAAATATGCAGGCAACTTGCCTGTTCTATGCAGGATCTCAGAATACAAAACAACATGGCATAGGAAATAAGGGAAAAACAAAGTTCCTCGAGCCATAGACACACCTGACCACCAGTAGCAGAAATTATGTTACTATCTCAGAGGAAATAAAAATTTCTATAAACACTCTACAAAGATGCTACTCTTTCATCTCTGGTCAGTTATGTTAAAAGATAATAGGAGTGCAAGAGCTGCTTTACCCCCACTCACCAATGTGCAGTTTTTAATCCCATAAGGCAAAAGGATGTGGCAGGCAACTGGAGCAATATAAAGCAGGAAGAGTCAAGTGAAACATTTCCTTACACCTCTTTCATTACTCTTTCTCTTAATAAAAGCAACAAAATAAAACCCATCAGCATAGTCTTGATATTACTGAATATTAAAGAAGTTAAAATCCAGAGATGAGTGAAGAAAATTGGAACCATATCTATGCAAAAACTGCCTCAAATTAAAAACCCGTGTCTTCCAAATAACAGGTCCTAAAGAGGCAATTGCCTAGTATAGGTAGCTCTTACTTCTAAAAGTAATGATAATAGTAAATTGCCTTGAATCAACTTTATTCTGAGCATCAAAGTAGCAAAACGAGTATAACTTGCCTTCAGACTCCTGAATATCACTCTTACTTGCGCTGACCTGTAATTTGCACTGTAAATCATTTCATCATTACATTTCTGCTTTCAAGATTAGACCTGGATACATACATAATCTCTCTAAATTCCTCTGGTTTCTCCCTCAGTTTGAACCACTGAAGAGTCAGTACTAAGACATTCCCCTGACCAATGATGACGAAATGTACTCAAACTTCATTGCACATGCATCTCTTATGCACTATAAGAATCTGTAGTCTCTGTCAGTGCAAGCAAACCCTTAATTGGTCTCATTCTCATTTATACTCATGTATACTTCATTCTTTTAATTTCTCTGCCATGGTATCACTAAGTAGATTACTCTTTTTATCTTCTAGAAAAAATAATGCCAAGATTTCAAAATTAGTAGGAAGGTGGATAGCATCAATAATATTTTTCCCTGTTTAATATCAGGGTTAAATTTCGAGTTGTTTTAAAGTACACATCCAGATACTTCTCTCTCTTTTGGGTTTTTTATGTCATACACTCTATTAGCTGGAGAATTTTCCTGTTTTGCACTTTCCAGCTCCAGAGAAAGACTCCTCACTAATAATTCTCAGTACTATTTGAGGAACATATCAAAATTGCTCCCCTCCCATGTCTACACATTGGACTGTGGTTGCAATTTTTGTTAGTTCTGTATTTCCATAAAGTTCAGAAAAGCATATTTTTATATGAAAGACTACAATGCTTTTATTTCAGGAGTGTGATTTGTGAACTGTTTTGACAGAGCTAGGGAAAACCTTAACTTATCTTCAAATGGATTTTTTTAAGTCATACTATCCTTATGAGAGGAAGTTTAGCTTTACTTACTGCTGAAGTGAATGGCAGCAGTTTCACTGACATTGATTCAAAATTCACATGAATTTTAGTGGTCGTGTTGCGTATCAACATCCATTGTGCTTAAAAAACATTTGGCGATGTGTACATGATTGTTTCTCTCAGAGAACTCCCGTTCCTCTTAAAAGTTCCCCTCCTCTACCACACCATACTTCATTTCGATGTAACACAAAAAAATTGGACTGGGTATATAGTGACTTATCTTTAATTCTTTCTTGTTGTTGTTTTTCCTGAAATGCCACATTTGCTATGTTGCCAAATGCAACATTTTTTACTTGCTTCTTTCATGTCTGGTTGTGAGTATTAGTGGAGAGGTTTTACTGGGACACACAAGTTACAGATACCACATGCAGCCAGATTTTGGGCTGCTATCAGGATTTCACTAAACATAGCCAGTCACCACTTTTATAGATGAACATGCTATGAATGACACTGACAATTTTGCCTATAACAAAATTGAATCAGGCAATTTTTGTTAGTTTCTCTATAGATGATTATTTTTCTACTCACAGAGAGGAATATAAAGGGAATTTTAAAATAATTATTTTCAGAGGTGGCATACCAGTTTTAACAAGGCTGTTTGGATTTTTTGGGGGTGGGTGCACTTCTGATATTTATGCAAATATATATATAATGAAAGTGCTTGCATGTACTATCACATTTTTGATCAGAATTTGCATAAGCATTGCTGTGTGATTTCAACATAATTTGCATGTTGTAGTTTTGCAGTTCAAATTTTTTTCATCATCTACCTCTCAGTTGAAGTTTGGAGACTTGCACAACCCTGGAAGAATAGAGTTAACAAAATGCATAATGGTAAAACCTGTACAGATGATTAGAAAGTCTCCCAAATATTTAAAGCTGCTTACACTTCTGTTTTTAAGATAGTGCATACCTATGACCACATCTTTGTATCAGTTGGCGTATCTTTGTTAAGTCTGAACACTTAACCCGTACTTGTGAAGTTTTTGCATCTCTGATCTGGTATAAAAACTCAGCATGTCATTGAGATATCCAAAGTCTGTTGATCTTTCTGTGAGATACTGGCCCACTTTTCTTTTTTGTTTTCTTACAATTTCTGAGTTAGGGAAATTAATGAAGTTAATATATCCAAACAGTTTTTTAAAAGTATTACAGAGCATTTTGCATTTTACATCCCTGAAAAAAAAATTGTGTTTCTGATTTAGAAATAATACCAAATTTTAGCTTGCTTTTCCTTTTATGAGGCAGTTGAAGGAGATAGTCACAAAATATTAGGTTGGGGCCAAGGAATGATGATTGTTCTTCATATTCTTTTTACAAAACCAGACACGATTGTTCCTTCAAAGATATTTTTCAAACCATTCTTGCCTTCTAGGACCTACTACAAAGTCCACTAAAGCCAACATAAAAATACCAATCAAAGAGCTTTATCAGACATTGGAGGTGATGTGGCTTCAGTGGAGGTTTCAGCCTTATTTTCTCCATTCCAAATCTCAGGACTGTCAGATATAACATAGCACGCAGGATTTGTTACAACTGGCAAATTTGCTATGCCTGCATAATATTAATAATGAATCAGTCCCTAAATTAACGCACAATATGTTATTATTTTAATAGTCTATGTAAATAAATAAAAAAAGATCCCACCATACACTCTGAATGTAGGTTATAAAATACAGAGGATATATTTAAATAAATATCTAAACAAGTCTGTTAAACCCAAAGGAAATTACCTATTTCCTTTCAAGCCTTCTTTGAGCAGTTTATAACCTTCATTTTTCTTATTTCCAGAGAAAATGGTTTATGTCTTCTGTGAATGTATATATGGACATATATAAGGGAATATATATGCAGATGTGCTATGTGTGTATATATGTATTCCCTTATATATAAAACTCTAATTTATATATATGTTATATATATTTTTATATATATAAAATATATATAATATTTTAGAGTAAGTTGCATATCGTGCCTGATAAATGAAACATAATTGTAAGCAAATAAAAATCTTCCAAAAATGACAGAAAATTTTGAAGCTTTTCTGTAAGAGCATATGTTATTTTTCAGTTTCTGCTAGATTTATTTATAGTAGAAATTCATTCAAAAAGCTGCAGTATTACATAACACTGGTTTCCAGCCATGACTCAGTCCAAAGCAGCCTAAGATCACTGAGAATGTTCATTGATGTAGACAGCAAAACCCACATTGTTGGTGAACTTGTTGATGGGGTGTTGTTGCTGTGGAAATATTAACTAAATTATCTCTGAACAGACTGCAACCAATAGGCTGAGTTTTCATCTAATATATGTATGACCAGTTCATACAAAGTATTGGTGAACATGATATTCTTGTAACAAGTACGGAAAATGAGAATACTCAAATGCCTGCAAACAATATTTCTGTTAGATTAATGTGTGAAATTCTCCAGAACACTAGTCACTAAAAACACTGACAATTTATCATACCTTTTACAGGTTTTGGTGGTTTTAATTTGTCTGCAAGTAGGCAAGCCCATGAAAAGTCTACATTTGGCTCTCACTCTTTGAAAAAGTTATACTGTAAAATTACTGGGAGATTTTTTTAGAGTGGTACATAAATCACTTACATAAATTCCCCTCCTTTAAGAGGGATATAGCTACATTTTCAACTTACAGCCTGCTTGGAAAATTCACCATATCTGCAGTTTTCAACAAAAGCTGGTATTGCTATGCAATAATTAAACATGCAGTAACCATTGTTGTTGACTAATAAAGTTTTCTTCCTTTCCGTATTTTGCAATACTGTATGGTTTTTACTTGAATATATTGGCTAGTTTGTTTTGTTGGGGTTTTTTTGACAATCATTTATTAGCTAGAGGTGCTATTTATGTTCCAAAGAGATATGAGTGAATGATAACATTCTCTTTCTAGATGCCAAATCCTTTTTTGACCTGACAAAATTCATTGTTCATAATGTATATTAACCCTGTAAAATGCTTGTGCATTGCATTAAATTGTATTTAAATGCATTTTTGTTTATTAACTTCTATTCCAGGCTTGTACTACTGTGTAATATGTCAAGTTTGTCCATATATATTTATGGGAAATTACGATGAAAATTGTGTATAATAAGCAATTGGGAGAAAAAAAGAAAAATTAAAATAAAATTTCCATGTAAAGTTTCTGAAAGGATGTAAATTCTGTTTTCTTAGGCTCCTTAATAATAAATTATTTACACTTTCAGAGTGTGAAAATATTCATAGATATTTAGATTGATTCACTATTCATTTGTAGCAAAGATCTCAAAAACACTTCTTGTTGCATACAGAAACAGAACTTCAAGATTTCCTGTGGAGAAAAGATACTACTAGTAGCAGAACATTGTACCAACCCCTTGCTATTCTTAATTTCACCATAATTAGGATTTATTCTCATACATAACTCAAATGCCATCTGGACACCAGGGATTTTTTGCCACATTACTTGGACTAGGATGTGTTTCTATATTCCATGTACATGCAATGTTATTCCTTAATCACCAATACTCATTTTGCTACAGAAGAGGAATTTATCCATATGCCTTTAAATAGTGTATGTAGATAAGTTTTACTTTGTATCCTCTAAATGTTACCTGTTCCTATGTTTTTGTCAATTGACTTCAGTCTACGATTGCTTGCTCCAGTTAAATTGTTGTTTATTTACAGAACGTGATTGGATATTTAAAATTAAGATATTATGGGGGTGTTAGAGGCAGTATTACGATGCACCTTTGCATACTGTCTACATACCTTTTATATAGATGCATAGTAAGCTACCAGGAAACAAAGATGTAAAAGATAAACTGTTGAATAAGAAAGAAATAACTTTATCAAAGCAAATGGTTGTTATATTTCTAATAACTGTAAAATCTGTTTTCAAAGAATTGTACCTATAATCTTCATGATACAGAAGTTTTGATTCAGCTACCAAAATATGTTTCGATTTTGTTTAGATTATGGACCCTCATAATAGTTGCATATCTGACTATTTTAATATTCATAAAAGATCTATTTTCAGGCATTGACTAAGCAAAAGAATAAAAATAAAGTTAAAAATACCTAGTCGTAAAATTGTCCCTTTGAAACAACGAACAAGATATGATATTTAGCCTTGCTGAAAGACATAGCTGATACCACTTTGGTGCCTAAGGATATGTTGCCTCACTGAATCTGATTGCGTGACTAAAATACATTGCTGAGAAAGAGATACTGAATTCAGAAAAATCATTCCTATTACTGAGGTTTTGTATTTTGATAGTGTAGTGGCAAGATAAATTGAGACCTCAGTCTGTAGTTTGTCTCTAGTATCAGCTGTTACTGTTTTCCAACAAATGTTATTTTATTCCAGTAATGAACCCTTTTAACTCTGCTGGTTATTCCAAATCGAGTAAATAGATTGCATTTGCCATTGCAACTCAACATTAATAGCTTCCACAATTTTATTCCTCTGATCAGGACTTTAAAAACATTGTCATTCATTGAAGTTCCTAATCTATAACATGCAGTCAACCCTGAATTTGTGTGGGATCTGCTGCTTCAGCTGGTTCCCTAAAAGTCTATGGGACCTGGTGGTATTAATCAGAGAATACTCAAAGTGCTGGCTGATGTCATTGCAAGACCTCTATCAATTATTTTTCAACAGCCTTGGGAATCTGAAGAGGACCCAGCTGACTGGAAGCTGGCAAACATCTGCATTTGCCGTAGCACATTATGTTGTGCTTCATCTTCTTACATTACAGATAAGACTGTGCCCTGGAGATCAGAGTTACCAACGTTGTTTTTTAAATATAAAGTCTGAATCATAAGTCAAAGAAAATTAAATTTTGTATGTATAGTGCATTGACAAGAGACACAGAATTGGTGATTGTGATCACTGGTCGAATAAGTAGTTCTGTTTCACTAGGTGACATCTAATTACCAGTGCCCAGTGACATCAAACTGCAAGTCTGTCTTGGTTAAAATGTACCCACTCCTTGAACAACTGTTTTCTCATGGAAACTTTCTACAGGATCCTACTGTATGTTCTCACCTCAAAACTGTATAATGTTCTCACCTCAAAACTTATATGTGAGAATATAATTCTGTTCTTTTTTTTGACTAGCATGAGACCTCAGTCTTGCTGGCTCTAATCCAAAGTTGCACTGTTTTTTCTCACAAGATATAAAAAAAAAAAGGCAATACAGCTAGAGAAAATCCAGAAACACCTAGTCAGATTGGTATTTTAAGGACATTTTACCCACTTTTTATCAATTAGCACAAATGACTCTTAAAACACCTGGAACTGTACTGTCTTGAAATCAGTTTAAAATTTTATAATCGCAGATTTCATGTATTATTTGAAAATTACCTCAAATAAATATTTCACATTAGTATATGAGAATGCAAAGTAATTTGTCAAAACTAATAATCTTACATAATTTTTTTTTCTAGGATTTTGTCAAAATTTAGAGTAAATGGGCCTGGAAGGCAATTAAGTTACTTCCCTTCTTTCATATGTTCTTCTCCTCCTAACTTTTTCACTGATAATGGTCATGCAAATATGAGAGTCTAAAAATGGTTAATGGCTTAAACATTTTTAAGATCACTGAAGTACTTTTGTCCACTGTAGCAACTACTTACCACTGAAGCCCACCCCTCCCTGAATATGCCTCTTGAAAGGAATTTGGACTCTGATGGGAACTTGAGATAAGATGGAACTTGAGATAAGATGGAGATAAGGTGGTACTTTTGTCCAAATGTCTCAGGTCTAAGGAAAAGTAAGCAAGGCTGATGAAGAAGAATGTATTCACAAGGAAAGCCAAATCCAGCAGCTGTCCTGAAAATCATCTCTGTCTGGGTTTGGAGTGGGGGAGGCCACAGCCCACAGGCTCATCTGCTTGAGGCCAGGTTTGCACACACTCCCCCTGCTGCTGAGGGAGAGAAGGAGAGCTTTTGGGGTGTGACAGAAGGAATGAACATCTATACACAAACTGTCTCAGTTGTAAAACCTCCCTACAACAACAACAGTAAGTAATAAATAAAACCAAAACTTCTTAACTTCTTTTCCAGCTGTTTGGACCTTATATGATATAATGCACCTCTGAGAAATTTCTTGGAAATGGTGAAGTCTCCATAAAGAAAAAATGAATCAAAATGCATGCCTGGGGGAGATACTGCTCAGCATTTGCAGATATCATCCTAAAATCCTGCACATATTATTTCAATTTAAGATCGAATTAGATTTTATTGCCTGGAAATTGTCAATTTTAATTTGAGTGCTTCTAAGAGTAATAACTATGCACGGATTTATTTTGTTTTGTTAAAAACACCTATGATTTTCTTTCTTTTATATTTCTCTTTCTTTTCAGAATTTAATTATAATTTTTTTCCCCTGGAAATTGTGTAACCATACTTAATCAAGCAATATATGTTTTATATATATAAAAACTGTGTCAGCAGAATAGTTTTCATGCCTCCTATATCAACTATATAGGTTCAAGTCAATTCTTACTGCTGTTCCTACTTCCCCTTCATATCATTTTTCATAAGCTAGAAATGTGTGCAGTCTATCTGAACACTTTAACGTCGATGAAATTGGAATGAAAAATTTGCTAATGCTGCTTTACTTGTTTCTTAATTTAAGACAAGCTGAAGTTCATCAGCACAATCTGTTTCGGTTTTATTGTCCTCATCAAAGTTCATGAAGACCTGCAAACTACACGAGCATTTAATTAAACTTTTATGTGGCATTAAATTCTCAGCACAAAAATAATGTGAAATATTTAGGAAAATATGTTATGCGAACATCATAAAACTCTCAAAACTTTCTTTTAAAATAAGTTTTAACTGAATACTAAAAGAAAACATTGATCCTATGTAATCTAGTTCAGATATCCCTAACTTGTTTGTGCTTGTATTTTCCACAAAATAAATATTTTCAGGAATGGTCCTGTAGAACCCTAAAGCTGTAGCAAGGTACCAAAAGAAATAGCAATGTTTTTTGATATATCATGCATGTATCAGTTTTCACTGACAAAGAGTTTATTTTGGAGGAACAGTGATTCATTTTGCCAACCATCATAATATACTTTGATTAATAACTGCAATTCCAGTTTGGCTGGAATGATAAATGAATAACAGTTAGGCACTGTAATTATTCAGTTCAATCACTGAACTGAATAATTGGGGGGAAATGGTTGAGGATGAAATGAAGGGGTTTTTTTTCCCCTCACAGAAAAAGTGTTTATTTGCCTTAACTACAAAACAAAGCTTTTCAATTCCATTTTGAACCTTCTAAATGGGCATAAAAGGAAAATTGGATACAATTTATGAAACAACAGAATTTAGCAATGATCACATTATTCATCAGACATATTGAGAGACAGATTCAGTTCTTTCTGGTGTGAATGACCCCATGATTCCCTCTTCTGAAGCTGCTGGGGATTCAGGACTGAGTTTCTCTCCTGCTCATATTTTTTACTGCCACAGAAGTGAGCCATCTTTTGTTCCAGTTTGCATAGTGACACTCTACTGTCTGGACTATATGTATTCCAACATCAAATATTTTATGCAAAATGAAGGAACACCAGTAAAAGTAATTGCTAGTACCTGCACACCAAAAAAGCCCTATGGAATAGTGTTTAGGGTGTATCACAGCAAATGCATTGGTTTGAAAATTACAATACCCACAGCTTTTGAAAAACTGAAAAAAACCCATATATTGGCATTGATAATCTCCTATTTCTTTTTACTTGGTTGATGTCCACTGCAAATAGTAAAAGGCTTTGTTGTTGGGTTTTAATAAAATCCATAGTTATTTGTTTTGTGTTTACATTGACATTGGGTTTATTATATCTGTTTGAGGTACAATTTTACGAAGGGACCCACAGGGATCATCAAGTCTAACTCATTGAGTTCCGGCCCTGGAGAAGACATCCCATGTGCCCGAGAGTGTTGTTCAAATGATCCTTGAAGTCTGTCAGGCCTGGTGCCATGACAACTTTCCTGGGGAGCCTGTTCCAGTGCCCAGCCACCCTCAGGATGAAGAACCTTTTTCTAATATCCAGCTTAAACTTCCCCTGACAACTTCAGGCCATTCCCTCAGGACCTGTTACTGGTTGCCACAGAGAAGAAATCAGTGTCTGCCCCTCCTCTGCCCCTCACGAGGAAGCTTCAGAGTGCAATGAGCTCTCCCCTCAGTCTCCTGTTCTCCAGGCTGAACAGACCAAATGACCTCAGCCTCTACTCAAGGCTTCCTGCCCAGATACTTCGCCATCTTTGTTGCCCTTCTTTGGGCATCCTCCAATAGCTTTATATCCTTCTTATATTGTGGCACCCAAAACTGCACACAATATTCGAGGTGAGGCTGCACCGGTGCAGAGCAAAGCAGGACTTGCCCAAATGGGGATGCTGTGCCTGATGCACTTCGGGACATGAGTAGCCCTCCTGGCTGCCAGGCCACACTGCTGATTGAAAATGACCGCCTCACAGAACTAGATATTTTTCTTCCCATCCACAAAATAGAGGCATGGAAGTTTGGTCTGGATACAGAAGGTTACTGAAAATGAGAAATAGTGCCTCACAGTAGCAATTATTTTCTAAGAGAGTTAATCTTTCTGGCAATGTTATTCCCACAAGTAACAGTGTCATTAAATGATCTTAATTCTGGGTTCCACTCAAGTTTATTAAAGCAAGATTTTTCTCTTTAAATTAATCAAGGGAAAGATATTAAAATCTCATTCTTAAGTTCTGTCTTTGTAACAACAGCAGCAGCAACCTGGAGATTCAGTGCATCTGGCAATGGGTTGCAAGTGGGCTGTTAGAAGAAATATGTAGTCTTAGGTATTGAAAGTGTGACATACTTAATTGCCCTTAAGAATGATCTTAACAGGAGTTTGCAGCCAGAGGACTGCTTTAAGTTCCTCAGTTGGTGTAGGGCATCAACAACAAGCATGAAACACCCTGGAGCCATTTACAACCCCATTTTGATTCTCCGTTAATAACTTATTCCCACATCTGTGTCCTCAGACTCAGCAATGTGTTTTCTGTTTATGGAAGCAACAGTCATTGAGAGGCCTCCACGACAACCTTTCTCTCACCTTCCTCAGAGTGCTGATGAAAGAGCTGACTGCAGAGCCTGAAGTGGAAATTGCTGGCCTCACACTTTTTGCACGTTCTCCAGAATACAGCTAAGCATCCACAATACACTGCTAAGCAGTGCCTTGCTTCAGTGCTGCAAGGTGCTTGGGTCAGGGGCTTGTCTCACTGGGTTACATCGAGAAGTATATGTTTTAAACACAGGCCAAATTCTTCCTCACTCTGCCCCAAACCATGCCAAGGGATGATCACAAAACTTTTAGGCTGAAAAGGTTGTATGGTTCTTTCTTTTGTGTTTGTAAGCTTCAGTGTGTATGAACATAATAGACAGGGAAAAGGTAAGGTTTTTAATTCAGGGAATTCTCTTTCTGATAGTTTTTACCAAGAAAAAATTCACATGAATCAATCAAAGGTCTTTGTGAAAAGATTTTTGCACTTCAGGGTGTCTGTACCTAGGAGGGTTTCTCTGCCAAGAAATGTTTGGTCACTTTATGGAAAAATACATTCTTGGTCAAAAAAGTTTTGACCAACACATGTGACTGAGAAGATTCTTAGTAATCACAGGCTGGAAGTACCTTAGGCTGGGTGGAAGGAACAAAAAACAAGTTTCAACTGTAACAAAATTATGGAAGAACACCTCCATACATCTCCCACTCCTGAAAACCTTTTTTTTTTTTTTTTTTTATACTGACTTTAGGTGAAAGCTTATATCTTTAGAAAATTGTCCTTTTGAATAGAGTCACAGAATAAATAAAAAAAAATTAAAATGCAAGATAAGCTTTTTTTGTTTCACATCTGTACTACAAATTATTACAGGAAATTTCCAAGCAAGTCTCTGGACCTGATCTATTTTCCTACCTTTCTAAGTATACAAGAAGTCATGGCTAGAGACCTCAGTAAAGAAAGGTGAAACCTATGAATTCAAGGGATAATATCAGTGATTACTAATATTTTTATCTTCTCAGAACACTTACTGTTTTCCATATCACCTTTGAGCAGCTGAAGTACCGCTTCCCGTGTTACAGAATTGCAGGCAATCAGTTCTTCAGAGATTGCTAGCATCCCTGAAGAAAGAGTACAACACAGTTATTCGCTTTCTAACACCTCTGGCCTGAAAAGAACTTCATAGTTCAGAAAAATTCAGAGAAATTTAAAGACATTTCTCTATTCATCTGCTTTTTTTTTTTCCTAAGTGGGGTTTATTACCATTGGAAAGTATAAATATGAACATTTCTAACAATGCTAATGGATTAGGTGTTAAAGAACATATTATGCTCTCTGAAGCTAAGAATATAAATCAAGCACCGATTTCAGGAGCAGCATCTAATGTTTCTGAAAAGTCTTCTTACAGTCACCATATCTCCTTTTCTACTAAGAAAACAAGTATCTGTGAATCATCTGGTTACCCCTACATTGAATCAGTTGGTTTGCATTATGCAGTGTTGTGGACCTGCAGAGGATGTGGAGCAAAGGGAAGGTCCATACGGCCTCCTACTCCCTGGAGCACTCCTAGCTGCTGTGCTGAAATGCAGACAGCTCCTTTTTTGTCGCCAGTGATTGAAGAAAAGGCCTAAAGAAAATGCTGCTAAACTGGTGTTCTTTTTCCATCTTTTCCTCCATTTCACTCTTTCATGGTTCCTAGTCTCGAGAAGATGCAACAAAGGGGAAAATCTCTGCTTTCCCATTAATATGTGAGTAATATCTAAGCTACAAGCAGGTAAGTGGAGTCTAGGAGCTGGTCTTTACCTGGCTAACTCTTGTCTCACATTTTTCTTTCACAGGGACTTTCTAAATGCACTGTTGTGTCCCTCAAAATGGTCTCTAAATGAAAATATATGTGATTACTGCTGAGTAGTATTCTTACTGCAATATGGCTTTGCTACTGCATGACAGGTTGTCATGTACTATGTTGTAGTCACTCAGTGAAATATTTATGTCACAGTAGCCACTTGCTTCAAGATAAACAGATTACCTACATCTCTGCTTAGGTATCATCCACATCATCTCTGTTCTGCTACCCTTCATCCTGGCTGATCCACATCAAGAAGCAAATAGCACTCTAAACCCACATTATTTTTGCTATTTGCATCTTCCTGAAAGCAACTCTGAGCAGGGTTGTGTGTGTGTGAGGAGTATGGAGTGATGAGCAGCATGTCAAACTGGCTTTGTTAGTAGAAATATGAGGTGAGCAAAGAGAATGGGGAGGTCTAGAACCACATGCTTCAGCTTTTCCAACCCACATATGCCTGTGCATGTGTCTGTGAGACAATCATAAATGAGTTGCCTGTTGGAACACTACAATGAAAACACCGGTGTCTTCTTAGGATTAGCAAATCAGCTGTTCTCCAAAGCCTTAATTTCAATAGCACAAATAAAAGGAGCAGGGAGGAAGGAAACAGTGAGTGCAATCCACAGATGACATGATCAGCTCTGTTTCTTAGTTAGTGTCTGATTTTTGAAGTGTAAAGTGTAGCAGACTCTGATTCAGTTAACAATAGCATTTCTGAAACATTTTGTGAACTAATGAAGATCACAATTAGCCTCCTGCCTTCAGTTGCAATACATGACAGACTTACAGGTTCAATGCAGAGTTTATGCCTGCTGTAATGCAATTCTGAATGGAACTTTTTATTTAAAATATGATTTCCATTACAATATAGAAGAGTTGAAACAAATAGACCTTTAAGAAGATAGTTTGTGGCCTTCTAGAGTTAATGTTTTAATACAGAGCAAGACTGAACATGCAAATTCTGATGCATTGGATTTACTGAATTTCTGAATACACATGAAAATCAAGAGTCTTCATGGAGCTCTGGAAGTTTCAGAGTTGTCCAACAGTTTTTTCACTTGATTGCAACCTGATTTAAGTGAGTTAATGGCTCTCAGCTGGAGATGTCAGGAGTAGCTTTGAAACTACCAGCCATACATTTCTTTGGGTAAAACTTACCATTGAGATCTATCAGCTGTTACACAGGTAGCAGTTCTGGAAACTGACTGTGACTGCAGGGAATTGCAATTCTCAAATTATTCCCCAGGAACATTGTACATGTGTATATATATATATATATATATATATATACACATATAATGAATACAAAAACAAAAAAATAATCAATTTGCTTCAGAAAGCAAATACTTTACAGAGCCATTTTCCTGATTGCTTTACCTTTAATGCGAATAGGGTTTTAAAAAGAGTCAGTCAAGTTCACTCATTGGTAACACAAAAAATTCTCATCTCAATCATATAATTTAAAATCTACATTCTGAATATGGCTTTTATCTCTTCACTTTCATTTTCCCTAGCATGTATGCACAAAGTTCCATAAGAATCTGCTATACTAAACATACACTTTCTATGGAGCTCTCCAGGTAACTTTCAGCTGAATTTCCATTTGATTCCCTTCAATTTTAAAATATTAATCATTTAAAAAGTTTCATATTTCAACTTTTAAAGCTTTTCGGCTCATAGGGAACAATCCTCATTTAATTCAGGCGGTTTTTCTATATTTATAATTAACTCTCTATTTTATATTTCATCTACTTAAGTTCTTCTGTTAGGAAGATTATTTAAAAAAGAGCATATGTGAAAGTGTCAGAAACTTCATCTGCTTGCACGAATCAGTAAATGAGATCTATCTTTATAATCTGAGTCATCAAGAGAATCTTCTCAGAAGATTAAAGAAATGGCCATGAAATGTTCTGGCAATCAAAGTTGTGTAAAGTCAAAAAGCATACTTGCTGCTCTGTTCATGAAATCCATACTTTCACAAAAGAAGTGAAAGGCATCTTTGGCCTTCTCAAACTTCAAAACTGCAGCTTAGAATGGAGTTCAGGAGAATAGAAATTTAGTTTTAAATCTTTAAAGAGTGTTGCAAGTCTTCTTGTAAGAAGTCCAGTTGGAGCTTTACATATTTTAAAGTAGTTTCAAGAGGTGCACCAAAGTACAACAAATTGCATCCATTGAAAAAAAAAAAAGCTCATCAAAGACCAGGTTAATGTGCTGAAGCAACTCCTAATGTAAGGATCTGAGAATTTTCAATTTTACGTCTATCTAAAGCTTCTTGACCCTCTCTGTTAACCTGGTCTTCTGGTGTGCTGCCCATTGCATTGCAGCAAATACCTGTGCAAAGGAAACAATCATCTCTTTATTTCCACAGTATTATGGAATATGTCATAGTCATGACTCTCATCTAGTAAAAGTCTCTTTCCACTCCAGAGGCAAAGAAGTTTCCATGAAGTTTCTTGGCTTACTTCTGATAGATATCTGTATTCAACATAGGTATTTGTATTCAACACTGTGAGGGAAAAATAAATTGCTGACAGAATGCAAGAAATAGTTAAGGTTACCTTCCCAGAATTAAATGAAATTTGACTGCTGTATAAAAGAGCTGTATCAACTGATATTTGGCCATTTGAGGAACTCACTGTTTAGGTCATACATCATATAAAGCACTACAAGCCTGGTGCTAAGAGCTGTCAATTTGTTACAAATAATTTGAGAAAAAATGAGAGGATTTGATGTGTCACATGCCTAGACTGTGAAAGTGATTGAATATATACAGAAAAGATGAACACATGTTTTAAGTAAAAATAGATCCAAGTAAAACTGTATTCATAGCTTGATTAAGTAATGGCATTTGAGAACTCAGATCTTTGTCTTATATAAATGAACACTATTACTATAATTCTGCATGGCACAAGCACAATGTATTTCTTTTTAAATTTTTTTTCCTACGTAATAATTACACCCAGCTAGCAAGAAAAAGGGCAAAGTTTACAGCACAGATTTTATGAAATTTGAAGAAGTCATAGTGGAAAGCATTCCAAGAAATCAAATGGAGCTCCTAATCCCCGTGAGCTCAGTAACTAAACTGAACATTTTCACTAGAAATGCATTGACTACATGATAGATCTGACGTTGTAACCCTATTAACAATAAACCTAATGGTTATTTATGAATGTATTGTGCAATTGAATTAGTTTGACACTATTTGGAAATATCTCTCTGCTAGTATACTGCTTGTATTTGATACCTCAGCCATTTAACACATGAAGTCACTTGCCTCTTTGTTGTCATTAAATCTAGAAGAGGATTTCTGCTGTTCTTAGAGCTCTAAGTAAGGTGACATTACTTACTTTTCAAGATGCCTATCTCTTCCTGCATGCTGTGACTGTGGAATATCTCTCCGTCTCCATCTCTGTCTCCCTCTCCTTCACCCTAACTCATTTTCTTTCTGCAAATTTTAGTTTTTCTTCACATTGTTCAGATTTCATTAAAAAAATTTTTTAAAAAATTGGTTTTGTCAGTCATCAACAAAAAAAAAAAATCAACAAAGCTATTAAAGTAAAAAGTCTTTGAAGACCTATTTATATATCAAGCAGTAAAATTCAGTATTATAAACTCAGTTTACCCCTAGGGTAGGGCTAGGTCAGGCTGAGGTTAGTAATTTTATTTCTCACAGAGCCCTGACCCTGATGATGTTTTGCAAAGAACAGTCTTCCTGAACTGTTTTTCCTCCCTTCAGGAACTCTCTGATGGATTTCAGAGTACAATGATCACCAGCACAAATGTGATAACAGAAATTGGGTCTAGTAATAGTTTTCCCTATAATATTAGCAACAATGGGAATGGTGTAGTAACTTTCACATTGCTGTGTATATATTGAAGATCATAATGTTTTAGTTCTTAGTTTTTTCTTGACCTTAACTAGATTCAATACTAATATTCAACAGGCTGAGAGGAAGATATGATATATGATACACGATGTGATCTGATATGGTATGATATGATGATATACTGACTTATTCCTCTTGAAATATTAAACTGAAGTTCTACTATTTGTTAGCAAGCTTACTATTGTCCATAACTACCAGGGAAAGGGATAATTGTATATTCCTTACCTTATTATAAATAACATGGTATGGAATTTAAAAATGCAGAAATGAAAAACTTTGAAAAAAATAAATCCAGCTAGAATTAATTCATCACTTTTATGCAGTAAGAGAAAAATACGTACATTTTCTGACAGTGTTGCTGGCTCTATCTTAGATACACAATACATTGTTTACAGAGAAAATTTCTGTTGATAAAGCCAATTAAAGCAATCACAGTTAGGAACATTTAGATCTGGACTTTGAGCTGACACACCACTTCACTGACTTTGTCCTCTTTTTTTAAACTCAGCAACAGATGATACAGCTGGACAGTCAGCCCACATATTTCAGCTAGGCTGGGGTAGCTAATGAAGTTCCTAACATTTTTAAAACTAAAGTAGCTGCAAGTGAACTAATACATTGATGATATAGAGACAAAACCATTAGCACAGCTATCCCAGGGTCAATAAACGAGAACTGCTGCATCCTGTGTGTTTTGAAACTAATCGGCCCAATTGACTCCTGGAGTCTCACTTCAAAGATCCACTTTTGTTTTGTGATAAAAGAGATGTAATTACTAAGTGCGAGATTGGGTCAGCCTTGATGAGGAACAGAAAGAAAACCAAAACGGCTTACTACCCTATCTAGTCTTTTTTTCACTAAAGAAATGATCAAAATCTGTGTGACTTTTTCAGTCTTTTCCAATTTGCAGATATTCTTCCTTCTCTCCCAGTTGTGTTGCTATGTTTTCCTGTCACTTCTTTTTTCTTTATTTTTGAACTTCATCTTTAAAATGGTACAAGTATGTGCTGGTTTTTACTACAATATCTCAGATGTGAAAGAGAAGTAATTATTGTTTCCTTCTGGTCATTGTTAAGAATCAGATTCTGCTGAACCAAGTATAAGAGAATAATCAAATAAATCTAAAATGATACAGGGATCAACTCATATGCACATCTTCAAATCAGACTTGGGATTTTTAATTTTCTAGTTGCAAGGTTTTTTCCTAGTACTTCATTTTCTTCTCAGTTTATTGTTATGCATCTTCTGCTGCAAAATTCTTTCTAGATCTTCTATCCCACTGAAATTATTTTCTCTGCAGTAAGTGATGTTTTATAGGGTATGGAGATACTGTGGTTATTTGTTGTTTGTTTGTGTTTTCTTCTTTTCTTTTTTGAATGGGACATCATAAGACACAAATCACAGAATTCACTTCAGCTACTTTTACAAATTCAAAGGGAATAAAAAAGCTTTTGTTTTCACTTGTTCTTAATTCTTTCTCACTTTCCACTGGCACATATAAATGACTGCAGTGTGGGCAAGGGTCGAGAGATTAGAGAAAATAGAACAAGGGTAACTGCCATCCATGTACTGAACTCGAATCTCTACATTAACAGTTGAAAAGTGTTTCCCATCGCTGGTCTTTTGCATCACCCCTCATAATTTATCCAATTCAAAACAAAAATATAAGTCATAAATTAATCCTTGTATCCCTTAAGGGAATATGTGCTTACAAAATACAATTTGCTTCCCCTTTGTAATAATCAAAAAGAATTAAATCTGAAATTATTACAGAATAACATGTGAATGAAATATACTGCTTATTTAAAAAGAAACAAGTATTTCTAAATAATCCCTTGAGAGATGACTTTTGTTTATGATTAGTATGAATAACAGAACATTATCTTGGATGTTGTTCTCAAAAAAATCGTAAGCAACATCTCCTACACAAAAACACTTTTAGCATAAAATGCCTTTTATTATCTAATTAGTGAATAAAAGATCAACCAGTTCAAATGCGATGAGGGTATTGCTTTAATTTTAGTGAACTATAGTTATACAAAAATGGCTGTTGCTTTATGCGTCATCTTCTCTCACCTATTTGCGCAATCTTAAATCTATAATTATATTTCAAGATTGTTTTTCTTTTTACTTCTTTTGTGGAGTTTTTAAATATTCTTTTCTCTCTTCTTAATTATTATTATTGACCCTAATGAGTCCCTGAAACTTTTGATCAATGTAATGACATATAAATATGTAATGGAATCTGAAAACTTTTGCTTTTAAGTGTTAGTAAGAACATAAAACACTTTAAGGATACATCATGGCATACAAGTTAAGTATGTATAAGCCAGAAGTGAAAGGTTTATTAAAAAAAACAAAACAAAAAAAAAAAAAAAAACAAAAACAACAAAAAAAGTCCTAGCTAGAAAATCTGTAAAGAATATCTGTTCTTATCTGACACTTCAGGGAATGGGCTAATGTAAATAGAGGCAAAAGGAATGTTAGTATTTCTAAGAGCACTCTTTTCTGTCCCAGCAGGGTTCCACATACACTCTAAAATATAAAATCTTGATTTACTTTGAGAAATGCAGTCTCACTAGTTGCATTTGATGGGATTGAGAAAATCACTTTTGAGACAGGAAAAGTATATTACATTTACAAACTGTATTTCTTCTTTTAACTAATCTAAGAAGACTGTGTAAAGAGTAAAGCACAGATATATCTGTACTTGGCGGAATTGATTTGTGGAATGATAATGAGATCTCAAATCTGTGAAGAAAGGGAGTCCTAAACCTTTATAGATTCACCTATAATTGTACTTCCCTCAGTTTGGAGGAGTGGAAGGAAATGGAGGTTTCATGTCACCATTCTTCGAGTGTTTCTGTAGACCCTGCTTATGTTAACCTCATGGGGTGCTGAAAGACCAAGAAATAGCCCAGAAGTGCCATGATGGGGGGGGACCCCAATGCCCCAGTCACAGGCAAGAGCCCCTTCCCTGGCCTCAGGACTGTTTTTCCAGTTTGAGAGAAAATTAGCAAGTTCTATCACGTGACTAGGACCTCACTGTTGTGCTATGGAGTGTCTGCAGAATCTTCTGACTTGCATTTGTAAAATTTAGTGTTACTATGAAAAAGAAATTCCTTTCGTAGGTGTTAAATACTTATTTACGTGCCCTGCAGCCATATTACTGTGTATTGTGATCCTGTCACGTCTCATAACTAGTGTGTGGATGAACAGAAAGGTGAAGGCATTCAGTCTGGAGACTTTCAAGGAAAATATGCATGATTCCAGGAATTAGTTAGTACTGGCAGTTATTAAATAACACTTTTCCTTGGAGTCAAAGCATGAAATAATCTCCACTTGGTGCTGAATGAAATGGAAAAGAAGAATAATTTTCTCAAAATAGTAAGGGATAGTAACTTGAGCAACCTATCAGTTAAGGTAGTACCAATTTTTCGTTCTGCTGTGTTTGTCCCTTACATGTAAGCAGAGCTGGTTACATATTAGAAGATAGCCCTGTAAATATCCTCTTAGACTAGATCAAATTAAATGTTTAAGTGCCTTCAAGTTAAACAGACAGTAACTGTGCCTTTAAACTATTCTTCCTTTCCAGGGTTATCATCAGACTCTGAGCTACTCATCAGGCTACTGGGCACTACTCTGTACTGTACCTCAATTATCAAAACTACTGCTTAGAAACTGGAGCCTGAATTTCGGACTGCTGCTTGGAATGTATCTGATTTTTTGGTTTTTTTTTTTTTTTTTAACTTTTTTTTTATGGCAATGGTACAAGAAGTTTAGGGTTTTTCTTATACTTTTTTTGTTACCTAAAAGGGTTGTTAATGAGAGTGATTCTCCGGCTCAGCATTCCAGGGGAAACTAGAATTCGAAGGTCTGCCTGCCAAGAAAGCTCCTTAACTTCCAGCAGAAAGACTATCTAGTGACTGAGAATGTTTTATATCTCTCCTGTGTAATTGCTGAGATGCTGAATCCTTGTCTTGCAGGCAGTAGATGAGAAAAAAATTCTATAGTTTTATATTAAACCTTCCCTGCCAAAGGGACTCGTAGATTTTGGTCTGCTGGTATTTTGTTGTTGTTGTTGTTGTTGTTGTTTTTGTGTTTGTTTCATTCAACAGCAATATAATGTAAACTGAAGAAGGGTTTGAGCACTTGTAACATCTAACATCCTAGTAACAGTGAAGACAGTTAGCAGTCTAACAGTTAAACTGCAGTTTTTCATACTATGTCCTAAGGAGAAGGATATCCAGCCTACTAAACCTTTTTTGGTAAGACATACAGAAATTACATAAATATAATTTTAGAGCTTTCCTTGTCCCTCCAAGGTAGAGAAATAAATATATACTTAATACTTTGAGAATCTAATCACTATGGTGTTTATATAGAATTCATCCTGCATTTTTTCATTAAGTTAATTTAAGATCACAAATGGTAAGGTGTAGATAGTCAAGATCAGCACTGAAAATTAAATAATTTTTTGTTATTTTGACAGGCTTCTGAAATAGTATGGGTATTCAAAATTATTATTAGGACACAGCATGGAAATTATTTTTATGACCAGATTTTTTTTGTTGGACCTTAGAGCCTAGCACTTTTATTCAGAATATGTTACAAGATAAACTTTATAGTATAGATTACTAAGCAAGGAAAAAAAGAGTTTCTAACAAGGTAAAAATAGCTCATGAAAAACAACAGTGTTTAAACTGAGATCAATTATTAAGCAGTTAACTTCTCAAGGTTTTTCACTGCTGATTGATAGAAATCTAACCTGATTTTTTTTTATCAAATTAACCCATAATTTGAATAAACCCTGCAAATGGCACACAATTGTTTCTACTAAATACCAGCTGTCTGCTCCTGGCTGGGGCAGTGGGGCAGCCCAGGCTGTGGGGCTCTGCCCTGTTGCTCCCCCACCAAAGCCAGACCATAGGTGCCATTGGCTTTGGGGCACACTGACTACCAGCTCTGGGATCAGATCAGTTGCTTAAGGCTTTATCCAGTTAGGCTGTGGACACTTCAAAGGCCGGAGACGTCAGGGCCTGCTCGGACCCCTGGCTCTATTGCCTGCCTGCCCTCATGGTGAAAAATGTTTTCCTGTGTCCAGATCCAAGCTCTTCTGTTTCATCTTGTGCTTATTGTCCTTCATTCTCCTGCCACACACCACTGTGAAGATCTCAGTTCCATCTTCTTCAACATCTCCTTATGGTCTCTAAAGGGGTGCTGGTAGATTTCCCTCCAAGCCTTCTCTGCTCAGGCTGAACAGGTCTGGTCCGCTCAGCAGTGAGGTGACATATCATAGTGACTCATCACTTCTCTTTCAAGAGAATGCTTTAATTTCAAGTTCCCAGTGAATTTTTAAAAGTTTAACCATCAGAAGGTGTACTCTGGTTTGGTTTGCCTGAATCCAGTCCTTAGATAGGCTAAATCTACTTCGAGAGTTTCCGCATTACCAAATAATTCTTCTTAAACTGTTGGAAATCACTTCATAAAAGGAAAAACAGCAAAACAGCACTAATCACCATTTATGGTTTTGTCACATAGATTAAAATCTGAAATATAAAATTTCCTATTTTGGTGATTTCTCTTTCATTGAGTAGTATTACCATAGATGAGTCAGGAGTGTCTATCAAAAACATGAGTCATGTACACAATGTGTGCCATCTTGGTGAGATCTTGCTTGTCTACTGAGGCACACACTGTGCATCTCCAAGTCATGGGCAGTCAGCCTGTCCAGCAGGTGGGTCTGGCTCCTCACTCTCTCCAGGTGCCTCCTACACTGCCTCTATCACATGCTCCATGAGTAGTTTGTGCATCCAGGTACTGAGATTCCCACAGCTGTGACTTTCCTCTGCATTCCCTTGTGTGTGGGGCCAGCTTTTGTCATGTCACCTAACGGGACACTTCACAGTAAGGATGGACAGAATTAGATGAACATACTTCTCAGTACAGAATTGGTTGTGATACTATTGTCACGAATATGTGAGGGAAAAATCCCACAGAGATCAAAATTCTTTCCCATTGTCACAAAGAGTTATGAAAGTCAAACTTTTTTGAGTCAATTTGCCAACTGCTCAATGATTCAACAGTGCTCTAGCTCTGTTGAGTTACTCTATTTGGTAAACTCTATTTCCATATTTTTACTCCAAGAGGCTACATTTTTATAATCAGAAATGTATTTCTCAAGTCCAGGCATGTGGAATGTGAGGGACTAATGATGCTATTAGTCAATACAACTCTCTGGATCTCTGAAAGTCTTTGTTTACATTATGCCTTTGTTTACAAAGGAAAATGAGAGAGATTAATGTTTTCAACTTAATCATTTCCCACAGCCACATCAAAAGACTCTGAGAAGATATTTGTGAATGTTAGCCTTTTACTGTGTGTCCCAAAGATGCATCACATGCCAGTTCCTAAAACAGACTCTTGTGGTTATCTTCAGCAATGCTTGCACTGTGTTCCGATGTGCATTGTCAAACTTGTTGAAATTTAATTTTAATTCCGGTTTAAATCCACTGACATTAGAAGTTACAATAGTACAATAGTACAACTTTCTTTTTCCTGCAACCTTCATTAAGAACCATCAATTTCTTGGTTAAATGTGATTAAATGTGGCTTAATTAATTGTTGTAGAATTTTAAGAGATACAGATTATGCCAAAGATAAAGGTTCTTGAAAGTCGCTGCATTGAAGTTGAGTAAACAAAGTTATTTTATTGAAAAGTGGTAACTTGACATGTCTGTAAAATTTATAGGAATGGAATCATCTTCAAAACCTCCTAGGACTTGAAGAAGAAAATTGTATTTGATGTAATAGGGAACGTTTGTGATTTTTTAATGCAAAGTGATGTGTTCTACATGCTTGCTATCAAGAAACTTGTTCAATCTTCTCCTGCCTTTGGGATTACACTTCTGATGACTTTTAAAAGGAGAGAAGGCAGCTGTCTAGGAGAGATTGGAAATACTTGTATGCATACAATGGAAGTCTGCTATCTGTTGTGAAGTTTTACCGGGAAATTAGTTTGAAAATTTCATTCTCTGTAAACATTAATGTTTTTCACAATTACAGAAAACATTTTGATTTTGATCAAATCACATTTATATGGAATTGTGTAGCCAACAGATAAGTATTAAAAAAAAACAAACAAAAAACCTAAGATTATGTATTTTTAAGAGATTTTTCTCTCCCACAGATTTAGTGGGGCTTTTTTATTTAATACATCATACTTTAGAGTGGGGTGAAATGAGCACATTTTGCTATGGAGTTCTCTTGCATGTAGATCAAATGTTTTGTAGGCTCACAGACGTATAATCTTTGACTGTCATATTTATGTCTTACATTGTTCCTGAAAATGATTTATGAAAGCATGCTTCAGATTTACATTTGGGTATTGATAATGTTTCTTTATAAAAGAGATGTACATGTTTGCACAAT
This sequence comes from Cnemophilus loriae, assembly GCA_013397755.1. Lineage (NCBI taxonomy): Eukaryota > Metazoa > Chordata > Aves > Passeriformes > Corvidae > Cnemophilus > Cnemophilus loriae. The sequence goes on from VZTF01009713.1 coordinate 842,207, forward strand.
AAATGTGGTTAATTTTTTCTATTTATTTAAAAAGTTTCTTTACTATGAGGTAATGAAACCCATATATGATTCTGCTAAGTTTTGTAAGAGGCTTGCCGAATCTGAAAATAAAAAAGTAACATTCCATTCAATTAGCCTATTATATATCTGAGTCTGTAGTTATGGTCATTTTTTTTTTTTCTAAGCAGCTCCAGGTGAAAATATAAAGGGGAAACAGAAATAGAAAAGATGATGGGGTCACAAAATTTCCTTGTTCATTTCCGTAGGAAGTTGTAATACTGATATCTGTCCATGAACTGAGGCAGGTGAAAGCTGAAATTCGTTCATTAATCACACATTCAATTGCTAATGAATCTCTCTGGAGACTTTGCATCAAGAGAACATCTGCTACACAAAAGAGTGTTTTCTAAAGCTATGAATGACAGGTCCTGTTCATGAAATATACCGTACTGAAGTTGGTTTCTCTTTTAAAATCTTACTCAGGGACGGAACTAGTACAACTGCTAAGAGATCTGTCCTGAAAATTGCGTTAGCAAGGATAAAACACGAGCTCTGTTGCATTTATTTATCATCTTGTTGGTTTTGGTTTTGGTTTTTTGTTCGTGGATTCACTCACATTTTTAACACCATGGCAATAATTAAAATGTAATTATAATGTATTAATATAATGTAATTAAAATGCATTAATATTTTCCTGTTCATTTTTTTACTTGCCTCCTCAAAAGCTTCTAGAATTTCATACCTATTAATTTCATTGGTGTTTCATTCCATAGCAAAACTTAGGTTAACGATCTAGAAAAAATAAGGGCAATCTTATTTTTTGGCAAGCACCAAGGGGGAAAAAAATCACCTTCTTAACTGATCTCACAGATTTAAACATCTGAAAACAGCAGTCTTCTTTTCTTAAATTTTGAGTGCTTACAATTCCAAACCTGACTAATATTTAAGAGAGACTTATGAGAAGAGTTCCCATCATTAACATTTGATAAACGTAAAATAAATCATGCTAAATAAAAATATTGTCACAATAAATTGGTGCCTGAGGGAGCTTAGCATATTGTATCCAGGTACTAATAGGACTATAAATAAAAAGCAATTTATTTTTATGACTTTCTCTATTAATTTACCATTAAATTATTTTTCTCTGATAAATTTATCCAAAATTCCTAGGTATGGTTTTTGTTAGCTTATTTTTCAGGTTCTTGTTCTAGATTTTTTTTGTTTGCTTCTCTGTTTCTCTCTTTCTCTCTTTTTCTCTCTTTCTTTCCTTCTTTTAGGTCAGAACTTTTTTTCCCAGTCTCCCCTTCTCATTTCATTGGTCTTTTAGTTATGCAAAAGGAGCGTTCTAAGCCCAGCAGAAGCTTTGTGACACCCACCTCAGCATCTTCTTCATCCTTCTTGTGGTTGTAACTATTTCAGCACCTGCTCTTTCTTCCTACCTTGCATGGTTAGGCATGTGTGTTTTCATCCACATGCTGTCTTGGTCTATGTTAGTAATAGCAAAGATTGAATAAAAGCCCCAGGTTATATATTCATTACTACAGAATGAAATGAAAGTTCTTCTTTTTAGTTCCTTTTCTGACAGCTGTGTGGACAGGTTATTTCTGGACATATATAGCATCTCAACTTCATGGCTGCATCTAACTTTGATTTAACAGATAGAAAAGATGTTTGCCTGAAAACATCTAAGGGAACAATAGAAAAGACAGTATTTCTTTGCCTTTTTGTGCCTGCAGTGATGAGTATTCACATCTCTGAAAATAAATTGTAAGGGTGGTCATTCTAACTTGAAAACTTTGTTTAAAAGCTACAAATATTGTTTTTAAAATTCCTATTTGAGAGTTAAGTGACCTGCACTTCAGAAGATGAGATGCTAATGAGAACAAGGAGGACAGTATGATAAGGTATTCAAAAGCCTTCATGTTACTGGAAGGGTGTTGCACAAGTTAGAAATAGTGTTATTTTGTTTCTATGACTCCTTTTCTTTTCTTCCTAGTTTTGCGCTTCCTGAGAAAAGAACTGTTTGTGCTATTTCTCCTTTGCATCAGCTCTTTGGTTGGTAGCCAGGAAGCCCATTAGCTTGTGTCAGCATGAGTGCAGTTATACAGAGTTCATGTTGAGCGATGTCCAGTCTTTCAAATTGTCTTATTATCCAGCTACATGGTGGACTCTTTGTTTGATGAACAAATGCTCTCCAGCAAAAGACCTTTGTGTGCAAAGGATACTCATATTCCTCCTCTTTACTCATTTTATTTGATTGTTCACTGGCTTGGAAAACTAACTTCCTTCTCTTGTTGTAACTCATGCATTTCAGACCACCTGAGGCAGGTATAGAGGGACGAAACCAGTGTTTGTACTGTGATGTGTACAAATTGCAGATAAATTTTTTTTCCTTAGATATTCTTATGAACAAACAAAATAAAGAACAAAAAGCATATGCTGTAAGGCCAGTGGGATGATTATCACTCTCACAACTGAAGGTAAATTAAAATAAGAAGGTACTCATCAATAATTTATGTAAATTTCACAATATCCATACAGCTTTTTACATTTCACAAACCTTATAAAGAAAAGCATTGAGTACTTGGTTCAGCAAAAAATGTTTGGATAAATTTGGTTTATTTTTATATTTTTTTCCTTCTCAATTCGTAAGTTTGTGCTGCCAGAAAACTGAGTGCCTGTTTTCCTGTCCCCCACATCAAGACAGCACGAGATTTTGCCTCTCCTTAACTGGCTGAAGAATGATGTCTATGAAATAATCAAATTTCCCGTGAATCAGCAGGTTTCTTGGTTTGCTTGCTGCATGAATGAATAAGACTTTAATGATTCCAGGCAAATTATTCCATTCAACAATGGAGTGGAACACCTTACATGGCTTCATCTCTTGCCACAGCAGTTTTTGCTGTAGGGATTTTTTTTTAAATTCTTTTCAACATTTTTTTTATTATAGGAACTCTACAGGTTGGGAGTCAGGAGGGACCATTTCTTTTCTACCTGTAATAGAGAGGCTCTGCAAGAATTCCAGTAGTTCCGGTCTTCATTGTTAACTGTAGTTGTGAGCATTTTAGTATTTTGAGACAATGAAAGTTGAGGAAAGTACTGATATCCAAAATTACACTCTCAGTCAAGTATTAGAACTTTGTGAAATAAAATATACCATTTCTAACAGCCCTATCTCAACCTCCAAAACACATATGGATTTCAAGTCTTCAGCATCATGTGATTCATTCTTGAGGATCCACTTCTGTTATTCTTACGACTTGCCAATGTAGACAGAGCTGGAGATGGCTAAGGTTCCCCAGTGGGACCTTGAATGAATACCAGCTTGCAGTATTAATCTGAGTGAAGATTTTTTTAGCAGTAAAGTTTCGTTTTCAGATTTGGACCATTCTGCAAGTGTTTCACGTGAAAACAAGGACTCTTCTGACTAAAAAAAACAAAAAACAAACGAAAAAAACCCCAAAAAACCAACAACAACAAAAAGCAGGTTGTGTCAAATCAGGGACAAAAGGATAAAAACTGAATAAGCCACACACCAAAAATCACTGCTCCTGTGGAAAGCTGTCTGTTGCTTATTAGCATTATGAGTTAAAAGTCTAATGCATTTTTGTGCTCATCATAAGCTGGTTTGTCACATTTAATACAGCATTTTGTTTTTTAATTGCTTTATTGTCAAGGTGGCTGTGTGCCATCAAGAGAAAGGAAAATAGAATCTGAGCCCCTATATACTAAATAAGCCAGATGGATGCTTTTTCTAGAACAGATATAATCAAGTGTTAATCACTGGGGAAGCTACAACTCCCTGGAGTCTCTTTCTCGGAGTCGGTCCACACAAGTTGTGTTGAGTACACCAAAAATCAACAGGACATCAATGAAAGAGGAAAAAAAAAATACTTTAACTGACTTTAACAAATATTTTGTTATGCTATTTGAACTAATTACATACCTGAAACGTATGACCTCAAGAGATCATGCTGCCACTGGATCTGACTTAATTTCAGCTATGTGACGCTCAGTCCTCTAACATCTAGCAGGATCCTCAAAGAGTGATTCAGTGCTCATGCAGGCTTAGTATGGAGCAGCCACAACCAGACAATGAAAAGGGTAGGCAAAGAACCTGTCTAAGGTGATCTCTGATGCTTTGGCAGTTGAATAAAGGCTGCTCATTTGGGATCTCACTTACAGTATTGTCCAGTTATGGGTAAGACCGTGGCAATCTGCCTTTTCCCTGTCAAAGGCACTTCTGCAAGCTCTGTAAGATTTATGGGGCAGAAAAACTGATAAGGCAGACCATGTTGAACTATCCCAGTGACCTGAGGACTCCCTGTGTTCTAGTCCTTTACCCTTACTGTATTAAAGAAAAATAGGTGTATGCTACCCTGGACGCAGGGATAAGAAGCTGTTTTTGAAACCATTGAATAAAATTATCCATTATGCTGGCTCCTCTGGTTGTCACAGACTTGAATGAAACCACCATGACTGTGAAATTCTGGACAAATGTTCTTTAGAATGAACTCAGTCCGTTTTCAGGGTCTTCAACTGGGTGGAAAAATAATCAGTGCTTGTATACCTCTTCTAACCTATCTTTGAATTTTGATGTGGTTTACACTCACTAAGTGGCTAGATGGTTATATGGAGTATTTGTGAGCAAGAGTGTGGGGAAGTTTTTGATTCAAAATTGGAATTGTCTTTTACTTAGAATGCTACCACGGTTGGAGAGTATATTGCCTGAATTTATCTCAAATTGTGCTAATTTTAGATTGTCTCAATTTTATCCTTTGGTTATTTCAACTCTAATATGGAAAATTCTGTAGCATATCTATTAGCTGTTCATAATATTGGCTACTGAATTCTATATTAACCTTACCTTTATCTTCTGGGCTTCCTTATAATACAAATAATAAAATAATCGTAACTCGAGTATTTGAACTGCATAGTATTTCCTGTCGTCTCTTCTCCCAGGCCTGAAAGCATTAGGAAGGTTCTTGGGAGAAAAATTCAACACCACAATGGCTCCAGCTCAGAGAGAAACTCCAAATTTCTGTTAGTTAAACAGAATGACTGCGCTGGCCTGGTGGCTTCATCTGTGTCACAGAGGCAAACGCTAACACATCATTCATAATAAGCTACTCTCCATGGATCAGAGAGCTAGGCGCAAACCTGGAAGGTTTCACATGTGTGAGCAGCCCCTGTCTTCTCTTTTTCTGACATTATTAACTTGAGGCTTACACCTTGAGCTTTACAGGTACTGGTAATATGCCCTTGCAGACATAAGTTGTTTCAAATGAGCAAAATTGGAGTTTCATGCTACATGACTAATTAGTATAAGCAAATCTTGTCTCATAGCAACCGAGATCTGATGATGAACACCTGCCAGACCAGATGGTTTCGGGAGGAATTTTCTAGTTTAAGAGAATAAAGTACTGTTGCTGAGCTGCTTCAAACTATTATTCAACCGGAATTTTGGGAGAAGTCTGGGAGGTGATTATGGTGAAACCTTAACAAATAAGAATCTCTAAAATAGTCATGTTCCATTGTCATGACTTGTCAAGGTATGACTTTTAAATAATGCATGGCTGTTACATCTTATTCTATCTATATGTGCTAACAATAGTATTGAACAGGCATAAACTTGGGAATACTGCAAAACCAGAAAGATCTGCAAAGTTATAAAATTTGTTTTCTTATTATAAGATTTTCTTGTATTAATTGCAATCTATAGTTCTAAGAAGCTGTATGTACAAACTTTTAGAGGAGATTATCATAGGAGATTTTTTTGTAAAATTTCAAATAAAAATTTCAAATATATAAACTCTTAAATACGGATTGACTGGAATTTTATAATTTATGGCAATAGTTCAGAATAGGTATGTGGAGAATTCCAAAATATATCTCTGTGCTAGAGATATTGTTGCAGCAACCTCATAACTTACAAATGAAATTCTGATCTCACCTATATAAAAGATACCAATGTTTCAGCCACCAAACATGGGGAAACTTTAACATTTCAACAATTTTTTGTTATCTAGAAATTTTAAAAGGAGATTAACTTATCTGAAGCTCTTTAATTAATTCTGTTTATTACACTTTGAAGAGACTAAGAAATCTTTGTGAAGAGATCAATGTTATTAGTTTCAATGAAAACTCTATATAATAGTTCCTTCTGCATTTTAAAATCAAACACCAAATTTGTCTCAAATTAACAGATTGACTTTTCCATTGCTACATGCTTTGTTTCAGCTTTATTACTATACCTAAAAAACTGAATACTTAGAAATACAGAGAGGAAGGAATTCCTCTGGGAAATTTTGTGTACTATGTATTTTGTCTTAGATGTATTTATGATATTAATTAATTAATATTGCTGATTAATTTTAGAGATGGTGAGGCAGATTGATGATAAAAATGCTCAAGGTTAAGAAAAACCTTTCCCTGATGGAATCAACACTTAATTATATGTGAGAACTAAAATGAGGCTATTTCACCAGTGGCTTATCATTCATTGCAGACCTAGAGTACAATTTGGTCTCTTAACACATTTTAGAGTTGTACTTGCTTAGACCTCTCAGCTGAGAGAGAAAAAAATAGATCCTATCATTGGCTACTTAGGACAGGAAGAGCAATACCTCCATATTATAGAACAAACCCCCTATTTTCCCCCAAAAAACCACAAGGCAAAAGAAAGAGCTACACTGACAAAAAAAGTGTACAGGGGAAGCTGGGATATACCAGGCTTCAAGAACAGCTCGAAGCATTTCTATCAGAATGTACAATGTATATTTTGTTAAATTGAAACAAAATTAGCCAACTTTCACTCATCAGATTCTTAAACTACCATACCATAGTATGTATTACAGTGCAGGATTTTGCTTAGGAATTTTTCCTCTATTTTTTTATCTTTTGCTCTTATTTTTCTTTACAGGAGAGACAAGGAATAGAACTGTATTATTTTAAATTATTTTATTTTTTCCTCTTTGTTTTCACAAAAATAGCAGGTGTGATCCTATGATACAAAAGTGGTAAGTATAAATTCAAGCCTCTGTGATACAACATCTGAGGCACAACTTTGCTCGTTAATGGAAAAGTCCAGAAATCTGATTGTTCTGTAACACACATTCTGGTTCTTAAATTCAGATAAACTTAAGAAATTCTGCATGTAACTGCCTACTAATCATGTTGAGAGCAAATTCACAATACTGAGCAAATTACAAAACCGCCATTAAGTCAATTCAGTAGCATCAGTTACTTAAAAAAGTGTACTGAGGCTCCAAGACTAAAGGCTGGATTAAAACTGAGATGGCATTCTACTTGTAAAGATCCTGAACAGGAGCTGACAGGGAGGGCTGATTTCCCACTTCCACACTGGATGTCTTGCTACATACTACTTACCTCATTCTTAGACTGTTTGATGACAAGGTTTTCTCAGGTTTTGTTTAAATTTTGGCCTGAAGCACACAGGACAAAATAGATGATGTCATCAAAACCAAGCCTGATAGACATTTCAGAAGGAATGTGATGAAAATAGCACAAACTGTCATCCAAGTGTTTCTTCAAACCCAAGTCCTTGGAAACCAAAAAACCCTTTAGAAATGCATATAGGTGCATGTGGGGTGTGTATACGTGTGTAAACATTTAACACACAATAAAAGGAAATTCAAATTAAGGGAAGAATATCCAGGATAAACCGGTTTATTTCGAGTGTCAGATGGCATTGTTTAGGCAGGTAATGTGACCGCTTGCTGAGGTTTCTGAGCAGATATCCATACCTGATCTATTTTCAAGTTCTGTATCAGGTTAAAAACTGAGCTAGAATATGAACTTTCTCCTGAGAGGAATGGATCGGCACATGAAATCCGTTATAGCAGTTTATGGGAATTCTTGTATAAATGACTAAATCTATGTGAATATGGAAATATGTATGTGAAATTGCAATGAGTCAGGTCTGCCAACATTGTCACTGAAGGGTCGTGATCCTTCCAGTTCACTACAGCAGAGTTTAGAAATATCTTCCTCCAGGATAGTGTGTAGATACTACTGTAATCCTGTGTAGCAACATAAGCACCAGGAATTATTCTTTTAGGAAATTAGACTGTCATGACTGTTTGGGTAAATCAGAAATTTTTTTCTTCTACTGTAATTTTTAAAGTATGTTTTTCTTTTCTTCTTGACTCTAACATGTGTGAACATTTTTGTTTGCTATTCATCTCAGCAGTAGCTCAGTACTTCTATCTATTCCCTTTCCAAGAACTGACAGCTGCCTCAACTGATCCTCAGCTCTGCTTACAACTTCTCTTCAGAAATTGTTCCTCTGTTATTGCAGTGCCGTGATATATTCAAACGTCTACTCTCTCAGATGAAGGAAGAAAACAAACCAAATAAAAAAAAAAAAAAAAACAAACAACACCTGAGTGCTTTCAGAGCTACATTTAATTTCTACAGTCCTGTCTGGTCTGCTTGGGAATTGTTAATGTTATAAATAGAGGCAACAAGGCAATTTGAAGTAAGAGATGGATTGCACTCTGCTAAACTGCATGAGACGTAAAGGTATGCATCTACTGCCCTTATGGGGAAATTATGAACCATTGACTTAAATTCTCTGGAACAGGATGATTTGCAACAACAGTAAGAATTCATACTGATGAGTCAGTCTAAAAGACACTGAAACCATTTAATTCCTTATCCAGTTCCTTCTTAAAGGTAGTTCTTTTGTAAACTTGGAGTGTCAGTGCTAAAATGTTCTATCAGAAATTGTATTTAATGCTTTCTGTGTCATATGTTCCATCCTTCAATTAAGCAGCAATACAATAAACATGAAAAATAAGGCCTATTTCTGTTTCAGTCAACATACTCTATGTTCTCTCTTTCACATGAGATCATAGAAGAAAATTCTGGTTTAACACTATCAAGATAAAACATAACCTACCTAGGACATTTCAAAAAGAAATTCCAATAACCTAACATTATTTATTTCATTTTATTTAGAGAAAACCTCACTAGAAGGGCAAAAAACCTAAAAAATACATCTGTAAAGAACGTCAGTGTTCAATACCAGAAATCAGTGTTGTGTCATTCCTGTACAACCATATTAAGTCCAAAAATCTATGCAACTTTTGTCTGTTTTCTCTAAATATTCGGAATGATTTACCAGAAACATTTGTAGGAACAAGTTCCGTCTTTTCAAGTTTATTTACAATTGTTACTATGCAATGAAAGCTGAAAGGTGTGGCCACAAAATGTAATATAATGACTTCTTTCTAGCTAAGTCTCCTTGCCCACTATAGCACCAAGTTATCTCCAGGATCAACCTCAGTTCTTAATATTAAAGACCATATGGTGAGCAATGCAAAATCTCCTAGGAGCATTCTTTGGTATTATAAATTAACCATATGGACAAGTTCCAAGTTTTTTAATATTTATTTTTCACAGACATTAAAGAAATGCTGTTTACTGGCATGAATGCTATGGAAATCAAAGTTAAATTACTTTAAACATTTGTGCTGAAGATACTTGATCTCTCATCCAATCAGGGATCAGAAATCCACAGAATGATAGAATATGAGGTTTGAAGGTACCTCAAGGATCATCTCAATCAACCTTTTTTAATAAAAATATGGTCTAGGCAAGATGGCCCAGCATCCTATCCAGATGAATCTTAAAGGTGTCTATTGTTGAGGAAGTCCACCAATTCCCTAGAAAGATTATTCCAATGGCTGTTTGTTCTCATTGCAAAAGGTATCATTGCAGTATGAATATTATAACAGTGCAATTGAAATCATAACCTTTTTAATCGATCCAGTGAGAGCAGAATATAATTATTGGACAGATACACTCATAGCAGCAAGACAAGAAGGGTTCATCATAAATATATTCACTGTAGTGTGTTAGTTAATTTATCCATTCCGCTATGAAGATATGAAGGCTTTCTGAAGCTTTTTTAACATATGAATGGAGCAATAACTTTGATGAGGAGTAGAGAATGAAATTTTATGGATATGTTGTCTGACTCTGTAAATGAGGGCAATAAATCAAATGGAACAAAATAAAAATGATAGAAATTCAAATTCACTAGTTGTTCCAATTATTGTTTGTTTGTTTGTGTTTTGCCTAATGTGCCAGTCCCTTCTGAGGGACAGAATCAGAGTTACTTTTCGAAAGAATCAAATTAAAATATAAATTACAAGCACTCTCTCTGAATCTTAATTGAATGTGAATGACAGCAATAGGTGTCAGGAAACTGTCACAGGAAGGTTACAAGGAAAGGCTCTGAAAATCAGGAATGCTGATTGGGTGAAATTCAAAGGCATTGAAATTGTAATTTGAAGGACAAAAATCTAGATTTAATCTCATGTGCATATCTATACTCTGAGCTTCTTTGTTCTGCAACCAAATAAAAATGCCATGAAAGTATTGACTTGGCAGGTCTTCCAGTGCTCCCATTACTGGTAGAACTGGAAATCCACAGTTACTTGAGCTTTTATTTCTCATAAGATTTTTCAGGGAGGAAAAACTCTGACAGCTGTTGAAATCTTTCAGCTGATATTCTGTAGCCACAAAGTAATGAAAAGATAAAAATCTTATTTCTCTCCTTCCTTTTCACACTTTCTGAATATGAGGGCGGTACTGAATGACTGCTGTCTGTGAGATATAGATTTCTAAATAGTCCTCCTGGATTTATATCTGTATATCACTTGTAAATATGCAAACACAGGTCTAGATCCACTGTATAAAGCAATGTCAAAGCTCCTCAAAAGAGGTGGACCGAAGTGCCTTGGCTTTTGGATTCAATCTGTATTCACTGTAGAGATACATAGGAAATTTTTCTTCTTCATTCTCACTGATTTCAGATGGATGCATAGTGCAGTCTCAGGACATCTGTCTAAGCTTGTAACTCCAAGTCTAATGATATCTGTTGGCTTAGAGACTCTTCAGTGATTTATTTTGGTCCTGCTTCAGTGCGACTGCTGAACAAAGTCTGGATCTGAGAAATCTTACAAGGTAGCAGGATGCACAGTTTTTTCAGTGGACTATATTCAAACTCAGTGGAGGCTGTACAGATCAATTAATCATATTTTTTCTAGACCGGAGCTCCTGGGCATATTCAAGCTTTATATATTAACTACTAGAAACACGTTTTGAAATGTTTACATTAAAAATCCATTGGCAGCAGTGGATGACTGTATTCTTCATGCTGTTTGTAAACTTTCTACTATAAGCACAAAGAGTGCTTAAAATGTTGATGGGGAATGCAGAAGTCCTGCAACCAAGGAAGAAAAATGAAATTTTACCATATTTTTAACAGCAGATAAATGGTAGGAGAGAAACCAGTTTGTAAACACAAACCCACCATTCAGACTTCCCATATGAAATAATCTAAACATGCACTTATTGATTTGATTTCCAGTCACCATTCACAAGTCAGTACTATTCAATAAAATATGTTTTTTTCTATCCTAAACCATATCCAAAGTATTTCTACATAAACAGTGTATGTGCAACTATTCTACAGGAACTACAGCAAAATTCCAAACTCTGCTACTCAGTCAGCAAACAAATCATGATACAGAAGTTACCCACGTAGAATCCACAATTAAAAAAGGTTAGTAACCAAAACTTTTCATTCTGTGCTCATTATTGACATGAAAGAAACAGAAACCTGCAAAAGTTACCTAAGAATAAGTTGGACCTTGATTGAATTGAAGTTAGCATTGCTACACTATTCTCTCCTACATAATCACAGAAGAGACTGCTTTCCTTTACTTGGTTCTTCTCACAGGATTGCCTCCTACTTTTCCATCTTCCAAGTAAAATAAATGTACTTAAAGATTTTTTATTCTACTCTGACGTGTCCATTTTTTTCTCAAATTGTGACAAAACCACTTTCAAACTACCTAATAATATGCCATGAAAAGTGTTGTCTATTTAATTGAAACACATAGTTGATAATGCAGTATGATTTTAAATTGAAAATTATTGAGGAATGGAATATTACATTTAATGTTCTAAGTAAAAAAAAAAATTAGTGGAAGCTAGTAAAAAAACAAATCGTAATATTAATCAGAAAATCAGTTTCTAGGCACTTGAGTACTGTTTTATTGCACATTTTATTGTTTCATTCCTTATTTTGATTATGTTTTCCTCTGCATCTTTTCTGCCTCTTTCTGGTTCTGTTCTAGAAGGTATCTTTGAAATTTAATGAAAATCAAAATTATAATCCTGCACCTGCTTCCATTCAAAATATTTCTTATAACAGATTTTCTGAATTATCCAGAGACATATCTCATAAGCACTTCTTAGGTAAGCAGCTCCAAGCTTTGTTTGTCTGTGAAGTGATGGGGACCATCACTATTGAAACAATAAAAGATGAAGTGAAAAGAGCAGCAATGATATCACTAGCAAGTCATGCTGAGCCCTGAAGTAGGTTTGTCTTGAACTGCAGAAATTAAGGTATTCCAGGGCTACTCTTATAAAACAGTTATAAAGAATGGAATTTGGAATTTGGAGATAGAACATATTGGGGACATTTGGGGGTTAAGAATGATGATTACAAATGCAAGGCATAATTTTCAGTCTGTAAATAAATATATGTGGCATATATGTACATAATAATTAATATACATAATGCATCAAATTAAAACTCTAGTAATTTAATGACACTGTGGTCAAGTCAGGACAAGGTTAGGATGAGATCCAGCAATTTACTAACACAGAAACTGTGACAAGGCAGAGCTAGGACAGCAGTCTGTAGGTCAGGATCAGTAGGTCTATAACTAGGTTAAAAATGAGCTGGAGCATACAGCTTTTCTGGTATGCCCCAAGCTGAGGTTAAATAGAGTTCCTGAGGCAACTCGTGTGGGTGGAGGCTCCAGGTGAATCTGGTCAGGGCCCTGAGAGAAATACTGGTGAAAGAAAAACTCTGGTTATTAAATTATTTTATGGTGGAGATATATTTAGAGAGGGAGTTGTTGTACAAAAAGTGAAGCTGGATGAATTACCGGAGTAGAACAGACAGAAAACCTAGGTGATAAACTTTTTTTTTTTGGTCCAGTAGGACAGATCTGAGGTATTCAGAAGATGATTAAAACATCAGTAGAGAGATGTCAAACTTTATTCGGTCTTTCCTTATGAGTAAGAGTTTGGCTGTTCTTTAGCTGGGAAAGAAATGAGGCAAGAAGATAAGCAGAAATGTAATTTGCACACTGTCTGAGAATATATATTTGTAAAAAAATTAGTAAAAGCTGCTTTTCCCTCACCTTTTATGTTTGAAAGGTGGTGCAGTAGTAAAGTGCCTCCCTCGGAAGTGTACAATTTAGCTATTTGCTTAGTCAAACGCACAGGTCATATTTCGAGAAGAAATACTGATAGGACTGGGACAAAGCTGAAATGAAATGATTCGCTACATGCAAAACCAATATTGTTAATGAATTTACCCAAATAAATTAAGAAAACCTTACAAAGGTAGAGCTGCCAACCGTTTAGGCAATTAGATAATTCCTGGTACTTTTTCCAAAGGTTTGCTGGGGCAGTGGGACTGACCCTATGGGAGACCTTCCTTTAAAGGGCAGCAAATCCAGAATCCCTGCTGTCATTTTCATCTGGTCATGCTGTCCATATTCTACTTCCTTGCATATCTTTTTTCTGTAGAACAAGGTAATAGAGGTTTTTGTCAAAACCAGATAAAGTTGTGATGTTAGGATACTATTCCAATCAGGCTGTAGGATTTTCTAGCTAGAAACTTCAAAGTATTGAAAGAATAGTAGGGAGTAATAAGAATACCAGCTTTAAAATAGTGTTTTCAAGAGCATATTTCAGCTTCTAAATTCTTTCAAGGTATTTTCAAATAAAAGCACCTTATTGTGCCAAATTTTATAGAAGAGCTTTTCCATTTTCTTGCTCACTCACTTCAGTTCAGATGACAGGCTCGCTCTGACAGAATTTTAATTAGTTTCCATATGTGATCTTTTTGTACCATGTGGCTCTGAAATTTTCTTTGTGTGTGGAAAAAACAATTTAAGCACTTACAATTATTTGCCTGCATCAGTTCTAACATTCCAAAAACAGATGGCTTTGACAGTTTTTTTATTCTTCATGTAGGGGTATGGTTGATATATGTAAATATATATAAATATAAATATGTCATTCATATTTACGAATACAAACCTATACTGTATATATATATGTATATGAAAACAATACAATATACAAATCGTTGTACATATACAACAAATACATGTATATATGTTTATGTGTATATATATATATTTACTGTTGTCATTCCACATTGTTTGGGTAGATATTTTGTTCTCTGAGTAACCGTATTAGAAGAAGAAACAAAGATAGACAGGAGGTCAGTTGAAGGATTTTCAGCTGTTAAACTCAATTACAAGCAATGACTGAAATGAATTTTAAAATGCCTTTCCTTGAAGGGTGAATGTACTCTACTCTCCGATATCTGACATGACAATGCTTGCAGGCGCTTTCTGAGATGAAATAAGCTCTGCTTATTATTTTATTTGTTCAGGGAGGAGTAGGGTTTGTATTGTTTTGGGTTTTTCTTTTGCATCAGTTTCCTTCAGTTTTCATGGGAGCACTGAAAAACCCCTGTCAAGTGTACCATAATTTCCTCTATTCCCAAGAAGAGCTATTAATCTGACAGAAGCAATTAATTTACAATACACAAAGCATAAAAATGTTTTATTCAAAGTTTCAACAATTTAAAACAGCAAAATGAAATGTCAGAGGACGATTTGGTATAAATTACAGGGGAGGAAGCTGAGCACCTATTCACGAGAGAAAATGATTGATTACTTTTCTTTAAACCCATAAAATTCAAATAAAGGAAAGATACTTTCACTTTCAGATCTTTTCTCGTATTCACTGTATAGTTGCTGACATATTTCCAATTATATAATTATCTCCTTTGCAGAATTTCTAGCTTTGTAAACTTATTGTTAAGTAATCTGAGTAAAAATATTTGCATCTCACTACTGAATCCATAATTAAAAGTCTTTAGAATAAATTCTAAAACTTATGTTTACTACCTACAGTTACAATCAAATGTATTGTTGGTAAGGATTTTTTTTTTTTTTACTCGCAAAATAGTGTTCCTTTGTCTCTGGAATTTTCCACTTGCGAAAAAAATAATTTTAAAACTTAGGACCTGGTAGAGAAAACCACTTATGCACATGCCTAAATTAGACACAAATCATGGTAACATTGACACTCTCATAGATTTTACCCTGGAAGCAACAATTACACCACCTAGCCTGGCACTTTATATGGCAGAACTGGAAAACTGAATGCACTTTTTCCTTTTATAAGTCCTGTAAGTTGTCTTTGATTAAAGATAGGTCTTCCAGAAATCTGATCTTGACTTCATGACTTCAGGTTATGGTGTATTCATCAGCTGAGTGTTTTTACCCATAAATACTGCATGAAGGTCATCTTTGATTTATGGGATTTAAATATATATTGAAAATTAAGGACCTATTTTCTCTGAAGGAAAATATTTTCTCATATTGAAATCTTGCCCATGGGCATTGCTGAGGGATCTAGATCATGCTAACATTCAAATTTGTTCTTGTTCCTGCAGATGACAAAAATCCTACTCATGTGAATATGGGCAAAATGGATCTTAACCTATACTGGTTTCCGGAGAAGACTAATTTTATATGGCAGACTTTGCCAAACCAATAGCACTCCACTCTCTAAAATTAACATAATTCTGATGGAGGTTTTCCCATCATTCTTTAATATCATGAAGATTTTTAACTGCATCTTATGATTTTTCCTGATCTGCCTTGTGAATTTAATTCTTGAGTTCTGAGAAGGTATATTGGGTTTTCAGGGCCATATAAAATTAGAAGCCTTTTCATACATGTAACACTAGATCACATAATTATGGAATAAGGTTTCAGATATGAGAAACTGCAGATATTTTGTATGTACGATAGTGAACAATTTTATGGATTTGGTTGTGGGTTTGGGTTTTTTGGGGGAGCAGGCATAGGAGGGCTTTTGTTTGGGTTTTTCTTTCCCCTGGAAGACAAGGAAAAGAAGTTTGACAAGGGCACCGGGATTCTGGTCCTTTTCCAAGTAAGTTTGACAAGTCTTTTTTAACAGATGTCAGCCTTGCCCTCAGTCTGTTGAAATTTTCTGTCAAATCTTATCATTAGTTTTAATGACAGTGGTAAAAAGTCCTTAATAAGAGTGATTTTAGCCCTGTGATCATGCAATTCAGTGACAATAAAAAGGGCAAAAATCACAATACAAGGCTCTCATGCTTGCCTGGGAACTCCAGGATGCAGGTTTGTTCTTTACTGCCCTATTCTCTTCTAGGAGGAATTTTTTTTCACTTTTGCTATTCTGATTGCAAAATTCTTATCCCTCCAGGGTTCTTATTTCACTAGCCTTTGGGCAATATGGCTGAGAAGAAGAATATTACCCCAGAGATTCTCTGAAGGCATAAACTGGAGAGAGTTCAAACTGCCAGAATATCCCGCTTGCCTCACTGAAGGTGTTTCAAAGGCACAGAGAGCTTTGAGTTTAGCTTGCAACCACACATAACACAAGACAAGGGAAGGTAAGAATTAATCTCTAGGGTTTTGGTTTTTTTATTTCCAAAACTCGGAACCAGAAACAAAGGTACAGTAATTTATATGAGATAAAAAGGAGCAAATGAACCCTCATTAGAATCAAACCCATACATCTACCTCTCTCTTTGTCCATATACCAAGATGGAACCACACTCATTCCCTCTATCGCCTAGAACAGGGGTTAGTGGTTACACTGCTCTCTAAACAAATATTTGAGTTAGTATGTTGGCTTTTGTTTTCATCCTGAACATTTGGGGATGGGGAGAGGGATTTGAGGATGTAGTCTATCATTTCAAGGTGGATTTTTTACTAAAGGAGGTGTTCTGGATCTTCCAGACAAACCTATGAGCTGTTTTGCCCCCTTGTTTTTTTAAAGGTCTGTTTATTTAACCTAACAGAAACACATCATTTAATCAGAGAAACTACTAGAAAGAACTTCATTCTTTCAAGTACAAAATGCTCTTTTCCATTTTATTCAATAAAATCCACTGTGATCTAGAATTATGATTTCTCTGTTGGCGAAGTGTTGTTTAAGTAGCAGTCTTCTTGCCGTTTCTCTTCTGCTCCTTCCATTTAATTAATCAACTATTTCTTGTACTGCTGTAGCTGCTAGTGGGGATCTAAGGTGAAAGAAAATATGTCAAAATGGTGAAAGACCCCCTGCAAACCAACCAAAAATAACCCCTACCAACCAACCAAAAAACCCCCACCCCAAACTCCCACTCCCTGCAGTTAAACAGTGGAGAGGTTAGCAAACTCTTTTGGTCTGAAAATCCAAATTTGTATCCAAGGGATACAAATTCGTTCACCAGTTTCAGTAGAGGTGTGTGTTGCTATGTCAACTTTCCGTTCTCCTTCCTCAGTCTGCAGCTTGGATTCTCTTCACCTGGTTGGCAGAGTTCCTGCCATGAGCCGTGGCTGGTGAAGAAAGCAGCTGAGAGACAGTGGCATTGCCCCACCAGTTTTATACAGTGATGAGTTTCCTCACACAGCAAAACTTCTGAAGCAATTCTCCCACTTCTTCATTTTCACATTCTTCCACAAGAGTAGCATGAGAAGAACTGATGTCCTGGAAGCAGAACCTGCATTCTTCGTGAGGATACACTTTAGGATTAATAGAAAGGGCCACGAGTCAGCCTTAAGTTCTTTAGACAACCTCTTCTGTTTCCTTATATAGCAGGAAAAAACAGCTTGCTTTTATGACAGTTTTGAAGGTAATGGCCTCCAGTTCAAGAAGATTACTAAGCACTGGGAAAAAATATTAAAGCATAAACTGCTAGCAAGATCACTGATAAAACAGTCTGTTAGGCAATGTCTACTGAAAAAAAACTGTTATAAGTCTCTTTTATAAGTTTATGTAAATCCAAATATGCGTACTAATATAAAGAGTACTAATAAAAAAATGCTAAATAATTTAGCCATCCTTATATTAGAATTTTATAATAGAGAAAAGTTGTATTTTTCCTCACAAAATACTACTACTTTTTCTTCTTTCATTCAACATTTAAAAGTCTTTTCCAAGACAATAAAAATGGCTTTACATTATTGCTTTATTGTTTTATATTTCAGATTTTATTTTGTTTATTGTAAAGCTTTTGTTTTGCTGCTCAAAATGGCAACAATTTTCTCTAACAAATTCAGCCGCTCTGGGTGTTTTATTCTCTCCACTGTATCTGTGTAAATTTCCTACCACCATGTGCATCAACTTTGTCCATAAATAGAACAAAAGATTAAGAGGTTCTTATTTGTTTCCTTGTTTTTGTGGTGGTCTTGTCTTTTTTTGTTTTGTTTTCTTATGGAACTTCTTGTTGCATAATTAGAGGACATTCTAGCTTAAAAAAAATAAATTCTAGACTTTAGAAGGCTGTTAAGAAGACCCAGGCTTCACAAATGATTCCTGTCTTATATATAAATTGACCCCAACTACCTTGTTGTTGTTTATCATCGCATTCAGTCTTTTATCTCTTCCGAGTGTGGGAAGTGAGAAAGAGGGGAGCAGCACACAAGGTTGTATAAAAGAAGAAAACTAGATTCCCAGTCTTTTCAGCCATCGATGTACTTCCTTAAATGTTTTAGGAAGTTAATGTGAGCTTACATGAAGCTGATCCATGTAAGAACAACTTCAGAGTCGAGATTCCCTTGATGAGGATTGTGATCCCCTGAAATCTCTGTTACCTTTGATGGTTCTGTGTAAGGGAAATAAAAAAACAAAACCAAACACAAAACCAGCCAGTAGCAATTTATTTAAGAATATTAGGGACTAATTTCTGAGCCAGAAATTCAGAATGATTGATGAATGGCTTTGAGTAAGGATTGGAAAGGATGATTTTATTCTACACTCCTGATTAGGC
The DNA here is from genome assembly GCA_013397755.1 of Cnemophilus loriae. Taxonomy (NCBI): domain Eukaryota; kingdom Metazoa; phylum Chordata; class Aves; order Passeriformes; family Corvidae; genus Cnemophilus; species Cnemophilus loriae. Next base: position 861,150 of record VZTF01009713.1, read on the forward strand.
TTAAGAACCTTCTATAGCATGAGAAAGTGAGCCAGACATTCTGAAATTCTGAGCAATTGTGAGAAATGTAAAACCATGGCATTCTATGTAATCCTGCCCATGAAGAACTTTATTCTGTAAGGGGAAGTGTTTCTTACATCTTCAATGAATAATAAAAAGATGTGTTTTTGAAAATATATTCAATATATTGAGGAAAATATGAATCATTAAAGAATAACAGTCTTTATAGACCCTGTAGAATACTATAGCTTTGAAATACATTTTTTTCCTTAAAATGTGAAATTATAAGCATTTTTAAAATACTTTTGGCATATCTGACTATATTTTTCTAATGCAAAGTGTTCACTAAACTCTTTTGCAACTACATCAGCTTTCTCTAGGTCTCTGGTGTTGCAGTATATATATTACAATTATTAATATCTGCTCAAATATTATAAAATGATATATAAAATTATAGTATTATTAAAATATTTAAATAATATAAAATATAAATATATCTATCATGTTTATTATAAATATTTATTCAAATGTATATTATTAAGATTATGAATTTATAATTAAAATTATACATTTTGCAACTTCACAGTCTCTTTTTTGACCTATTTATTTCAATACCCTCTGTTTTAGACCTCAGAAAATTATAATTCATATTCTAAATAGAGTTATGATTCCATTTATTGTTTGCCTTTAAATTGTAGATATTCAGATACAAAACAAGAAAGCTTTGAAGGCAGAAGTATCTGAAACCTGACAGCTAAAAATGGTAGATATCTGATTTAGAAATTACTTTGCTTATCCCTAAATGAGGAGCTAATATTTCAATTAGAGGCTAGATGTTCTCTTTTCTGATGTACGTGAAGTGCATTCCACCCTCGTTTGAACAATGTCCTTCAGAGCTAGAAGACATGTTATTTCTAGTGCTGCTGTTCTGTTTGGTTTTCTGGGGGAGTGTTTGTTTGTTTTTTTGTTTGTTTTCTTGTTGTTTGGTTCATTTTTGTGGGGGTTTTTGTTAGTTTGGTTTGGTTTGGTTTGGTTTGGTTTGGTTTGGTTTGGTTTGGTTTGGTTTGGTTTGGTTTGGTTTTCTTTAACAAAGAAGACTTGTGGTTAGAAGGACATTAAGGCATAGAAGAAACAGTCAAACTGGTTCTGCGTATTTCATTTCCAGTACCCAAAGAAAACCCAGTAGAGAGCATGTTGATTTAAATTAGCCTTGCTGCCTATCATTGTTTATTGAGGACTCGGCAGCCTACAGACAAAAAGCATTGTGCAAGTAATTCTCATTGCTCCACTGGTATTCTTTCTTCACAATACATGTGTGTATACATATAAAGCATTAATAAAAGGCAGATGAGCAAGGTTTCTTTACTCATTTCAGTGCAGAAGGAAAATGTGCACCTGGAAACAAAATGTTGGCAGGCAGGAATGATGGGGTTTGCATTCAATACAACAATAGACACTTTAAGCTGAATCCTCAAAGCTGGATCAGCACTCCAATTGTGTTTTCAACAAAATTTCTGGATAGCAGCTAAAAATAACCTTCTGCAAACGAAAAATGCAGAGTTAGACTTTTCAGAAATGATTAGCAATGTGTTTTTTAATGAGAATCAGATAGTGCATTTTGCCAAATAAGTTAGCCTTTTATTTTGCTCCCAAATCCTGATTGGTTCCCTGAAGTCCATCCTGCAAATTCGTATATCATTAAATTCTCTTTGGCAGTTAATTGTGTACTTCCTTTTGAGACTATAGTCCAGATGCAACCTGTGGCACAGCTTACTTCTGGGACCACAGACTTCTCACGGTGTAAGTAGAGAAAGGGAGAGCTACTTAGCCATTCCTCATCCTCTAGGATTATTCACAAGGACCTTTGAGAACTTTCACTCCCCATTAATGCCATGGCTGAGGCCTGGTGTGGTACCGTGACTATAACAGCATTCGTGTGGGCATCAACACAATCCTCTCATCATTTCAGGAATTTCGAACTTCAGTATTCTAAATGACTGATAATTATGTTTTAGGGTCACAGAAATCTCATGGAAAACCCAGAGGACATGCAGGTCAGAGCACCGTGAATGTGGGCACAGCTGACCTACTTTAGAAGTGAAGTCCACAGGAGAACAAGCACCGGTTTTCTCCTTCTGCTTGGCCTGGGGTCACTCCCATCAGTGCAGGATTTTTCAGATTAGTCACTGCTAATTATGCACAGTCTCAGAAATCCTTTAAAATGTCTAAGGTAGATGAACAGTCATTTAAACAGGCATGTAAAAAAGATATTTTTAAACTTTCCTGGGCTTTTATACCCTGTTAGAGAGAACACTGAAGAACCGATAAGCAAAAAATTAAGTAGGAGGTCAGATGAAACCCCCAGCAAGTTTGGTGTGCAGCGTCCCACTGCGGCTGGTAGCAGATATGTGAAAGATGATCCATATTTTCTTGACTGAAAAGGATAAGGAATAAAGAGAATCTGTCTAAGCTGTGTTGTGCCCTACGAAGGGATTCCCTCACCAAATATTTCCCTTCCAGAGCAGGACCGGCATTGAATTTTATATCTCGGGAAATCTCACCTGGAGGATGCATCTAGACATTGGATTTAACAGCCATGACAGGCAGATCTCTGCTCACTTCTTTAATCCATTTGTACTTTTATATACATCTGTTCATTTAGCACATGACTAAAAGATCAAGACATAAATAGTAATTAGACAAGTGCAAAAACATTAGCCATTATATCGTCTCTTCATTCAAAGCTGAAATTATAACTTTTGGAAACTTATACAAATGGAGATAGATAGCAGCTAATAGGTTTTCAAAACTAATGCTTAGCTGTAAAACAAAATTATTACTCTATAAAAATGGAAGATCTCACAGGAGTGAAATCACATTACTCAGAATTTACAATATTTACAAACACTTCTTGTCTGCATATGCTAGTAAATTACGAATTACTAAAATTCCGTGAGCACATCAAAAAGAAATTATTTCAGAACACATACTGATGCAATATTTTTTGATTTTCAATGCTTATGCACTTAATTTTTTAACTCGAAGTCATTCATTTTCTCATAAAGGAATTAAGTAAGCTGCACTGCACAGTACTGTAATGTAATATTCATCTTTAGTGACAGAAAATTAGTCAAGGCGTGAACCAGATATTCTGGTAAGAACTCACACACATAAAGTAATTGATAAAATTTCTTGGGCAGAAATTCCTAATGTAATCTCTTGGCTTCATTCCAGAGTGAGTTTTCATTCGTACAGTTCACCTTTATACAAAACTCTCCCAGGAGGGCAGATCATTGTACTTGTAGCTGGTGGAGGTATATTTAATGCAAGCGGGAACTGTAGTGTGCTAAGTAAGCACAAAGGATACTTCTCCACAGCTGACTACCGGAAAATGACAGCACCTGATGGGAAGTTAGAAACAACAGGCCCGAAGCAATATGTTGAAAGATGGAATTCGGACACCCAGGGCTCGAGACTGTCATCATGCAATGTGTCAGGCTAGTAAAACAGAACCAGACTTGGCAGGCGATGAAGGTGCCAGCTCCAGGAATGCCCTCAGGGACACCATAACTGTGGAGAAGTCACCGTGGTGCACAAATGGTGAATCTTTCAAATCCGTCTTCAAGTCAGAATTATTTGTTTTTATGTGGCTACTCTTCCTCTAATTTGGGGGTGTAGTAAACAGATATCTGCCCCTTCCAGACATGCTGCCATAGCCTAAATATTTAGATTATAATTAGCTATCCCTTCATGTAGGAATCACCTGACTGCCCCAGCAACAGTATTTATAAGTCTTAAAATAATATAACCAGGAATTTATAAATTCACCTTTATTAAACTCTTCAGTTAAGACTTAGACTTTTAAATGTTTCTGAAGTACTATAACACTTTTACATCTGTAGCTTATAACCTGTATGCTGTTGCTTCTGTAAATTAGCATAAAAATTATGAGTAAATCTAAATTTTAGCATAAGGTATTCATTTCATCAAATAGTAACAAATAGAAGTAAAATAATATGTATACCACAAAAAAAGAAATATTGATTATTCAACTGTGTAATGCTATCTGTAGTAAGGTGGCAAGTTTACATAAACCAATTTACTGAGAGAGTACACATATTTATTCTATTTTATTTTTCACTTGTGCCAATTTGGAAAGTTACACAAGAACAGGTTAATTAAATCACAAAAGTAACTGAGTAAAATTCATGTCAGCAAATTAAACACAATAAAAAGATATTATTTTAAAAATGTTTTGTGGGATTAAGTCCAAATGGCCTAACTTTCTCTGACATCCCTTTTCCTGGTATGTCCTATTCTGATTTTAGGCATTGCCAAGGGCCCTACAACATGCCATCAAGAAACATTTCTTTCAATAAAAACTAAACAATATTAATCAAGTACAAAATTAGGAAGGATAACCTATTACTTAGTACTATTTCCTACTAAAATGTTTCTACAAATATTTTATCATTAATAAACATATTTTCAGCTATATTTCATGTAATTCATTAAATGGCAATAGCAAGTAGCATTGCTTCTACTTAAAAGAATTTTTTTAAATTTTCTCTGCAGATTTGCCGCTACATAAGATAGTCATAAAAGTTGTTCTAACTTAGTAAATTGGAATCTTAGAATGAAAACATCTGTATATTTAATTATAAAAAAGGTCCAGCAAAATCCTTTCTGCGAAGTTGCTCACTTGCTTACGGATTTTATTTATTTACTGCTGAGATACCCACTGTCTGCTGCCAAACCAAGTATTTACTTCAATATGTTATCTTGAATAGAAAGGAAAAAAAATTGTCAGTGCCAAAGAACCTATGAAGAGTCCTTGGAAATGCTGTTTCATGGTTCATACAGTGGCATTAAAATGAGCTCTATAATGGAATTAGGTGAATGAGTTACATTATTTGGAAGCTGAGACATTTGAAAAATAACTGTGGAGATCAGTGTTTAATTATACATCATATTTTTCCAACAGAACTTATGAAAGGACATTTATTGTTTTATTGAAGATTGTTCAAGCAGATTTTGTTTGCATTAATTATTATTATTTTATTTTGCAGTAACAATAAGGGGGCATAACATAGAAGCTGTATTGGTAACAGTCTGAAAATGGATTGAAAGACAGTTTCACAATATTTATGATTTTATCTGCTACCAATGCTGAAAACTACATTTAGGTATCTGAGATGCTGTTTGGGATATATTGCGTTCTCTTCAAGCATTTTCAGAATTCAGGTAAAAGCAGAAGAGTTATGTTTCAGGTAAAAGGAAAACAGAATCACAGAATATGCTGAGTTGGAAGGGACCCACAAGGATCCCTTCACAGCACCACCCCAAGAATCACACCATGCGCCCCAGAGCATTGTCCAAACATTTCTTGAAATCTGTCAGCCTTGGTGCTGTGACCACTTCCCTGGAGCCTGTTCCAGTGCCCAACCACCCTCTGGGTGAAGAACCTTTTTCTAATATCCTACTTAGACCTCCGTTGACACAGCTTCTGGCTCTGGTCCTGTCACTGGTCACCACAGAGCAGAGATCAGTGTCTGCCTCTCCTCTTCCCCTAGTAAGGATGTTGAAGACTACAATGAAGTGTCTCCTCAGTCTTCTCTCCTACAAGGCTGAACAGTCCAAGTAATTTGTTGAGGTCTCTGGGCAGGGCCTCCATGCGAGTAAGGCAGTCAACAGCTCCTCCCAGTTTTGTATTGTCTGTGAACCTGCTCAGTATCCCTTCCAGTGCTGCATCCAAGTCACCTATGAAGATGTTGAAGAGCCCTGTGGAACCCCACTAGTGACACGCCACCAGTCCGATGTCACCCCATTGTACTTGACCCATGAACCAGTTGCTTACCCATCACGTGAAGTGTTTATCCAGCTGTGTGCTGGACATCTTGTCCAGAAGGGTCCTGTGAGAGATGGTATCAAAATCTTTACTGAAATCCAAGGCTTCCTCTGATAAGGTAGGTGAGTTACCTTGTCAGAAAAGGATTGATTGATAACCAGGACTTTCCTGTCACGAAGCCCTGCTGGCTGTGACCAATGACTGCATTGTCTATCAAGTGTTAGTCAATACCTCCCAGAATAATCTTCTCCAGTCTTCTTTACCGGGCCCTGAAGTGAGACTAACAGGCATGTAATTCCTGTGGTCCTCCTTCTTGCCCTTCTTGAAAATCAGGATGTTTGCCAGCTTCCAGTCGGCTGGGATCTCTCTGGATTCTCGAGACCACTCAAAAATCATCGAGGTTTTGCAATAACAATTTTTGTCTTCTATTATTCTGAGCTGTATATTATATTGAATGATATGTGTTTGTGGGACAGGAACCTGTCTATTGTATTAATGTAATAGGCAGACCAAACCATTGTGATGACCTGGTAATATCAGCATGGGATTAAGAATCCAAATAAAATATGTTACTACTTATGATGAAAGATTTTGGTATGGAGGTTTGTGGATGGCATTTTTAGACTTCTTTGATGCTTCTTTTGAACTTTGGCCTTGCCCTTATATTAAGACAAATTACCAAGAATTTATCTAGCTCAGACTACCAGTTCAAACTGTGGGAATCTCTTGGGTTCCCACATCTAGGACAAATTTCAAAACCCATATGTTTGGAGTAGATCCAGTACTATCACATGGGAAATCATAAGTGCTATATTGCTCCTAGAGTAGGAAGCTAAAATTATTAGGAATCTGAAAATCTGTGCGAAAAACTCATTAGGGGAATAAGATCACATTCAGATCTGATATATCAGTTGTAGGAAATGAATAACTGTATTAGGAAATCTACAATGTGTTTTGCAGACAGTAAAGAATTTTATTAACAGGTGTATTAGGAAATCCATAATGTGTTTTGCGGACAGTAAAGAGTTAAATTAACAGGTATATTTAAATTTAGGGAACATAATGATACAATAGTTAATAGGATTTCCACATTTAGATTTGATAGGGGCTTTTCTGTGAAACACATTTTAATGTGTTTCAACTGAAGCAGGATTTTCCAGTAAAACAGAGTTCGTGCCAGCATTCTTCAATTGTTTAATAACCTGTGACAAGTCTTCAGCACGCACAGTGTTTTAATTAGACATCATAGGAGCAGGCAAATTGATCTCCTCTTGTTGACAAGTGCCAGTTAGTTCAAGGTGAAGTCCCAGAATTATTTCAGCAGGAGGGGAGTAGAATTAGAGCATCAGCTCAGCTCTGGCCATGAGCTGAGTTTGTCTGTTATTACTGAAGCTAGTAAGTTTCCTTTCTCAAGCATGTACTTATGCAGCTGAATGGGTGAATATCAATAACCATACACTGAGATTCTGCTTAGTAGACCTGAATATTAAATAAATGTATGGTCTGCTATTTTCTAGGTCAAACTAACAGTCATTGAGCTACATGTGATTTTGCTTCTGCAGGTGCTGAATTGCTCCTGTGCTGTCATGACAGGCAGGGGATAAAATAGCCCTCAGCACAGCCTTTTGTATGTCCTCAGTGCATAATAGGATTAAGCTTGTTGTCATTTAAAAACCTGAAACTGCATCTGCCTCATATATAGTGTTTTGTAAACAGTAGTGCTACTGAAGCTAAAACAAGTGTTGGTATGGAGAAATTTAAATAAGTCTGACAGCTACAGTGGTGCCACAGAAAGTGAGCAGGCAGTGGCTTATTGCAAGCTGCTGCATTTCGGGCTGGGTATTTATCTTTGCTGGCGGAAAAGACAAAACCATCAGTCTCTCTGCTCTCCCTCACTTACGTTCTTTTGCAGGATATAGCAAAACCCACCAACACAATCCACATCAAAGAGGAATACTATCCTTTTGTGGATTTAGGTCTGCTTTCCACCCTGGTTTTATCTTTATGCACTTAAGGGGCAAAAGGACTTGTCATAAATATGTTGGTTTCTATATATGATTTTAGTAATGCCACCATACAACTTCTTCACAATTCTCCAGTGGATAGAGTACCCTGAATGTGAAAGTATGGGTTCTTTTCCCTCTTTTCTGTGTAAAGATTCAACCCGCTCACTTCCCAAGAATATTTCCTTGTTAACAGCCTACAAAATACAATACTTTTGTAGGGCTCCAGAGGCTGCACTATTTATCAACGAGTGTGTGGAAAGCCGTTTTAAGTTGCAGTGCTCACTTGCAACTGCCAAAGAAACCTGTATTGGTGCACATCAGTGGATATTTCCTACACAATATATTGTCAAAATATAGCTAAGGTGCACTTGACATCGGGTAGTTAAAAATTACTCCTGGGACCACCTTTTTTGAGTTGCAATAAAAGAACTTCAACATCTTAATAGAACAAAGAAACATTTTGATGTTTGACTGGGGAAGAGAAATTAGCTTCTAATATTATATATTATTTATATTTTTACTTTATGATTTATACCCCACTGGGACTAAGGACTGGGACACTTTGTCTGGATTATAAAACTAAGAGCTCTGAATATGACTCCTAGTAAATAAAAGCATCTGGAAATGGCTAATTGCAGGAAAATAAAACATATTTTACATGTGTTGCCACTTAACAGAAATAATTGGGAGAAGTAATATCTTTCTATGTGGTAATGCCACATCTATCTTCTTCCAGCATAACTACTTGGCTTCTCATGGTAGAATAAATAGTTATGAAAAATAAAATAAAAATAATTAACTTTTACTATGTGACAACTTTTTCTAGATCATAGTGCAATAAGATTTTTTGGATACCATATTCTGAATGTTTTAAAAGTTTTCTCTGTGCTGGAATTTTATTTAAGAGAAGAACACCATGATATCAAGAGCACTTTGAAGTCCCATCACACATCCACTTAATAAATGTCTCTATTTATTACAAATTTTATGTGCTTGCATATATTAACTTTTTAAAATCTATAGAAAGGTCAAGAAGGAAATTAAATATTTCTGTTTTCTAAATTAAATATTTCAACATAATTCTATAAGGTTTTATTTTTGAAAGGTGTTTTTTTTCGTACTTGTGCTGAAGTAAATGGATTTTTTTATACTGAGTCTTCCTTGACCTAGTACATTTAACAAAGCACGCATATTGCTGACTTCACCAAGCAGCCAGGGCTAAAGTCAGAAGAAATAATCAGCTTGATAATCAGCAAATTTAAAAACAGGTCACCAAAAGTAAGGTAGTGTTTCATGCAATGTGAATAGCTGCAAAATTCCGCAATTTTTTGTTGGTAAGGTGAGATTACTTCTCCTAATATTTCTCCTCTGGTTCAGCTAGAAATAATGCATTACATCACTACAAAGAAGGCCTAGATAGTGAAATAGTGCATTGAGTCTGGCTGTGAATGGAGTTACTTTTGCCCAAGGCAGCCCTGACAGTGCTGTGCTTTGTGTCAGTGGCTAGAAAGGTGCTGACAGCAAGCAGCGTTTTGGCTGAGCAGCGCTGGCACAGCAGCAGCACTGTCTGCCCGGTGTTCCCCCCTCACCAGTAGACTGGAGATGGACAAGATCTTGGGAGGCAACACAGCCAGGATAATTGACCCAAACAGACCAAAGGAATATTCCACACTGTATGATGCCTGTTCAGCTGTAAAAAACAAGAGAAAATGTGTGTCATGGATGTGGGGGGAAACAAGGGAATGGGTTGGGATATAACGCTTGTCTTCCAGAGCAACCACTACGTGTACTGAAACCCTGCTTCCTGGGACATGGCTGTACAGCTCTGCTGCTGGGAATAGACAATAAAACCTTTGTTTTCCTTCTCTTCCATTTGCAGCCTTTGGTACTGACTTCTTAAACTGCCTTTATCTTGAACCATGAAATTTTTTCATCTTATTTTATAGCCTTCCTTTCTTGCTGAAAAGGGGAGTGATAGAATGTCTTGGTGGGCACCAGTTCTCCAACCAAGGTCAACCCATCATAATTAGTGTCTAATTATATAATAATAAAATTGTCTCTACACAATTTCACAAAGGAGAAAGCTCTTGTTTGCATTTTAAACTGCAGATATGGCTCTTTAGTTTGAGGTAAGTATTTTTCTATTTTAGTTCTGAAGGTTCCTGGCTTACAGCCTCAAAGACCTTTAGTACAGTTAAGATTAGTCTTTGTCCAATACCAGATCCAGTTTGGACCAGGTATTTTATTCAGGCATATAGAGAGGAACACAACAGCTCTTTCATGCTGTGGCCCAAACATATCCTTTGTGATGTTTCATACTCTTGATCACAAAATATTGAGCTGCAGATCTAGTTACAGAAAATGCTGTGAAGGTCGTTACTGTGGCAATGTTCAAGTCACTCCAAAATATTATTTTTATGGTCCTCACTGTTGTATGAAAACAGATAAACATGAAAAAATTCCAATAGCCATACTTCAAAAGATGAGCTGGTCAAGGACAATGGGTCCATCACCAATAGATAATGTGCTTTTCTGGGTAAATTAAAATGTGTGCTTACAACTATGTCAGGAAATAATACAGATAATATTTCCCAAAGCACCTTCATACTTCTATATAACTTCCAGTTGGAACCGAAAGTAGCGAAAGCAAAATAAAAACATTCAAAATGTATGTTGGAAGGTCCTTTTCAAGATTTTTATAGGTCATTTGAATTCAAGGTAAATTTAGCTCAGACCTTTTAAAATTGCTAACAGGAGATGCATTCTCAAGAGAGAATGTTTCAGAGCAGATGTGCTTTTGTCTAGGTGGAGATTTTTTTTTTATCTTGAAATGGTCAGCCATGCTTAAAATATCTCAAAGAAATTTACATAATTCTCTAAATTCTATTCTTGCCTATTATTCATCCATAAAGACACTGCATATATGCCTGTGTTAATATCTTATTTCAGTCTCAGAAAAAATACTCTTTTTTTTTTCCAAATGGAATAAAAAAGCATCAGCAGATAAACACTGGTTTCAGAAAAATTGTCTGACTTGTTTTCTCTTCCAATACTGTTTTACATTTCTTTTGTGAATTACTTTTATAAAATTTTTTTTTTTTTTTGGTTTATATTGCTAAGGATTTTTTTTTGATTTTTTAATTTAAGTGACAATTTTAATTGAAGACAAAACGCTGCTTGTCTCAGAACCTTTGCTTATATATTAGGTGTACTATGCCTGGCTGTTAGAAGTCAAAAAGTTTTTGATTTTTAAAAATCTCTCATTTCTTCCCCATTAGAAGTCCTGGAAAGAAGAGTGTATGTCACCAGCTCTTCCTAATGAAGAATGTTATGTGATTATTTGCATTATTTATGTACAAGCACAAACATTCTACAGGCTGTTTCTAAAGTTCACTGTTTTCCTCTGCCAGAGGACCTGGTATGGATATCGAGCACCCTGACTTACCAAACCGTGCCATAGCTGCAAATAACAAAGGAAGATATACAAAGGTATACAAAGGTATACAAAGGTAGTAGGAAGAATCCTTTTTCAGCCCAGAGTAGGACAAATAAATACAGAATAGTTGTTACTTATACTGGAGTTTTTTATGGTCGAGCCTGTGCTGCTTCATCAGTAATCCAGTTGTCCTTCACTAGGCACTTTCAGGCACAAACCCAAAGGGACTGGAAGTTCACCTATGCATTTCAATTCAATACCAACTCCATAAAATTATGTAGATACTTAACTGCTATAAATGGACTTAAATTTCAATTGACTTAAATAAGAAATTAAGATTTTAAAGAAACGTTACAAACTCTTGGATCTCTGGCTCCAAGGAAGAGAATGTAAGGGGATGCACAACATGTAATCATTAAATAGTCAGCTGTGAGCTAATAGGAAATATTTATCTTCCAAAGTTTAAAAAAATGTAAGCACTCCTTAATACTACTTGTATGTTCAATAGCTTAACCAAGGACATAGGTTGCTGCTTTTTTCTATAGTTCCCTTTATACAGCTGATTATATTGAGCGCACCACAGAAACCTGCATAGAAGGGTTTACATCAGTTACAGGGCCAACTATTCTTAATTTCTAGGAAAAACTTTGTTTGATAATTCTGGGTGGGGTGGTTTTTTCCAACAACTTAGAGTCAGCACCTAGGCATCATGTAACACTATTGACTTACAAAACAAAATAAGAGAATTTCTTAAAAGAAAAAGTCTTAATGTAATGTATTTTTAATTTAATCTACAAATAATTCCTTTTAAAATGATCTGTTCAGAAACTCTAAACAGTAGAGGACTCTCTGTTTATTGTCTCCAGTGAGATGATCTGTCTGAAGAGTGCTGATTAAGATTCTTTTAAAGACCTCAACTTGTTTCAATGAGAATCGTGATTAGTTTTTGATATGGCAGCTGCTTGTGAGTATTTATACTTCTTCCCACTTCAGCTGTATGTTGCTGGAGGTTTTACAATTGCATTCAGGCATGACTTAAATGCCATTTTTCACAGATCCTGGAAAAAAACGTGTCTTAATGTAGAGAGATTTGAGTGAATATTTTTCAGTGAATATTTTATTCAGAAAATTTAACCTCTTTTTTGCTTAACTTCTCTGTGAACAACAATTTTAGGAATATATTTGCTTTCTATCGCTGTTCATATAATTGTTTGTGTGAAAAAGATCCTGTTCTATACTTTTCTTCTCCAGCATACGAAGTTGCTATTCACTGGTTGACATAAGTTACTTTTGCTTTATGATTTAGACTATTTATTCCCAGGAGATTTAGTGTGTCTATGAGTAAAGTACTCATTGAATGCAGAAAGAGATGCTAAAAGAGATGAGTCTTCCAGGAAGTCACATTAAAATCTCACGTAGGCTAGCAGACACCCAATTTGTCTACCAAATTACATGGCCAATAATCTTTCCTTATTCAATAATTTAGGTGCTGACGGTTGGTTGTGAGAATAACTGTGACCACCATAAGCAATGGAGCGCAAAGTCACGGGCTAAATTGGTAACACAATGGGAATTCCTTTGATATTTTTCAAGGGTTGTGCATAGATTAAGGGAAGTATATCTGCACATGATACCAAAGGATGTGAAGATGGGGTGGTGGTTAACGAGGAAGTATTGGACAGAATGGAACCTGAGCATGATGTGAATTGTATAGAATAATGGGTGAAGAATGGACTGATTCGGGCTGGGATAGATTTAATTTTCTCCATACAAGCTTGTATGGGGATATATTTTGAAGCTGTGATGAAAACAGTGTTAATACAGAGATGTTTTTGATACTGCTGAGCAGAGCTTACCCAGAGTCAAGGCCTTTTCTGCCTCTCACCCTACTCCACCAGTGAGGAGGTTTGAGATGCACAAGTTGACCCAAGCGACCCAAGTGATATCCCAGACCATATGGCATGCTCAGCATATAAAGATATAGAAGAAAGAGGAAGTGGTTTATGTTTGGAGATGGCATTTGTTTTCCCGAGTCACCATTATGTGTGATGGAGCCCTGATTTCCTGGGTATGGCTGAACACCTGATGCCCATGGAAAGTGAATGAATTATTTCTTTTGCTTTGCTTGTGTCCAAAGCTTTTGCTTTACCTATTAACCTGTCTTTATCTCAACCACATGATTTATTTTTTTTTACTGTACTTTTCTTATTTTCTCACTCTTCCCACTGGGGCTGAGTAAGCAAGTGGCTGGGCAGTACTTGGCTGCTGGATGGGGTTAAACCATGACAATAGCAAAGAACTAAAACAGGAAGAAGAAAGAAACAAACCACACAAACACTTGTTTCAGGAGTCTAATTTCTGGTTGAAATGCTGTCCAGCATTACGAATCTCAGGCTTCTCATGCAAGATGTCTGTAAAGTAATCATTTATCTATTCAGTCCATACACGAGAAGGTGCTTTAAGAAGGCAGAAATCAAGCCATGTCTTGGAAAAGTGGTGGTATATTGTAGTGGGAACATATTGCTCTGTGACACGATTATTTCCCCCAGCCTTGCCTGTTAAAAGTTGAGGGAAGATAAAGGTATGATGCTTCCTTTCACTCAAAAGCCAGAGTCTGGATCACTGGTTCAGCATATTAGAGGTGTAAATCCTTTCTCCACCTGCAGTCATCCAAACCTGTAAATAATTGCTAAAGCAGTGGTGTTTGTGATATGACCTTTTTCACAGTATTTACGAATTTTTTGTTTTCCTCCTCTCTAACAGCCTAACTCTATCCCTCCTAAACCAGTTGTCAGAGAAACAGTTTTAAATGGTCTCAGGAACATTTTTATTTAGGAATGTACTTCTAGGAATGTTTCATTACTTTTCTGTGAATGCTTTTTGTGATAAAAAAAACACTGACCTGACTACACATGAAAAAACCCCTCAATAGACACCATTCTTACGCTACTGACGAACTTCAGGTTTCCCCAGGGGAATATGATGGGAGAATGGACAAAGAACACTTTCATGCTACGAGAACTGCACAAAGAACTTTCATGCTACAAGAATATCACAGCTGATAACCACTTCTACTATATGTGGCACACAGATGCTAAAAGCAACACTTCAGAAGGTGAGCATGGTGAGATGTTGTTTGGATAATGCAACTGTGCATTCCAAGATTGGCGTTCTCGATTAATTCAGCACCAGTGGTTGTCTAGACAAGTGTCATCATGTTTTATTTACCTCATCCAACACCACTTCTCTTTCTGAGAAGCTTCTTATTTCACACTTCACAGTAAGGCCCATTCTTTGAACTGTTCAACATGAGCAGCAGGAATCTGCCCCCCACTGAGACACTTGTTTCACCCAGTGAGAAGGTGCATGTATTACTGAGAAAACAGCATGATCTGGCCCACGTATTTTAAAGATTTTCTTTCACAATGGTGTTTCATATTCACATTCTTTTGACCTTTTAGGATTAGAGTTGGCTCTGAAGGAAGGGAGGAGAGAATCCAGTACGTTTTCATAAAAATTCACATTCACTGCTGGTTTTTCATACCCACATTCTCAAGTTTTGCAACTTCCCCTTTTAAAAGTTTCTCTTTTCTTCCTCTATTTCAAAGTGATAAACATGCTTTCTTTTTGTTTTTCTCTGCCTCCCATGTGCACAAAATTAACCCCTATTCTTGTCCAGTGTCATATATATTCAAATTAAAACAGTGCATTGACCACTCTTAAAATACCTTGGCTGATCTTGAGTTCTTATGTTCTTTTCTTCATTGCTTAACACTCACTACTAATTGTTCAAAGTATTGTAGAGTCCAAAACTTGTTTTGAATAACAAGCCAAGCATGTTATTTGCCATTTCCCATGGCATGGAAGAAAAAGACAGATAGAAGAGAGAGTATAAGGAAATTAATCACATATATAATAACAGTTTTTTTCACCGCCTGAGAAGCCAGCAACAAAATTGAAATGAACCAGGTTAGTTTGTGAATTACAGTGAAAGATGTAAAATACAACAAAGATAGGAAAAACATTGGCATACATTTATAAATATAATCTTAAAACTTCAGTAGTATCTCTATAATGTATGATTATCTTAAGGCAAATTGATTTATGAAGGAACAATTTTTAAGAATTTTTTCTTCCTTCTTCTATATACTGCAAAGATTAAACATAGACTTCGATTAAGAAATGGCAAATGAGCATTCAAAACTAATCCGAAATATTGTGCCTGTTTTGCCGCACAGCAATTAATGTATTCGGTGCATAAGAATGTATCAAATCATTGGTATGCGTGACAGAAATCAGACAGAAGGATCTATGCCATATATGGATGCTGATAAAACGTGCAACAGGTGAACCAGATTCAGCTAGGCCAAAATATTACCTCTACATTAACATGTAAACATTGACTGTATGTTATATTTTAAAAGTTAGGAAGACTGCTTAGCAGAGGTTCTCATTTCATTGGTATTCCTGCTACCATCCCCTGATGATTATTTCTTTACATGACAGAGATGGAGGACTTCTTTTTAATTCTGCTGAGCCTTGTACCTCAAAACCTGTGTGCGGGTGTGCGCCTGTGTGTGCACGTACGTGTATGGCTGCATCTGTGGAAGTTCAAGTATATATCAGATAGGTCACAATCTTTTCCATTATTTTTACTTTTAGCTTTTCTGATACGTAGATCGTAGTTTGGATTTTCAGAAACCACTACAAAGGATCTCTCTTAGGTATGACACACTTATTAATACTTAAATGAAGGATTAACATGAAGACACCTTGAAAGAAAGCTTCCATTAAGACAAAAGGTGTTTAAAACCAGTAGAATTCTTCTATTATCAAATGCAACCTGTGATTTCCATGGAAATCTACTTTTAATTTCTCATTCAATTTACCAAGACTGAGTCCTAACTGATGCCATAAAACATGTTTTTCTTACTACTTACTGGACTTTCAAATATATTTTTCTTGCTTTCTTCTGTAGTTCTTACATTCCTTCTCTAAAAATTTCTTCAAAGCTACCGAGTGCCTGCCTTTGATATGATGTCTACCAAAAGTCTAAATCAAAAGTGGAAAACTTCTAAGAAAAAACCTGGAAATACAGTGTTGCCTAACTGCATTGTGCTGCTGCTCAAGAAAATTAATCTTTTGTTCTTCAGTAGTCTGTGGCTTTGGGAGACTCCTGAGGTGAGTTCATTCAGGGCTGAGGAGCCAGCCCTGCTTGTGTTACTGCTCTTGGAGTGGCTTACCTGTAAAAAATATGAGGTTCAAGGACTTAAAGCCCCAGGTCCTAGTCCTGCTGCCAGCAAGCTAGGAGTCCACAAGGGAGGAGTATGGGAGAGATGACCTTGTTCCAGTGACAAACATTTCCATCTCTATGACCCTTGCTAATGCTTGGTTTCGTGGGAAATTTTCTAATATGGTTTAGCCCCTCACCCAATATGCTAACAAGTACTGCTTTACCATATCCTTTTAGGTTTTCTGTAGGCAACTATCCATCCTTTGTCAACCACTTTTCAGTTTCTGAGCTTTTAAAGGCAGTCACCCTCATTGTCTTGTTTAGACTGCCTTGAACCTACCATTTGTAAATCATGCTTTAACACTCTTTCTTTTCAGTACACTGGTAAATTGCTCAGGAAAGAAATCATACAACACACAAGAGTATTCCTATGAAAAAAATCATGGTAAAAAGTCTGACTTACCCTTTAATTATATTCGAACTAAAAAATATTTTCCACAAATCTATCTTAGTCATGCGTGCTTATTACAACAAGAAGAGATAAGAAAATAAAGACTTCATTCACCATTTTCCCATTACATGATCTGATGCAAGAAGTGGCAGTTTTCTTCCAGAGACAGTTACCATCTTGTCACTATCATACATGAAAAATATAATGTCACAGGAAAATTAGTCTACCATTGTTTTCTTTTCCACTTGCCTTTTAGCAATCAACAAAGTTAAACTTGAAGGAGAACCTTTTACCTCTATGAATAACTTTGCTTACTACTCATTACAGCTTTGCAGAGCTACAATAGCTTTGAATAAGTAGATGGACTCTCTTTTATCTCATACATTTTCAATGGAATTGGAAGGTAATTTCTGTTTATGAAGCTAGCTGCACATACATGGACACGAAGTTATGCTATTTGTTACACATGATTACTCACAGAAGGGCTGGTTTCAACCTTCTGTCCCACAAGTGATCAGCAAGTGAGAGATGGTTACAAATTTACCTGGAAAGGAAAATACCTAATTTTTGCACTATTTCTTATAAAATACTGTGTGATGATATGAAATATAAGCATTTTCCTAAAGAATGTTGACTGCTCTGTACTTCATATATTGTTTTACATTTGTGGGAGAGTTATTCATTAGAAAAAGAAAATTTATTTCCTTTTTCCTGCAGCACAGAAATTGACAAAACCAGTGCTGAGATATAAGCCTCTTTGAAGAGAACTTTGTAGTTAAAAAGATGCTAATCCTTTGACTACAAGTTCCCCGTGAGGCATAGTTTATCTGTGGTTGCAATGCTAGAAACTACATGCAGTTATCAGTGGGTGACATGAAACACATCCATAGTAATTGCGAAATACCATGCTAACTAAGGTATCTTTTTGATAAAACTAGGGAGTTAGTATACCTAAGATCTGTTGGACTAGTCTTGCCTGTTTTTCCTATTTAATTACTTGTGAAACTGAATAACTTTTAGAAATTCTATTGTGATTAATGTGCAGAACTGTTGGAGGAAAATAGATCCTGATTGTGCTAACTGCTCTACTGATGGCTCTTAAAAGACTGACGCTGTTTCAAAATACTTACCATTGAGAAGGTAAGATGAAGAGAGTGAGGAAAGGAGGAAAGGAAACCTGTTGCTAATTAAATTTAAACCATTCATGTAAAATAAGGATGCAAATAGGCTTTGTAAAAGGTAACTCTATTCTTTGAGATGCATTGAGGTTCTTCCTCTGCATACAAATCATAATGAAAGATAACTGGACATCAAGCATATATTTTCCACCCTAACAGCAGTCAAGAAAATCTATCAATTCCTGTAACAAATTATGAACATGTCTCACATTCCTAAAATGTAGTTGGCAAAATGAATTAAGCTACAGTAATTTTTTTTGGGGGGGATGTGAGGAAATTGCACCTCTGTTCCACAGACACATGGAGATCAGAGTTGTCTCCTCTGAAGGAAATCTGACCTAAGGATTGTGGGTTCTGTTCTGTCTTCTTACAATACATTGTTTTTATCCACTTAATTTAATTATCTGTATTTCTACTAGAGCTGGGTGATATGCTCAGTAGTGTGTTCTATGTACCACACAAATAAAGCCTACCTCTCTTAGAATATACTTCTGTTTATTCTGCCAAATACCATCTCAAATTTTCCAACATGCAACTCCACAGGCAAATATCAATAATGGGCATACCACGTTCATTAAAGTCTGCCTCATTCCAATACGGTTTACTATTTGTAACAATCAAATTTAGACCACATTATTTTCTGCAGTTAGAAATATCCACCTAGAGTTTTTTAAAAAGTTGGCAGCTAACTCCCATACCTTAACTATGCACATTATGTAAACAGGTTATTCTTTCCATCTTCATATTTTCTTCTCTTCTGGAAGATCTTAAATGATATGATAAGATGGATATTTATAGCAAAATGGACATAGTATGGTAATGAAAGTGTAATCATTTGCAAAACATTAAATAGCTCTGCAAAAGTCAATGAGATGAAGTTCGTCTTTTGTACAACTGAATCATAATTTTTACCTTCTCGGGTCTAATATTAGGTAAAGGTCACGCAAACTTAGTGTGTACCTTTGTCCAAATTCTAAATGACGTTCTTATTTATGAATAACTTATTCTGTGTTAAAAACAATGCTTTATTGCATTTCACTGAGATGACACTCTACACACAGAAGAAAGGCACCTGTACTCACTCTTCATATATTTTTGATTTTCAGCACATTTGTTTCAGTGATGCATTTATCATCCCACCAAGGTTTCTCAGACATTCTAAAATATCTTTGTGCTTGGAGAAAGAGCTGTTGCTACTGACTTACAAGTTGCACGTTATTAAACTATATGTTAAGAGCTGGCTTACGTTTATTAGAGCTAAATGTTTCATGGCAATGATGTTAATGCTTCTGGTGGGAAAGTTGTACAGGAGATAAAAATTCCATTCGAGATTTGGAAAGAAAACTTACATTAATAGTTGGTTGTGAAATATCTATTTGTTTGTCAGAATGAAAGAAACAAATCATCCATGAAGATGAAAAGATATGTTTCCAGGAAAAAAAGAAACATGTAATGTGGAAAACCTACTTATTTTCCAAGCTATTTTTATTTTACCTTCCTTACTTCACCTAGATGAGGAGAGAATCTTGTATTTTAAAGGTTCCTCAGTGGTACCTCACCTGCATTTGACTTGTAAGAGTTTCAAATAATTGAAAAGACATCTCACAGATACCCGTGAACTTTGTAGTCAATAGCTTCCTGAGCAAAACTCTTCTTGATAATTGATGGCTCGTTTTAAGCAACCATGCTCTGGAGCTGATAGGAGAATCACTGTAGAATTCTTATAATGATAAAATAAACTACAAACAAACTATGAAGTACAGCATTGGGTAAAACAGAGGCCTTAAGATGAAAAAACCATAAATATCATCCTTGACACAATTAAGATAGATGATGAATTTGCAGATGTCAGTGAATAACTATTTTTATTTGCTTGGTATTACTGTATGGATTTAGTTGTTCTTCTAAAGAAAATATTTAGACCCTGATTCTGAATGATTTATGTAATGAGTTTTCTTTCCAAATCTAAAAAAATGTTACCCCTAAAAGCCCAAAAGGATTCTCGCTGCCAATGTTCAGCTGATATTAAGCTGCACAGTACTTAGAGTCAGTGGGCATTTGCATTTTGACAGTAAAATGTCCTCAGGGAGGTAAACCTCTGTTTCCAAATATGCATATCCATGCTCTCTAAATTTGATACTTATTAGTAAGAAAGGCCTTGGGCATTGTGAATAAGTATATGTGCATAGAAATCCACTGTGCTTATGATAAGAGTCCTATTATGCTAGCAAAGCAAAAATGTGCATTTTTCAAGCAAGCTGCTCATGCAAGGACCATTTATGCAGCACAGTGGATTAAATCCATCTGGACTGTGTCCTTCTTTTTAAACTGGGGGCCTATCCCCAAGGCTGGGAGTAACATTGCCACAAATGCAGCATATCCAGACATCTTTTTCTCACTAACTTGTTAAGAGTTTGAATGTAAATATTTAGAGCAAAATGTTTAGCTTCAGGTAGGAGCATGCAGGTGGAATGGGATATATTGGTATTGTGTTGCTTCAGAACAGCTAATGAAGCAGTGACTGAAACACAGAAATACTGGTGAAAAAATATTATTTCTAGTGCTCTCAGATAGCAAAAAAAATTGTATTGTATTCTGATTAGAGTTAAATACTGTTACAGTATTTTTTGAGAAAGACCCAGTGGACATCCACTGCTGGAAGACATTTATGAAGCAGCGACTCTGCATAACTAGAGGTTTCACCCCAGCTACAATCTAAATTACTGAGCTGGCTAAACCCTCCTTTTCAGCTCTTTTGGTGTCTGACATATTGATCTGTTCTGGCTGCCTGTCTGAGATGCATTTCAACAACTTTTTGCTAATCCAGTCTATGGTGCTAAATTCTACGGAATAAATTTTTCGGTGATATTATTGCAAGTCAATAAAAAGATTGGAGGATAGTCTATCTGGAAAACATGGAAAGAGGTTTAAATCTTTCCCCATTTCTACTATATTTTATATTCTCTTGAGAAAATCAGTCCATTAAACTAAGAAAATTCACAGCTAAGATTAAATAGTGGATACCCTCAAGACTGCATATTTTATTTTATTTTATTCTTCCCCGGGCGATAACAGTTGTGATATAAATTATATTTTCTATCTTCAGAGTGTCCTAGGGTGACTTATTTAGTGGAAGTTAAACCGTGAATCTTGCCTAAATACTCTTTTCAAACCTCAGTCTCCATAATTTGTACCAAATAGCCAAAATTTATTAAGAAACAAAAAGCTAATATTAGCATCCCTGTGAAAGGTTGCATACCACTGAGACTTCATTATCACAGAAAAAATGTTATGAAAGTAAACATAAATAATGCAAAAAGCGTTGATCAAAATCTGATCTAATTTCACCAAAAGATTCTTTACTGCAGAAGTAGTCTTCTAAAAGGCAAAACCACAGACTACCATTCAATACAGATCTATCAAAATCTGGCCCCTAAATTAGTATCTTGTAAATAAAAATAATAAAAAATGCACACTAATACATCCCCCCCCAAAAAACCCCACAGCTAAATCTCAAGCAAAACATAGAAAATAAATTTTATGTTGCATAATTCTCAGTTCTTACTCATAAGACTCATTAACTCACAAATAATCAGCCATCAGCCATTGTTACAGGGAATTTAAAAATTGTGATTTATGTGTAGTTTTTGGTTTAGTCGTATTCAGAGTTACATTAAGAGTTAATTTACAAGAAAACTTGGGAATACTTAGAAAACATGCCTAAAGTAGTTTTCAGTTTAGGAATGACGAGAAAAAGATCCCGTAGCACAGTCAGATTGAAGACTGGTCTCCCATAATCTAACATTTTCTTCAAATGGACGTGATGTTACTAATGAGCCAAGAAAGAAGCTCAAAAAGAAGCTTTGTGGTATCTATAGATGAATATAAGAAGAGTTTAGAACAGTGAAAGAAAATTTTCTTCCCAAAATCTCCATCTCATTTATAAATTGGCAGCAGATATACCCAAACTCCAGAGGTAACTCAGCCTAGTCTTGGTTTTTAGAGAAACTAATTATACCATTGTACCCTCCATATATGTTCACCCACTTTTCTGTTAATTCTTCTAGTAAATTTAATGGCTTAAAATATGTTCAAGTAAAAATTAAAGTTATTGTAATTTTTTTCACTACACTTTAATCTATCTCACCTCTGGATCCGAAGCTAACATTTAGCATTTTAACAGTAGATATGAAAGTGTGTTACAAAAGAGATTAGTATTGTTTCTATAGAGTCATAGATCAGAGTTTGAAAGGTCATCTATCTGAGTCTGCACATCCAAGGCAGAATCAGCTATAACTAACCCACCCAAGACACATATTCATCTAACCTGTTCTAAAATATCTTCAGTGATGGAGAGTCCATACCTTCTCAGACGACCTACTCAATTGCAGATCTGTCTTCAAAGCTGCCATTATTTTTAAATGCCACCCACAGTCATTTTTGATGAACTCCAAGTCTATTACTTCTTACTCTGTCCCCAGGAAAAAAAAAGAAAATATTTTATTCCCATTCTTTTTCAGCTCCCCTTTACACATTAGAAGACCCTTATCATATCTCGTGTCAGTCTTTTTCTGTCTAGGCTAAGCAACTCCAATTTTTCCAGGGATTTCTTTTGATCCCCTCTGTTACTCTTCTGTAGACTGCCTCCAAATGGAAAATATCCCTCTTTAAGCACAACCTGAAACTTGGTCTTCCAGCTAAGGTACTGATGCTAATGGATGGAATGAACAGAATAGTTAATATGTTTCACAGATCTTTCTTCTGTTTGTACATGAGGACTACTTGTGTAGTAAAATCATGCCATTAACTAAATTGGAATCATATATAAATCATTTGCTCATCTGCTTTAAGGCTGTGCTGGAAAGGAGAAACCTGTTGGAGATCTGATCCTGTCTGTCACTACGTATAAGGTTTAAGTGCAGGTCATTCCCTTTTGTTTCCCTTTAGGTACTGAGGAAAGAAAATACTAGTATTTTCCTTTGATGGACATAAAACTTAAAATTAGATTGTGCCCACAGAATATCTATTAAATACTCCTTTTAAATCATTAAGACAAAATAAATTCAAATAATTAAGACTCAATTGAATTTTCATCTAAATAACTATAAAGATAAACCAAAGAGAGGGGCCTAGGGCTCAAAATCAGGAAGTGGACAGGTTCAGCAAGCTCAATTCGAAATTACAGAAATCCTGTCTCACCTTGTAATTTTGCATGTGTTCATATTTGATCTATCTCTAAATGTTATGTACACCTACAGGTAAATACCTGTATTTAAATGGGACTGGATCATCTTACAACCAGTGAATAGAAGAGTTTCTCTTCCCTCCCTTCACAGCTGATAAAGGGCAGATTGGCATACAGAGTTCTAGAGGGAAATCGAACTCATGTTCTGTGAGTATCTCAGATCAAATTGTCTGCACTTTGGAGATGTTTGTTTCTTCTCACTGACTACAAAATCAGCCAAAGAGCTAACGCAGATCTCTCTATTCATCTTCTCTAGCTGATAGACATTAGTCAGCGCAAGTGACCAGTATTCAGTAAAACAGAAAAAATATGATTTCTGACATGATCTTGTGTAGCAGGAACTAGAGCAAGAACGCCTTCCAATAGACCAGGTTGCTTAAAGCCCCATCCAACCTGGCCTTGAGCGCTTGCAGGAATGGAAGAGCCACACCTTCTCTGAGCAACCTGCTCCAGAATGTCATAGAGAAGGACTTCTTCTTAATAGCTCATCTAAATCTACCCCTTTTCAGTTTAAATTTTCCATAATCATTGGTTGGCTCTCCTCCTTTCCCAGATGATGAAGACTATAATAAAGATATAATCAACTATGATGAAGAGAGATGCATTGTTTAACTATGTTATAATGAAGATCTAATTAAGTGTATCTGAGAAGGAACGCATTTTTTTCTTTTGTTTTCTTCTTCAAGTTTGAAACTTTGTCTTGCTCTGCCAGCATTTTAAAAGATTTTCTTTATAGTCAAAAGTTAAGGAATTTTTTTTTTTACTTGAAAGCTGAGCTTCTCATATTTTTAAGACCTGGTCCTGTATGAAATGGATAGTAATATTTCCACAAGCAATCACCTTGCTTTCTTAGAGCTCAAAGTCATTAAGCTCTGGACAGCAAGAGGTCACAATGCCAGAAGCAAAAGTAAAATATGAAAACAATGAAATGTTGATTTAAAACTACTCTGAATAACTCACAAATCAGGAATCTGTTTTATTATAATTTCTTTTGTCTATTGGTGATACAAAATTTTTGTGCATTTCTATTCTAAACATTCAAATATCGTGCATTTTATTAGATTCTAAAAAAACGTGTTCTTATAAGATTAATTGTTCATTATAGAAACACTGCCTTCTATAGGTACCACATTTTAGAAATCAGTTACAACAAATGGATTTTTACAGTGAGTTTCAATTTGACAGATTACTTTTGAACATCTCCACAAAAGAATTCTCTGCAGTACTCTGCATTATGCAAAATACATTTTAATTTTGTAGCTAGGATTGCATTTAAATCCTTGGAGATATACAAATTTCTTTGTTTACTGGCAAATATTCAGATTTATGCATTTAGATAGATTCCTAGGTTTCTGCAACCATTGAAACAATTCTGAATCATCAATTTGTAGCTGCTATAGCCTCTTATGTCCAAAGCTGGAAGTTCTGTGCATCAGCCCAAGGACTCAGACACTGAACTTTTGCTCGGGGTTCCTGTCCCTACACTTTCCATCTCATCCTTCCCCAAAATACCCAGAGACTTTCTTTCAGAATTTGGAATAATTATCCCTTAACACTTTCAAGGTATTGTGTACTAAGTATGATGTTAGTTCCACGGGGTTTTTAATAATAATTCAGTTACCAATTCAAAGCAAAATCAAAACTTATTTTGTTAAAACTGAAGTTTAAATTTCAAAGTTTTTCTCAAAGGTTGTGCTTGAAAACAGTCATGTTGGAACTGTTTAAAACAGTCCAATGACCCTGTCTCTGTCATGTGTTTATTCACCAAACA
Organism: Cnemophilus loriae; assembly: GCA_013397755.1. Lineage (NCBI taxonomy): Eukaryota > Metazoa > Chordata > Aves > Passeriformes > Corvidae > Cnemophilus > Cnemophilus loriae. The sequence goes on from VZTF01009713.1 coordinate 886,318, forward strand.
GAATTTTATTTTTCAGATAGAACTTTAATCTACTTTCAAGAGATAAAACCCCTACATCTACGTGCAGATCAGTAATCATGGCAGATAATTAATTATAATTATGATATGGCAGTTAATGATAAGTATTTACTTTGTACTGCATGCAGTTCACACACATTCACTGATACTATTAAATGGTTGATACTAATCACCTGGAACTCTCCCTTCCACACACTAGTGATAGCATTTCTCCTTCTAAGTCCAGGGATATTGAAGTTTAGTGATAGGAACATGTATTTGTGAAACAAAAGAAAAGTAAAAGATATCTACCTGAGAATCACAATAGGCAACTGCGCCACTATTCAAGATCAGAAATAAATATTCCATAAGAATTTATAGTTAGCAGTGACAGAAGGATAAACTTAGTGTTTTTCATGTTGAATTTGTTATTTAGACCATTTGGATATGTTTTACACTGTTACTTGCAGAAGCTCGGTATAATATGCCTTCAGATCACACCTCAATAACACTCTCACCTTTGGCTGATTGATTCAAGGAATTTTGTACCATATTAATTACATATTTAAGCAATGAAATGTTTTTATTTCAAAGTGTTGTGATTTTTCATTTCAAGTTGAGTGAAATCTATAGCTGTGAGAATTATTGGAAAGTAACAAAGGCTTGATAAAATGCATTCGTGGTTTGCCAATGTTGCCTTTATATTTAAAGCAAAGAAATTACATGGCTGGGTCTCTTTAGAAATGAAGTAATAAGTTACTAATCTTTGAAACAAGCCTTATAAGCAAAAAAAATATGGATTATGTGGTTTTAGGTGAAAAACAAAAGAGAGGGAAAAAAAGAAAAAGAGAAGCTTTGATTTTCTGTTTAGTAACTAAAGAGTTTAATTTTATTCTTTTTCTTTCCACTCTATTTTTTTACTCTAGACTTCTCTCATTTTCTAAACAGAAGGTGGGAAATGCAATTTCCAGCTGTAAGCTGGAGCTCATGCAAGGTCGAAGACCTTGCTCAGACTATCAGTTACTCATGATCAGACTTAATAAGAGGGGGGAGAAAAAAAAGAGGAAAACAAAAAAGGAAGCCCCCAAACCTTCATGAATTTTATTTTAATTTTTCAGTTGTGATTTGATATGTAAATCAAGAACAATGTTATTACCATAAGCTATTAAATGATTCTCTATTACTGCATTCTTCTTTGGGCAGGTAAAAGGTTCGCATATACAGGAAGGGCTGGGATTTGCTGGGATCATCAGCTTGTTTTGAAACCTGAACACACTAAAATATCTTAGAGAAGGGAAGATGTCCGGCGACTGGCATTGCCACATACAGGGAACTGTTTATCAATGTTATCTTCATGCAGCATGGAAAGAAAATGTCTTCTATTCTTCTATTATCAGCCTTTGCTGATACTTGCAATCTTTGCAAAATATTAACTACCCAGTTTGGGTACAGGTATTAATAAAAATAGTTTAAATATAATAAGACGTGTGTGTGCACATATGCCTCTCATCAAGATTATAAGCTTATAAATCTATAAAGCTTAAATATTTAAATAGAAAAAAAACTTATTAAGTCTTCCTATATTGATCTTATTTCTAAGTTAAATAAGCAATTTGTTTATATATTATCTTGTCACACCTAAATAACTTATCTTCATGTGGAGTCATCCTACCTTCTCTCAGTTTCAGTTACACATTTAATTTCTCATGGCAGCTCTAAGAAATCTTCAGGGAGAAGAGAATTCTTCCTCTCTTGCAATCAGTTTGTTTTTGTTTTGGACAGGTTTCTCTTAGTTGATGTTGACAACTGGTTTTTTTTCCTGTGCCATTTTTTATTGCAATCTATAGAAACTGTTTTTAAAAATGCAACTTAGTGTATGCTCAAAAAAAGCACTGAGAACATGTTAATGAGTTGTGAGCCTGGATTTTGCAGGAACTCACACTCTGTGCACTTTTTATTCAAATTTTTATTCCTAATCACCAGTTAATATGACTGGAAAAGACATCTTGGGTCATCTATTTCAATCTCTTTGCACATGACAGATTTTTTTTTCACTGCTAAGCTGTCTTCTGGAGGTGTATATGTGGGTGAACACATAAACACATATATACACAAGTATAAATATTCTTACAACTTAATGTAATCCTCTGTTTACTTTTTCTCTGGGCATCATTTAATTGCCAAATTTTTCTTAATGCTAAAAAAAAAATAATAGAGTAGTTATCTTTTTTTGTCCATTCCAAGTCCGGTTATACTCCTCCGGCAGTGTATACGTTCTACCTCTCGCCTTTAAAGAATGATGTTCAAACAGGATTCTGAGATATAGAGTGAGACTGTACTTTCTCTTACATACAGAAACATGACTTTCCTTTCCTTCCTCCTCAGCTCCATAAACTACTGTCTTTTAATCCCCTGACAGGGAAAACTTGCGACCCATCTGAGATCAACCTGGTCATGAGACTGCTGAGTTACTCTGAAGAATCAGACCCTATCCTCAGTTTGCAAATGTGAATGAGGGAGCCCTCCTCACAGAAATAGTTGCCTCAAATTCATAAATAAATGTATCCATGAATGCCTTTGGCAGACAACCAAAGTAACTCAGGAAGAGGCTTGTAAGGTTTCAGGAATGGCCAAAATTCTTATTACAGATTATATTATAGGCTTGGCAGGCCCTAAGGACATTTTTATAGATGCTAGAAATCTCATAGAGAATATGATTGTGGGTGGACATTCAACTGCCTGGGACTCTCATTTCATCTCCCCAGCTTTCTACACATTTCAAATGTTAATGACTGCAAGTAATAAAACTACTTAACAAACGTAATTTTCATATACTGTCTTGAAAGAGGACAGTAACCTGTTCTATTAATCCTTTACTGAAATGCAAGTTTTTCTTAGCTATGGGATGAAGGATCTTCAGAAAAGATAATATTATTAAAATAACATTCTTTTAATAATAGCAGTACTCACAGACTACTGGACTCAATGATTTCACCACTCTCAGTTCAGGAGATTTAATCTCTTGCATTTTCAGTCCTTTTTCTGAGCCTTTGATAAGCCATGAACTCTAAAAAGGAACTGTTCCATAAATTATGCAAATAGAGGGTCTCATGAAGGAGCTGACTTAAAACTGGACTACAAATTGCAATATGGGAATTTCGTAACTAGAGGAATTTTTATTTGTAAGTTAAATATCCCAGTTATATATTGTTTGAAGCATAACTTTTTATTTGCTTTTAAAACTAAATATTAGAAATTTGAAAATTACACTCCTAATAATAGTATTATCCTCTGTCATGGAAATATAGCAGTCACAATTGATTATTTAACTCCAAAATTAATTCAGTATTTAACCTAACACATCAGCTTTGAGATGCTTTCATTGGTTTGTTGTTTAGCCTCAAGCTTGAAGACAAATATATCATCTGCAAGCATAGAATCACAGGATCACAGAAAGACTGAAGTTGGAAGACGCCTTCTAGGGGCCAGCTGATTGAACACCCTGCTCAAGCAGGGACAGCTAGAGCTGGTTGCCCAGAACCATGCTGGACAATGTGTTCCAGTGGTCAGTCACCCTCACAGTAAAAAAATTGTTTCCCGAAGTTCGACAGATGCTTCTGTGTTCCAAGTGAGGCCTATTGCCTCTATTCCTGTCACTGGACACTGCTGAAAAGAGCCTGGCTCACTCTTTAAACCCTTCCTTCAGGTGAGGGTTCCCTTCCTTTGTACACATTGATGAGATACCATAGATCCTCAGCTCTCAGTCTTTCATTAGGTTGGAGATATTCCAGTCCCTTAATCGTTTTAGAGGCCCTTTGTCGAGTCTACTGAAGCAGGTCCATACCTCTTGCTCAAGGACTGGACTCAGTGCCACACTAATGCTTAGCAGAGAGGAAGGATCACCTCTCTCAACATGCCGGCAGTGATATTTCTAATGCAGAATTAAATTCTTTCATTGCTGCATAACAAAAGAAAAATAATTCAGATCATGAAGGGCATCCTCGGAGTGCTTTGTTTCATGTGCAATATTTGTTTAAATTCAAATCATAGTATTTAATCAGACTTTACAATGATGGTTTACATTTTTCCCTGATTGTCATTTATGGTCGAATGATTTAAGCATACCGTTTTGGAATGCTTCTGGTGAAGAAATCCACTTTTTCTTTTTATGCATTAAGAAAAAAAGTCTAGTCACAAACTGTGACTTCAAGCACTAAATTATCTGTTTCAGATAACAAAGAAATGCTGATATATGAAAGTAATGTACTAATTTCTGTGTCCAACAAAAAGTATTGTCTTACAGTTGTAAATGTGTTGTGCTTACTAACACACAATTTTCCCTTTTCCTACCAATCTCCTCAGCCTCTGCTGGTGTTTTAGTCCACAATTATTTTCTTAGCTCTTCATTGTGGTTCCCCAGATCACAAGGTCTTCTTCTCATTCCCTCTGTGAGCATCTTTCCTTTCTGGTTGCTCCTGTTTATCCTGTGCTCCCTTTTCTTCTCCCCTTAGCTTCTCTCTTCTTTCTATTCTTATTTGGTAGCTTTTCTTAAATGCAGCCTTTTCTTTCATCTTGTTCAGTTGAACAAGTGGAGCAGTAATATTAGAAAGCTTTTCTAGTGTAGCGTGGGATTAGAAAATCATCTTTTTGTGCACCAAAAGCATACCAGGCTTTGGGACTCTCAGTTTGGTGATGATTTTGGTGTGCTAAGAGCTGTGGGGGGATGAAGTGTATTTAGCAAGGATCAAACAGTCTGAGAAGTAGTGAGACAAAAAGTCAGTCTCTACTCAACATATGCAAATCAAGTTTGGAGAAGTACACAGTGCTTTTGCTAATGATTGTGGTGCTTTTTCACAGAATCACAAAATATTCTGATTTAGAAGGGACTAACAAGGATGATCGAGTCTAACTCTTAAAGGGAGCCTGTATAGGGATCAAACCGACAACCTTGGGGGTGCTTCAACCAACTTGAAAAATTTAACACCCAGTGAATAATTTCCTTCCTCTATAATAAGACTGCCAAATGCACTGGTGCTTCTCAAGAATTCTGTTTTTTCTTTGGAACACGGGCAAAATACACCTTCTCAGCAGCAGCTGGTCCAGTTTTACTGAAAAAAATGTGACCACCTGCTGTTGCTCCTTGCATATATTTGGTGTTGTTTCTGGTTTTGTGAAAAATGATTTAAGTTTAACAAATTCACCATGCAAATCTGATCTATAATTATTAAATGCATTTTTTTAACCTTATATTCTTAAAGCAATTCTACAGAGAATGAAACTTGATTTTGCAATGGTTTCTTAACCGTCAAAATATCTTTTCTCATCAAAGCAAAAAAAATATCTTCTTGAAAGTATTTAAAATAAAGGATTTCTTGCATGTTTTTTAATACAAAAAAGATGCCTTCAGTTTGGCGAGAATAAAAAATATATAATTAAAACAAATGTTATATATGGTGTTCAGTAGTGACCTCTGATGAGAAATAAATTTACACACTTTTCAATATCTTGATTAATGCATAGGTTGAGGAAAGAGGAAATGCAAATTCAAGTATCTGATCTTCTTGTATCAGAAGGGTCTGATATGAGAAATTCTTCACCTCAGGAAAAGTGTCATCAGAGCAGCTCAATACTCAGGATGAATGCTTGAGTCTTCTGTCAAATAAAGCATGGTAATCTCTTCCTTAAAATTCAATTGAAATTTCTAAAAAGTCAATAACATCTTTCAAAGAATGGAATTTTGATTTGATTACAAATGCTCTGATGTTTTTTTTTTCTTCTTTTAGATTATGGATGTGCTATTCTGCTTTTTAAGAGAACACAGATCAATTTCTCTCAGAACATTATGGAAGAACATCCCTCTCTCACTGCCGCAGTCACTTTCATTTCTGAGTGAACAAAAGGAGGATTTATTGGAGTTCTACAGAATATAGAAAAAAGAAAACAAAAAATTAAATAGCTGAATTGTGCCTTTGAGTAGGGCACAAGCTTCTCTTATGCAGCCTAACACATTGTGCAGCTAAGCCTTTATCTGATTCATCTCATTGTCAAAGTTCTAGCGACAGTAACTGGGTGAGTACAAATGTGGGAGAAATAAAACCCTTCCTTTCCAGTGCCTTCAATCTCTTCACAAAATGGCAAAGGAGAAGATGCAAAACTGGAGTTGTAATTCATTCTTTTTCTTCCTCAAGCATTGAACTTATGCTTACTAACTGTGTTATAAATTTTGGGATCCTCACCCACCCTATCCCCATCCCGCCTTATTCCTAACAGTAAGATATTATCAAACTGGGGAATACTGTGAATATTTTCAGGAAATTCCATCAAATGAACTCTAGAAGAGCAAATTGTGAAAGAATTGAAGACAAATGTGGGAGATCTAGATATATACGAGACTCTTGGGCAAAACATGGACCAGGTAAGGTCTTGAGGTCCCTTTCAGCTATAAAATTTGAAAAGAAAAATAAGTAAGTTACTGATTGTTTCGTACTTATCAATGGTATTATTCTTTTTGCAGTGAGCAAAACAAGATATTCTCAGCCAAAGATGAAAACCTAAACTGTTTGAAAACAAAAGCACAGAATTTCAACCTTTTAACACAGAAAATTAGATCTCTTACTGATATATTAATCAGTCCTTTGATTAATTAGTCCTTTAAATAATTAGTCCTTTCCTTGATTCTGGGTAAGGATTGCCTCTCTATTTCTCTTCTGCTGGGCTGATGAATATGTGAACTTTTATGTACCTCAGTAATTTGTCAGTTTGGTAACAACCTTGTCAATGCCTTTCACTGAGCTTTCACAGATCCAAAAGCTGTCTTCAGTGTTCTGTTTGCCAGTACTCAGTCCAAATGAAATCATTCAGTATTGTCGAACAGAAATTAGTTGCTTACCTTTACACATACCAAAACTTAGTTATAGGCCCAGTATTGTAAAGCAATAGTCAGTGATGCTGCTGTGATAACCTGTGTGTTCAGGCAGAAGAGTGCTTTGCAAACTGGTGGAAGAGTTACTTTTCCAGCTGCTTATTACCATATTGCCAGATCGCCTCTCTATGAACTATCATTTCCCTAAACTTCTCAGCAGAGAAGTTTTTCATGTCAAAATTGCCATGAAATTGAGATAGGTTAAGTTAATGGGTTTAAATACAAGACTTTTCCTAAGATGGAAAAAGACACTGAGGCTGTCTTGGCAGCAGCAAAGCTGGCATATCAGAATGCTAGTAAATGCTGCCTGGGAGTCAAGATGGACAGAGGCGGTGATCAACAGATGGAGATGTCCATAACGTAATGTAGAACTAGGAAAGGATGTGTGTTCAAAGCATAATGGTACACCATCCTAATGCAAACAGTGGGTTTCTTTCACTTTTTGTTCACCCTTAACTTCTCCAAGATTGAACCTTCTCTTTGCTAAATCACTGTGTACTGAGACAGCCAGCCATAGTCAGTGACTTTGAGAGAAATGTTTTAATCATGGTTAATTTATGGTTCATGTTAGGTTTATATACTCTCAGATCATCTGGGAAGCTTAGGCAGATTTTCAATTGTATAAGTGTTAAATCAACAGGCCACAAAGACTTTTACCTGAGATTATACTTATACATTGGTTACTTACTGATGGCTGCAGGAAGCTGGGTGTGATGTCTTCTTTTAGTAATACCTGCCAATTTTTGTGTCATGATCCTGAACTGGGAAAGTTAGTTTATACCAAATGAGCACTTCACTAATGTGCTATTATTTCATTTTTCTGAAAAATTCATGCCAGATTTCAACATTTCCAAACTACAAATTTTTTGTTCCAGATTCTAATTCGGAGAATGGGGTCGTGTCTCTGAATGCATTACCACTGACAGGATGGAGAGATGGAAGAGGACAACATCATCATCCAGATCTTGCACAAGTAACAGGAACTTATGTTAACAGAAATACTTCCATTAGCTGGAGTGAACTAGCTTGCCAGATTGCAAATCCAAAAAGAGAGAGTTCTTCTCCTCCATCTCATTTTTCTTTCCCTCAGTCCTGTCTCTACAGTCCTTGCTCAGCTCACCTTGACGTTTTGCTGAAGCTTTTGTGAGTAACTTCATTTCAGTAGCTCAGCAAAAATGCTAACAAAACTGTAGACCAACTGTAGCTTATCAGCATTTTGCCAGGCTGATAAATAGAATTGGCTCAGCCAGGTATCCTCAAATCCATGTAACACAAGGGAGGGAAGGATTCAGACAAGAGCAGGGGAATGAACAGTGAAATTGTCACTTTTGCTGGCAGAAAGTTCCTCACACATCTCTGCTGCTCAGGGAAATGTACCAGAAGACTTAAAAAAGGTGGCACTGCTCCTTATCATCTGGGAGATCATCCAAGTCCCATTAAACTTATTAAGCTTTCATACTTGTCTTAATGACGCCTGGATCAGATATTGTATAAACAGACTGGTAAATCACTACTTAAAACTTAAATAGCAAGTAAACTTAATAGCAGGTAACTTAAAGGAAGTTTAAAAAACTTAATAGCAAGTAAACCAACTCTAATCTTTGATGTTGTTGTATATTATTCAAGAATTGTAAATAGTTAGGAATCAAATACACACCCTAAATTTATAAAGCACTTTTTATGTACCTATTTTTCCACAGACAGCAAAAGGTAGCAATTCCCAGGAGCAAGAAATCAGGTAAGGAAGGCAAAGCACTGGCATGTCTGAGTAGGGATATGCTGATGATATTGGAAGAGACATGACAGTCAGATGAAATCCCAGGTGACTGGAATAAGGGAAATATTGTACCTATCTTTAAAGAGGGTAGAGAGGAGGACTCTAGGAACTACCAACCTGTCAGCCTCATCTCTGTGCCTGGGAAGATCATGGAACAGTTCCTCATAGAAACTGTGCTAAGGTACCTGGAGGGCAGAGAGGTGGTTCGTGACAACCAGCACAGCTTGACCAAGGTAAAATCCTGTCTGACCAAACTTCTAGGATGAAGTCACTTCATCAGTAGACAAGGGAAAGGTTAAAGTTGCAGTTATCTGGACTTCTGTTAAACCTTTGACATGGTCCCCTACAACATCGCTCTCCCTAGACTGGAGAGAGATAGATTCAGCAGGTGGACTCTTAGATGGACAAGGAAGTGGTCAGATGGTGGCAACCCGAGGCTAGTGGTCAATGTCTCAGAGTCCTGATGGACATTAGTGACCAGTGGTGTCCCTCAGAGATCCATATTGGACCAGTGTTATTTAATATGTTCATTAATGACAGACGAGGGCATTGAGTGCAGCCTCAGCAAGTTTGCAGATGACACTGAGCTGAGTGTTGCTGTTGACAATCAAGAGATCAGACCTGGCTGGCATGGGCTGGGGCTATTGGGTCCTGGCTGACCAACTTGATGTCCTTTTATGACTGGGTGACCCGCTTAGTGGATGAGGAAAAGGCTGTGGATGTTGTCTACCTGGACTCCAGCAAAGCCTTCGACACTGCCTCCTATGTCATACTACTGGAAAAGCTGGCAGCCCACAGCTTGGACGGGCCACTCTGCTGGGTTGAGAACTGGCTGGATGGCCAGGCCCAGAGAGTGGCCAGTTGGCGTCTAATCACTGAAGAAAAACACTTTTTCTTAGACAAAAAAGATTTTCTGTTATGCTCTTGCCCCTAAAAATTTCCCTAGTAAAATCTACATGGCACTTATCTCGGTTATACTGTAATGTAATCTGTATTCATCCAAATTCAACATTTATTATTGAAGCTGGCAGCTATTGCAATTCAAAAATCATGTAAGCTAATAATTTTAAATGTGATATTTCATGTGTTTAATGTATGAAAATTCTATTATTCAGCAATTTGACGTGCTTTTGCAGTAATAGTCACTTTAGAAGTTATTGTAGTGTTATTAAATGTTATTATGTGTTTTAGAACTGTTGCTAATTTAATCCTATAAATAATTTAAGGAGTCATTGCAAATAGAATTCTCCACATCTAAAAATATGGAGAGTGAAACTAGTAATTCAGTCAGTGTCTTTATTCAGTTGCCTATCAAATTCTGTTTCCATTTGCTTGTGCAAAGGTTCTTTCTGTTCCTTCCCTGTTCCTGCAGTACTATGTATTTCTGTACATACTTGTTCAAAGAGTAGGACTAGTAGTTTTGGGTGCCTCTCTGTATGCATTTAGCATATGAAGTAAAATAAAATTTTCAGTACCTGAAACCCTCTGGCACTGTTAAGTTGATCTTTAAAGAATAGTACTGAATGCCTTTCCTGCCCAAGGAAATGCATATTACTCTTGAATTCATGTCATCTAGCTCTAATGAGGTATGACAATGAAAAACGAGGATGTCTTTGTTCTGATGGGGACTCTCTTCATCTTTTAACCTCACTGTAGCTCCATACTGAACAATTTGAAGCAATCCCAGTCCTGTGGCACAAGTTTTTCCTTATTTTTAGCTAGAAATAAACCCTTTTCCTTCCGCTAAGATAAACTCCGTAATTCATAATAAAATTGATCACATTTTTTTCCTCAGATAATTGTAGACTCGTAGAATCAATTAGGTTGGAAAAGACCTCTAAGATCCTTGATTCCAACAGTAACCCAGCCCTGCCAAGTCCACCACTAAACCATGTGCCTGATTGCCATGTTTTTCAAATACGCCCAGGGAGGGTGGCTCAACCACTGCCCTGGGCAGCCTGTTCCAATGCTTGACAACCCTTCCCTGGTGCAACCTGAGGCCATTTCCTCTCTTCCTAACATTGCGTGGGAGAAGAGGCTGACTCCCACCTTGCTGGAACCTCCTCTAAGGTAACTACCTTAGAGGAAATAGTGAAAAAGAGAGTGATAAAGCCTCCCCTTAGGTTACTTTTCTCCAGGCTAAACAACCCCGGTTACCTTAGCCATTCCTCATCAGACTTGTGCTCCAGGTCCTTTCCCAGCTCTGTTGCACTCCTCTGGACACGCTCCAGCACCTCAATGTCCTTACTGTAGAGAGGCATCCAGAACTGGACACAGGATTCGAAGTGCGACCTCACCAGTGCCAAGCATAGAGGGGTGATAACTGCCCTGATCCTGCTGGCCCCACTATTTTTGATACAAGCCAGGGTGTCACTGGCCTTCTTGGCTACTTGGGCACAAAACTAGCTCATGTTTAGACACGATCAGTCAATATCCCAAGATTTTTTCTGACAAGATTCTTTCCCACCACTTTCCCCAAGCCTGTAGCACTCTGAGGTTATAGTAACCTAAGTGCAGGACCTGATATTTGGACTTGGTGAAGTTCACATAATTCATCCAATCAATCCAGCCTGTCCAGATCCCTTTGCAGAGCCTTCCTTTTCTCCAGCAGATCAACAATCCCACCCAGCTTGGTGTTATCTGCATATTGAAATTATTCTCATAGAAAATAAAGTAAGGATGACTTTACAGTTGGCAATTTCATTACATCCACTTCCTAGAGGTATAATGGAATTGTTCTGAAATGCAACAGTACTAGGAGCTCAGAAAATGTGATGCAATTATCATCTGTATTCATATTTCATATCATGAATACAAGAAAGGTAACAAGCGGGATTTTGTACAGCTGTACAGGAAATTACGGGAATTTTCACCTGGAAATCAGAATAACACTTGTGAAAATAGCAGTTTAACTCATAGCTTCATTGCAGATGTAAAATAGCAGAATATTTTGCATAAATGTTCACATATGTCTTACTTCTTGAATATAACATGAATATCTGTAAAAGCGGATTCATTACATCTAAAATTGTGCACTCATATACACATAAATGTCTATATATACCTAAAATATGTCTCTACATCTTTATGTACATCGCTACATGCTTGTTGCATATATGTATTGATTCGTGTCTTTAGACTGCTATGCCACAAATAAATGCACAAGGATTGAAAATGACTGCCAGAAGTTGGAAAATACACCAGCAGATTAAGAGCAAGGAAGCTAAAAGTGTTTCCTTTTGTGGCACTAATACAGCTGATACAGCTGTGTCAATAAGCATGCTGTAATTCTCTAACATTTTATGTTGCTGGGTTGATTTACAGAACAATATTTAAGATTAGCACACACACTTAGTATGATTACATTTTTATACTGTTATATCTTGCATGGATAAAATACATAAGCATTGGCATGAAATAGTTGTACTAAAAATTATTTGAGTACGATTACCCTCTGTATAAAGAATACTATCTAGGAAGACATGTCTGGTAGTGAGTAATTTTTTGCAAAATACATAACGTTATTTTCTCAGATAAGAGTGCTTAGGTATTTTCACTTGAACTTCATGCTGGCTGAACAAATACAAACAGAGGCTAATGAGCAATGGCAAAATGTGAATATGCTGAAAGGCTTATACTGGAATAGATGAAGTCCATATGACATCTCTTCTTATTTCCAATCTTTAATAATCTAAACGAACAAAGACCATATTCATGGAATTCACTGATAATCAGTCTGATATTTTGTGGAAAGGAATATTGAACGCAGCTGAAAAGGAGATAAAATAGAGGGATGTGATGTTAGAAACATGATAGTAAGCAGTAATATGGAATCAGACGTAAAATCATGCCAGTTAACATATATATAGCCTGACTGAAAAAAGGTCAGTGCTGAAGTAGGTTTCATCATGCTGGATGCTGCTGGAAGGTATTGAAGGCACACGGAATGTGATACTAGTCACTCAGAGGAAGCATTTAGGCAAAGGATATGCTTTCCACAGGGGAGAGAAAGAACAGAAGAAAAACATACTGATGTTGAACCTGTGCCCATGATATCACCTCAGAAACTCTTAGTTCAGTGTGAGTCTGCAAATGCAGAATTAAACACTGAACAATTTTTGTTGATTTTTTTCAGTGACAACACAGAGCTCTGTTCATCTGTACAGCTGCTTTTCCACTGCTGCATGATCTATTTAGATGATGAGCTCTTCAGATCAGGGACTGTGCTTTTGTAGAACTTTTGAGTGCAGTAAGGCTTCAAGATACGGTCATACCATCACCACTGGGGTTAATAATTATGCTTCAATGTGATTTCTTACTCACACATTATCACAGTATTACCTAATCATAGCCTTGACACTACAAGGGCTTATAAAATAAACCTGAAGTTGATTTAACATGCTTAAAATTTTTAAAAAGCACATTGAATATAGCTCTAAATATTCGGGGAGTTTGATGTTTTTACTTGCCACGTAGTAAAAGCCTTTTTATTTTGAGTAAGTTGGTAAACATTTTTTCTAAGCAAATCAGTTTCTGAGTATTCAGAAACTGTCCTTGTTTGACATTAGGTTTAAATCAGACCCTTTTGAAATTTAAATTTTAGTGGATAAAATAAAGAGAGAAACTGCAGGATGCTGGAAGATAGCCATTATCAAGACAATTATTTAGGCCATGGGAAAAAGAGTTTCACATTCCTTCTCTGCTAAACTTGAGGTTGGAGATATTTATTCTGCATGTATATCTCTTTACCTGACTTCAGAAATGAAAATCTTTCTTGCTAGAGATCTTAATGATTCCACAAATAGGAGACTACCTATGCCTAAAGTGTGGTGAAAAGGGTACCCTGCCAGGCTAAAGCTGAACTAGGTCAGGACTTCACAAGACTTTTTGCTCATATTTGACTCCTGCACATCCATTTTGATTTCATTCATTTTCTGGCTTCCCCACAACTGCTTCCCTGTAGTGTTGTAGACACATATGAACATGATGGATGACCTGGGATGTCTAAATTGCTCTTTGATGTTTAATTTAAGACAATGGACACCCGTTCTTAAAATTCAAAACAGCAGTCTGATGACTGTGCTAAAGTCTTTTCTAATGCAGCACTGATTTGGACTGAGATTGTTTCTCAGAACTCTATCTTAGAAATGTCTGAATCTTTTTTACTTAAGCTACCATGAAAATTGATGAATTGCTACCCAGATATACATTCAAATAATTAATTAGTGTAAAGAAACAAAGAAAAAAAATTCCTTCACACAGAGTTCCAGTGGATAGAGCAAAAGAAATAAACTGATTATTTTCATAGCATCTTTCTTTCTTATCTGCTCCTATTTACTGAAATATCTGCAATAGGAGAAAAATCATCGACTATAATTTAACAAGTGACATTTAAACATGTGAGGTATTGGAACAGTCTAGCAAACATTCAGGTGTTTCAGCTCTTTTGTTTCCCACTGTAAGGCTAGAATGTCAGAGAGCTGCTCTGAGGAAAAGGGTTGACAGAAAATCATGCGATTATAGTAGATGAGACTTCACAAATGTTAAATATATTTTTCCCAATAGCCCAAACTTCTACTTTTACTATTTCCCCGTATAAATGATGTTAAATCAAATTAAAACAAAGTAGTGGTCACAATCCAGACCACAGCAAAAAACATATCAGCCTGCAGCATTAGGCATATAGGAATGACATGTAAGCTGCTGAATGTTTTCGTGTATAGCTGTGGCCACTCTGAAACAGTTTATGCTGCCTCCAGATTTAAACTATTTCTTTGTGTACATCTCAGGGGTGTCCTTTTGCTCAATGAAATCTTCTTAGTGTTTAGTCTTTGTAATGTGATATTTGGGGAAATATCTGGGTGATTTATTTTGAGCTCCCTATGAATGACCCACAGCAATGCACAGTGTCGTGGTGAAGGGCAGGACACAGTGTCTGCTGAGCAGTGTATCTGCAGCAGCAAGATCTGCTGGGGAGAAACAGCATCTGGTAAATTCAGATATCAATGGGGCAAACGTATTCTGAAAATAAAATGAAATCAAGCATATGTCAAAACAGCATGAATATCTGGCTATAGCACTGGAATAGGACTAAAAACTTTCCTCCACTGAGTGACATGCAACAAGTCCACTTTTTTTTTTTTTTTTTAACTTTTTTTTTTTATTTCTATGGAAAAAGAATTACCATGAGACTTATGAACATAAGTAATTTTAGGGTGCAAAAAAAGACAAATGTAAATTCTATTGAAATAAACAGAAATGTCATCTTGAAAACGCAAGAAATTATCTTTATCCTGCTCTGCATCTTAATTCAAGAAACACATCTGGGCATGATACCTCAAGAAGGGTTTTGATCGACTAGCTAAGTTAAGATGAGCACTGAGATTCAAAAAAGATATTAAAGAAAGATTGAGAGGATGGAATTACTTATTTGGAAAAGACTAACCAAGGATAAGATGATAACCTTCTGTCATGTAGAGTGTTGCTAAGAAAAGAAAGTGTTCCATGATCTAACTCTGAGCTCACGTATAGCTAAGTAAGAAGTGGAGATGAGAAACATAAAATAAAAACAAACATAATAATCTAGGACATTTCTAGGAAAGTTAACTTCAAAACTTATCATGAAAAAGGAATAGAGTCAGTTACACACCACAGACTGATTGAATTACAGTTCTTGCTCAAGATTTTTTCATCCCTCGTACAGATATTAGTTATCATTCTATCACCTTCTAGGAATGGGTTTATAGCTTGTTCAACCCCAATCTAAATCCTGGGTTATAGATCCCAGGATAACAAACATTACTATGTCATCAAATCTAGCCTGGGCTCTCTGCTTGAAAATATCTTATCAAAATGGTTTTAAAACAGTTTCATCAAATCAAGGCATTATAAATTTTTCCATTCCGTTGTCCAAAGCACGTTCCTGTCAGCTTCTTCTGATTCATCCCACATGGCCTGCCTTACCCCAGAGAACCCACAGGACATTCTTCAAACAGATCACTCTTTTCAGTCTTGACTAACCAGCTCGTCTCCGAGACTCTCATAAAAGAGAACTGCACAAGCTTCCATTGATAGCATCCCTATGACAGGAAAAAAAAGAGTTTCTTAGGTTTGGCTGAACACAGGATTTTTTTAAAGGTTTCTTGAGGGAGATGAAAGTGTGAAAAGAGTCCAGAGCCACCAGTATCAAAAGTAACAAACACCCCTGAATAAACAGCCTTGACTAAACAATTTCCAGGACAAAATATTTTTTATTGATGAGTTATCAAATCTCCTGAGATGTCCTACACAGCTATGCATCTGGCAATGTTGTCTTTGGGGATACTTCTGACTGGATTACTATTTTACTTTTCTTCTTCAATCTAACAGTGTTTTCCTGTGCCTTTAGCATAAATGATATAAAAGCAGGTGGTCAGCAACATGAGACGCATGTAGAATCAAATATAGTATTCATAAAATAAAATTCAGATATTTTCCAAGTTCATGATAGATGTCAAAGAAGTTGATTCTATTTTAATAGTTTTAGAGGGTTTTTGCCACTTCCTTCTTAAATAAAGTAGAAATAAATTTAAACCTTTGAGATCTGCACAGACCACCAGGTGTCAACATTTAATTTTTGCAAGGAAAAGAAATAGTAATCCAGGAAACATTTGAGACTGAAAATACTTGTCAATGCTGCCAGTGGAAGAAGGCCAAGACAAAGGAATTTTAAGATCAGAAGCAACTGGAAATCAAGGATCAGACAGGAGGGTTATGATACCGAGCTGAGGGGATGATGGGTAAAAGGAAGTGGAAGACATTATTTAAAATCCAGCCTTCAGGTAAGGAAGAGGAAGAAAGTGCTTTCATTTCCTTTGAGGGAGTGCAACATTTCTCTTTAGAGTCCTATAACTTTCTGAGGACATTGCAGAAGCCACATACCATAGACGGATCATCTGGAAAGAAAGTTGGTAATACGGCACCTCTACTCTATACTGTCATAACAACTAATAGAATTTATCAATTTGAATATAAGATGCAATTTTATAAGATGGTAAATCATATGGAATTTCTACAAGGGACCATTTCATTCAAACCCTTGAATGTTTCTTGTCCTTAAATTACACCATGGTTTAAATTAAGCAGAAAATCTTTCTTATTTAATGCCATATGAGGATCTAACAGACTTTTAGAAAACCTGCCAGTCTTGATTTCAAGATGTCAAGAGATGAGAAAACCTGTCACTAGCATTGGTAGATTTTATTCTATAATTGATGAAAATACATGACTTATTTCCAACGTGAATATCTAGTTTCAATTTCCAACTACTGGTTCTTGTTACCATGTCTTGCAGGAGATAAAAGAGCTCTGTAGAACTTAATGTATTTTTTTCCTGTGAAGATACTTACACACTGCAATCAAATCACCTTACAATGTTCTTTTTTATGTGTTCCGTATTTCACTTTAAGATACTTTCTCCAGTGCTTTCATCATTTTTGCTAATCTTTTTTTTCATGAACTTTCCCTAACTTTTATCCTTCTTCTAAAATATCTAAAGACCATAATTACAGAGAATAACCTGATAACACTCCCTGCAATGGTAAAATCCAATATGTGTTTTAATTAAGTTTTCTCTTCCTTCTCCAAGAAGAAAATTACTTCTTGTAAAGTAGTACTTACAGCATTGTTCTTACTTCTACTTACAGCATTGTTCTGAATGCTGGTTATCTTCCTGCCAGCACTCTTAGATCTTTTGAATCTCTTCATTTTGGGGAAAAAAGTCTTATTCTGCAAACTCCAATATTAAAATAACTTTCTATTTGGCTGCACTGGAAATAGTTTATTTGAATATAAATGGCTTATCAAACTATCCAGATTATTTTATGGCATCTACATTCTCATTATTATTTACCATTGGGATAAATTTTTTGCCTTCCACATGTTTTATTGCTGGTGATTACATAATTAGTTCCTTATTATGTGTCATTGAATAGTGTCCTGTTCCCTGTGGAACCCCATTCTCCTGTATAATAATGGCTAACCACTGACAGCTTATTTTTAAGTCAGTTAACCAGTTCTTGATCCATTCAGCATATTATACTTTACGATACCCTACTGTGTCTACTAAATGTATTTATTAAACAGTGAAAATTAATGGCCTGAAAATCTTCTTGAGAGTGTTTTCAGCTTCAGAGTGTTTTAGCTTGCTTTAGCAATCACTGGTCTCTTCATTAGGGAGACATCAGAAATCATGCTTATGTACAGTCCTTCTGTACTAGAAGGTAATCTATCATTACAAATCCATAATAACTTGTTTTCAGCCAAACAAGGTTGACACTAACAACACAGAATACGACTGATATTCAGGCTTTTCCGCTTTTCCCCCTGTGGGATGAAAACAACTGCTAATAAAATATTCTATCTAAAAATTTTTCCAACATCTTGAAAATCTGGAACTGTCTCTGCATTCTGATGTAATATTTCCTTTATCTGTTTCAAGAAATTATTGCCGGGAACTTTTTAAACCACCTTACAATTCTTACCAGTCTTGCAATTACTATTTCATATGGAGGAAGACAACGTACAATGATTAATGTAACAGATAGCTCCTTTGTCTCTCAGAAAGGGATACATTGAAGAGAATCTGACCACATCTTCAAGTGCTTTTGGATTGACTGGACTTTTTCAAGTGGTAGCATGTAGCACAAGAAATATCTCCTACCAATAAAACCTGTAAGAAACGCATCACCCTTCAAATTTGCGAGTGAAAGAAACAGTAAGAAAAAAAATAGAGACTGAACAGAAAATTGAAAATATGTACTTATAGCTAAATGTAGATACAATAATTTAAAACATCGGTAAGGAATATTCTAGTTGCAATCATCAGCATTCATGATTTTTGAGACCACCATTTTATTTGTTTGTACTGACTAATTCGGAGGCAGCAGAGTCTGTTTCTTTTATAGAAGCTGTCCTTGTAATATTTGTTCTATATATTTTCCAATCCAGTTCTATTATTTGGGGAGTTTTGTTTAACTCTTGCTATAACTGCATGCAAAGTACAAAAAATAAGAAAACAATGAATTTTCTTTGGACAGTTAGAAGGTCCCACCCTCAGTAATGAGACTGTGCTATTTCTAAGGATTCATAGAAGTCACCGAATATTGACGTTTCCAAAAGAGAAAGAGCGGCAGTTTCAATGAGTTTATATTATAATGTATCTAGTAGCTGCTTTTTGCTTTGACTCTTTAATATTTTTCACCAAAAATTATTTCAGGAACCTTCCTCCTGGAATACAGTAAGGCATCTATTCGTTGAAAATGCTTTGATTTTCAGCAAAGTGATTTTCTTCATAGCACCAATTCACCTGAAGTAAAATATATTAACCTTTCTACCCCTCTCCTCTTTGTCTTCATAAGCTTGAGGAAAATGTTGCCCTGAATATTTAAAGCAGCTAGTTTACTGTGGGCTCATTTCAGCTCACCTCTAAGCAAGAGATATTCTCCTAGAAGTTCAGAAATATTAAGAACACTAAATTGTAGCAGCGGTTGTGGAAAAATAAATGGGGGTTAGTACCCTATTGTTCTCCCATTCTTTCCTGTAAGGTGTTTAGAGACTTAAAACTAATGGAGAAAGACTGTAAAACTGAAGTGTTTCAAAATAAGGTGAAGAAGTTTAAATTAATCTCTATTTTCAGAATGCTTTCCACCTGGGCTCAGGCTATCCTCTCTGTGTGTTTAATGATATCATTAAAATTATTCTTCCCTCTTGACTGAAGAATGGACTCTGGTTTACTGGTCCTAGAATAACTGCTTATGATTTTTACTTACTACTTGATCCCACTGCAGACGATGAAAATGTAGTAGCTCTTAGGAGTTTTTCATTTTGTGTTTTTTCCTTTAGTTCTGTTTTACAAAAAGTCTCAGTGAAAAAGATATACTCTCAAGAGATTTTCTTCTTCTTAACATTAGTGAAAAATCAGATAGTTCTTTAGTGTGAAAATTTGCTTGTGAGAATTTTTGACTCAATGTGAAGGAAACATTCCAATTTTTTCCCTTGTAAATACATTAAGATTATCTGTTCAGACCTGTATAACAGAGATTCAGTTTACATGCGAGCATATACATCTCAGTGTCTCATCATTCATCTGTGCTTCTTTTTCACCATGAGGTCTCTTGAAGGATTTCGTGTGCTCAGTAAATCTGTAACTGACTGTTTACGATCTTCTATTGAAAGTAAATACATTACTACTTCTGAGACATTTTAAACATTAATTGTAGGGTTTGAAAAATATTTTGAGCCATTTTCCCATTAAAAAACCAAATCTCTGCTTTTTGGTTTTTTTTAATGTTACGAGATGATAACTGACTAGCTATTTGCAATGAGATTAACAGCTTGAAATTCAAATTTCCGTTTCACTCCTTGCTTATAAAATTTGTTTGTTTGTTTGTTTGCTTGTTTGTTTTGGTAGAACTTACCATTAAAAAAGTTAGCATGGTGAATTCACGCTTTCTCAAAAAGAAAAAAAAAATATTAAATATACAAAGAATATTACCCTCAGTACAAACTCTGAAACATAGAGGGCACTGTTACATTAATGAAAATAATATTTTATAAACAGAACCATTTAGAATTTCTCTTAATGTTAGGAGCTAGAACACCATTATGCTATAGAATAGTGATAGTTAAGATGTAACTGTTCCTGTCTGCAAAAAGGCAGATCATATAAAATGTAAATGGAATCACAAAATGCAGTGTATTTATCCAGAATGAGTAAAAAAATAAAAATCTGTATATAGAGATTACTTTTATTTATTTCTTTGAGTAAGTTTTGCATTTTATACTCGTAAATTCTAGTATAAAATAGCCTCATAGTATCCTAACTTGCAGAGATGCATCGTTAATCCTTCTAACACATTTTAGAAAGGATATTTAGCACATAACTGGTACATCACAAAGTATCTTACACTCTAAGGAGAACAATAATCACCATTTTACAGGTAGAGAAATGGAGTAATTTTGCTTTTGTTCAGCTGACTTCATGTGGAAGAAGTCTACTCAGCAGTGTCATAGATCTTCGTTCCTGTCATTCTACCCTTTCCCTACTGCCCACAAGCAACAGCAGCACTGGAAGAAGAGGAGCTTTATGCAGACGGTTTTCCTGGATAGCCATGCTTTACTCTGTGCTCTGGAAGACTATGCAATTAAGAACTGCACTTGTAGGTCAGAAGATAGAAATCAGGCAGCATTTGTGACACTGTGACAAAGGGAGAGAACAGGAAATTTTCTGGTTGGGGGAGTTAAGTTCATCTGAAAAACATGTCTGAAGACCGCACTGGAAGACCTTTGGTGTTGGCTGCAAAACCTTTTAGGATGGCACAGCCTTCTGGGGAAGGTCTGTTCTGGTTCTCAGTAGTCATTGTAATATGCCACTGGCTAGAAAGTTATTTAGAGTGACTATAATAATTCAGGCTCACACGGCATTTATTATTCAGTTTCACTGGAAAAGAATCCATACACATGCTGAGGTTCATTAATTCAGGAGGAAAGATGCTAATGCTGCCACATCTGCTCAAAGACTGAGAAGAAAGGTAATACCCTCTTCAGCATCATCTTGTATTTTGTAGCCCAGTATTGTTTTGTGTGTGTTTCTTTACTTGAAAGTGATGAAACTGTAAAATGAACAAGTTCTCTCCTTTATGGAGGGAGCTTGGTGACTTTAATAGCTACCTCAGTCTAGAAACTCCCATAGCAATTGTAGTGAATCTCAAAGAGCATATAAAGTTATAAGCAGCCACATTTTCTTAGCATATCACACTAATCATAGAGCTAAGAAAATGGCCTGGGATCTATTTTAATTAGAGCTTCCTAAGTACCACAATATAACATACCTAGTAGCAGTGACTCTTTCATATGTTGGGTAACTCTGATATTGGACCTGTTTGGGATTGGATTTGTTTGCAACTATTTTTCAGTTTGCAGGTACCTTGGGGTTAAAAAGAGTTATTCAACTCTCATTGATTTTTATACTAAATGGGTGTATATTTATAGTAGGTCAGTCAAAGGAGATTGCCTTTCTTCAAAGCACAATTGATTAGGAATTCAGACATAGGCAAAAATTTAAGATATACTTTTGATACTAAAATTATTATTTAAATATTTGTCAGCTAGCTATGGATTCTGCTACATTTGAAACATCATGCCATCAAAATTCATCAAATATGACCCTTAAAGAAAAGCTGCCAATTCTTTGACCTGATTCCTATTATTAAATATTAAAATAATCCTTCTCCTGAGAACTTTGGTTTCCCCCTATGCTATTATGAACTTGCAACAGCATTATCTTAAAACCAACTACCAAGGTTGATCCCTGCCATCAAGAACAAAAGTTTACTATCTCTTTCCAGTGCAGAACGTATTTATATTTAATTACCTTTAAAAAAAAAATTCTGTGCTGCATGTGAATATTATGCTGGAGAACACTTCTACAATTGTATGGAAACATGCATATACATTGAAAATAAGAGGAAAAAAAAGGTGATTTTTAACCTGAAATTTTAGAAGATTGAATATAATTGACTTTTGCCGAAATGGTGACTATGGTTCTACTGTAAATAGAAATTTTGCTGTTGCTTAAAGCTGAACTAGCATCAGGCATTAATCAAATGAATCTTAGTCTAAAAGGATACTTAGAAATTAATAAAGAGTGTCATTCGTATTTAGTACACACATTTTCAATACAATGAAAATTTGTTATAGTTGCATACTACATGTTGAAAACTAACAATTAGGAACCAAATACTATTAGATGATAGTTAATCTGAATTTCCATTGCCTTACGTTTCCTAACGAAAAGAAAAGAAAGCCAAAAAAGTTCAGGAACAGCTCTAAAAAATATTGCAATTTATTATGCTACATGATGTAATTCTTTTAATATCAGCTCTTGGAGAAAGGTGATTGATAGAAAATAATTTTGGGTATTCTGATCAGGCAGTTTTCTGGACATTTCTGATAACACACATAAGTTCAAAAATGTCAAAGTCAAAGGAACTTCCTAAATTTGAAGCTATTTATGAATGGTATTAAATCTTTTAATGTTGGGAGTATGACTGCAATTTTTAAATTGTTATTTTGCATTTCTGTGGTTTTGTGTAGCGAATGCAAAATGTATGTCTGTGCAACAAAGTATGGGTATATTTGATAAATATATTTATTAAAGTGTTTTTAATGTTTAATTCATACAGGTTGCAATTCATTCCAATATTTCTAAAATACATGGGTTCTTTACAGCATTTTTTGTTCCAGGTATCAAATAATATTCCTTTTTTATTCTGTCTCTGAGAGTCACTTCTTCAAACAAGACATATTCAATTTCAGGTCAGGAAGAACTTTTGAAAAAATTGCATAACCTAGACTAATGTTTTGTAACTCAGAATCCTACTTAAGAATTATTGGGAGATCTGCCAGAAACAGTGAGAAGCGCTAATACTTTCTTATATCCTGGATGACTGTGAAACATTGATCTCAAAATTTGATCCAGACATTTTTTTCATGTCATAAAGACATGCTTTCAGACTAATTGATGTATTTCAAATCTGCACTCTTTTCAAACATAAGAAACTGTAAGACATCCTATCTTAACTATGTCACAAGTGTAAGACAGTATTTTCTTTTCAGACCTTCTGGACAAAACACGAAAGGGATATTTCTGAAGCAATAGTTTAAATCTAATTCTAGTTTTAAAAAGTCCCTGGAAGAATTTGAAGGAGCCAAATGTATCTGGCATAGATAGAGTTACATGCCTGAGAAATAATTAACTGTGTTATAGACTACAGAGGCATAAGGAAACATTCTTCTGGGATTTTGAAGAAGTATATACATTGGAACTGGCAAGTCTTTGAAAAATATGGAATTTTTTATGACATTGATAGAAGCCACAGAGACTTCTTGGCATAAACCTAACATACTTACAATGTACAGTTTGCGATTTAAAGTTTTGTTGGAAACATCCTCCCCCAAACTTGCCATTAAACATGCCTATTGATGGAGACAAAGACCCACAGACTATGTATGAACTGTGTCGTAGGTTAGTTTCTTTTTCACTTAGAGTTACATATTTAAATAGACGAGGAAAATGATACTTTACAGATATATGAGTTAAGTGGTCCTAAATACTTTTGTTTTTCTGAGTTCAATTCATATTAAGGCAGCAGACTTATTCTTTAAGGTAGCCTGTCATAGCTGATATATCTTCTGGGACAGTCCCTATGACTCCCGTGTTCTATTCCGCTCCTGGCAAGTCGTAATAATGTCACATTCAGAAAACCTCAACCCTAGCACTGCAATTATCACTGTTTTTCTATTCCAGTTCAATTCACAGCTCTCTTAACCCAACCAGTTCCAAAACACTACATGCTGCAGTCTTCTTCTCTTTCCTTTCACATTGAACAAGCTCCTTTTCTGATAGATTTTAACAAGAAAAATAACAGGCTTTGAGGAATTTTAATCATAAATAAGCACGATGAAAAACCAGGTCTGCAATTTTAAAGTGTGGAAAATGAAACCTTCTTATGCAAAGGACTAGATCTTCTAAGGAGGAGTTTACGGATGAAAGACAGAAGATGTACAGCTATCATGATCGTGTTGAATATTCTATGCTCCTGATTGGGTTGGTTTATACGGACTTGCCTGGGACAAAGTTTTTTGGGAAAACGGAGAAGTCCCAAAGGAAATGAAAGGATGCAAACTGACACAGTTATTAGGAATACGTGAAAAACAGTATCTTTCCAGATATGATTTTATTGAATGAGGGTCACAGTTAACTTTAAGAATAAAAAATTGCAGGATAAGTTTCTATTGAAGAAGTGCTCCCCCTTTTTGTCTAGAACTGTAGACTTTGGAGATACTCAAGAATCTAATGCCTTTTTCCTCCCACAAGATGTGTCAGCTAGTATTTCTGACATCCTCAGGTTCTTTGACAAGTAGTACGTATAATAGGCAAGTTTTCAATTCACGTTTTCTGAAAATTGGATATGAAAAAGACATCAAGAAAATACTATTACTATCTTATTCACTTTAAGACAAAGTGAGACTAGAAAATGGTTTCACACCTTTCAGTTCATGGAAATACCTATGTAAATTATTGAAGACTGAAATACTACCCACTTTATTATTCTTTTTCCCAGAATGCAATTCATTTCAAAGGCAAAAGCAACAGAGATTTTCTGTCCATCTAGTTATTTACTTTGAAATTTTTCTGGGCATTACTTAGTTCTCCTGTCAAAATATGCATTTTTGCCATTCAGAAGACATGCAAACCTCCCACATACATCCTATTGCCCCAGTTCCCAGAAGATTTGGATTTGTAAAATACAATAAGGTGGTTTTGAAAAGGATTTGAATCACACAGGATTTTTTCCTGTCATTTGTATCGTTTGTAAAGCAGATTTTGGGAATTAGTCTCTTTTTTTGTTTTTTCTACAGGCACATTCTCCATACTAGATGAGTGAATATCAACAGCTAAAGTTTGATAAAATAATTTTTTTCCTATACATTACCTTCTGACACTTGCAGACACATACTTGTAGTAAAACATCTAGAAGAGCGAACATGTACAGACATTTGCTTTTATAGTGGGATGATCACAGAATCATTTCTAATCTAATGGTTTAAAACNGTAGTGGGATGATCATAGAATCATTGAATGGTTTGGGTTGGAAGAGACATTAAAAATCATCTGGTTCCATCCCTCCTGCAATGGGCAGGGACACGTTCCTCTAGACCAGGTTGCTGAAAGCCCCATCCAGCCTGGCTTTGAATGTTTCTGGGTATTGGCCATCCACGACTTCTCTGGGTAACACCTTCCAGTGTATCACTACTTTCACAGTGAACAATTTCTTCCTAANTGCCCCTCTCCGCCTCCCCTGTGGGGCCTCTTCAGGTGCTGGAAAGTTCTCTAAAGTGTCCCTGGAACATTTTTTCCTCCAGGCTGAATAGCCCCAACTCTCTCTGCCTGTCTTCACAGGAGAGGTGCTCCAGCCCTCTGATCACCTTTGTGGTCCTCCTCTGGACTTGGTACAACAGGTTCACATCCTTCCTATGCTGGTGGTCACAGAGATGAACACAGCGGTCTGGGTGGGATCTCATGAATGGAGTAGAGATTCAGAAAACGCCTCTCTCAACCCTCTAGTCATGCTTTGTTTTGATGCAGCCTGGAATATAGTTGTGTGCAAGTACATGTTGCCAAGCAGCTTCATGTTTCTCCTCAACCAACATCGCTATGTCTTTCTCCTCAGTGCTGATCTTCAGATACAAAGACAATCATCCAAATCTGTTGAAACTCTTCTCTGTAACCCCAGCTCAAATCACGTATAGAATGGAGAATACCAGGTTCTCCATCAGGAACCCATGGATTCTCTTCTTCACTTCTAGATGGAGCAATTTCCAGCTCCATGATAACATTTTCATTGCCCTGATATCCCCTTTTCCACCCTTTCTTAAGCAACTTCCATTCCTTGTTGAAAACATATCAGAATCTCTTATTTTCTCTAATTTGTCTATTTTTGTCTGACCTTTCTTTTCACTGGAAAACTGAGTTTACTTTTTGTATTACCTCATAGTCTTTAGGAAGGGTGAGTTCTAGGAAGGATGAGTTCAGCTATTGATTTTTTTTTTTTTTTTGGTCACAGTACTTCTCTTCCTACCACAACTTCCTGAGTAACTATGTATTCCCAAGGTATCTCTATTCCCTGTGCTCACATGGCACACACACTCCAGCCTCAGTAACCCTTGGAATCAAATACTAGTGTTTCACAAAAACCACAGCTGGAATGCTGTGATGTAACAGGCACATAATTTTGAGATTTTGGCTTCAGCTGTGTTCAACATATTGCTTGCATTCAAAACTAAGCTGGTCACTGAATTACGCGGGGTTGTGCCTGGATCATTTTAAACTGCAGAATAATGAGGAGTACAGAGTAAATCACAAATGCGTGTCTGATCTGCATTTGCAGATGCATGAAATCGTGATTGAAACATGGAGGATTTGCGAAACTTGGAGCATGATGTCTAGCCATTGGCTGGATACTTATAGGTATTGGGGTTTGTAAAGTTTTGGGAATTTTGACTTGGGACTTGCGGATTAGGATTTGCACATGTTTTGGTCTCAGGCTGGTTTTATAGGATCTTCACATTCTGTGAATGTGTATGTGAATACAAATGTTTAATAATAAACTTGCGAGAGCCTGAAAAAATGAAATTTAAAAAATCACCCGGCAGTTGAAAACACACTCTCTGTTTTTTAAATCTCCAGAAGCTTTTGATCCTATTGAAAGCTTTATTAATGTTAATATAGGAATTTTGCCATATATTCATTGAACACTTGTTCCATTGCAAACTTTCCTTCAAAGATATTGCAATTTTCCACCTTCAGATATTAAAGGTACAATTTAAAGAGTGTTGTGTAATGACATTTTAAATTAGACACAAGTTGCAGAAGTCTGATAGTTCAGGTTTATTCACAGTTTTAACCCGTTCCCAGTTTTCTTTCCTTTTTGTTATTGGGTTAGACAGTGACGACTCTGAAAATATATAAGTATACATACATGTACCTCCAAAAGTAAAAAGACAAATGAAGAGTTTAGTTTATGGTAATTTTATTTTCAGTCTAATGAAGAAGGCTGCAATTTTGCATTCTCAAATGTCAGCCAAATTTTCACAAATGTGAGGAAACAGTGCTTGTGAAAATGTTAGACCAAGTGACTAATGGGACAAATTAGATCATGACAGACTTTCTGTCTAAAACACTTAAACTAATCACAGTCTTCAAACCAATACACAAATACAGATCTGAGACAAGGGACCAGGTATTAAAAAGCTCTTCACACATGCTAGCAATACTCTTTACTACTTCAAGTGTATTAAATAGCTCTTCACACATGATGGCATGATATTTTAGAAGTTAGGTATATTTTGGAATCATTGCTTTGTGTCTAATTCAACAGAGAGAAGGAAGAAAAACAATAACCTCAATTTTAGCCATGACAAAGGCAAGCAGCACTACAGAAGGTTGGTCATAACCACACTGATTGCATGAATGTTGATGGGATCTGTTCTCTGTTGTGTGAGACTGAAACAGATAATAAGAAGCCAGTAGTTTTACTTCCTACATTTTTAGGACACCATAATGGGGCTGGAGAGGATTTACATGTGAAAGAGAGAAACCTAAAAATGTCTGTGAGGATGTAAGGATCAGATGCACTGGCCAGAGAGACAATTTTTTAAAAAAGTAATAAATTAAGTTTTGCATGCCATTGATTTTGCGAATTCTCCTTCTCTTACCATCTATGTATATACATTTCAGGTTTATTTGCTGAAATATTTTCCTCTGAAATCTTGTTACCTCTACCAATATTATCCCCACTAATAATGTTTATCCAAAAGGCCAGATGAAGTACGTTATGTGCTTGGATTGTTGCAGCAGGAAGCTGTTACACCCCTGGATATACTCCCTTACTGTCTGCCCCAACCTTATACTATCGTGTTCAGGTCAGGGGGAAATAACACCATGGATGTTACCCGGTCCCAGCTGGCTGCATAAACTACAGGGCTTTTATTTCCCCCTTTTATTTTCCAGCCTCGTAATGCTGCAGTGTTGTACCTTGCTTTTAATGGCTTTCAAGGCTATACATACAGCCTCTGATCAAAAAAACTGTCTTCCTGAATATTAGCCAAGTAATCTAGTATTGGGCACTATATTTTTGGAATACACAATTCTCTGAATATTTTACATGTTAAATGTGTTTGTTTTAAAGACTTGAATATAATAACTGTTTTCATAAAATATGTATTTCAGTTATTTACAGCAACAAGTAATTTTTTAAAAAAAGCAAAGAAACTTGTTATTTGTTACGGGTGTTTAATTTCTCTTTAATAACTGAAAGTGAAACAATTGTGGTTAATGATATTGCATTAAAATTACTAAGAAAGTTTTATCTGGTGCACATAGTGCTTTTATCTGTTTTACTTTCTATGCTTTTCTTGCAGCACCTTTAGATGTAATAAATTAATTTTCTTATCTTTGGATAAATAGAATTTTTTTATCTGGTACATGTCAATTGTATGCACAGGACAAGTCCATTAAATTTTAATGTTAGGTATCAGTTTCTAACTATGATAAGACTATACTGTGGTTGAGCTATTCATTGTAATCAGAATAATAGAACACCTTCAAAAAAAGGAGAAAAAATTAAGACTTTTATTCAACCACCTTTTCATTATAAATGAGTTCTTTTTAAGCAGCTTCTTCCTCTCTCTTTCTTACTCTGATGGCAGATTTGTACAGGGGCACAATTTAGCATTTTAAACACTCTGTGAATTTTCTGTCATTCCTACAGTGCTGTTCTCCCAAATAACACACACTTGAAACTTCTCTGTCCATTGGTACATTGCAAAGATTAAGAAGTGGTAGAATTTTGTAAGAATGAAAAGATCTAACTCAGATTTGGTAACCTCTTCCCAGGGGACACTTCTCTATCACCAAATCTTTATTACAGGTAAGAATTGATCACCGAGATGGCAAGATTCACAGAGCTTCATAAAAGTTTTTACTATGAACAAGGAGAGGGATATTAGAAAGTGGAGGGTAGTGTAAAGCAAATTGTCTTTTCTGAGCAGTTTCTGTATGCAAATTTTTTTGCACCATAGCTTGATTTGCTCTTTGCTAGCAATAGAATATAAATCCTTAGAAACACCATGAAGGACATTAGGGTTTTCATTTCATGTTATGTGAGTATATTTCACTACAAGTGAATTCTTTTCAGACAATTTCCTCCTCATTCATGTCACAGCGTGATTCACAGTTTCTTCATGTTTCTTTTAATAAGTTGAAGAGATAATAAAAGAAAACTAATTTATTTTTCTTTCCTCCATGAAGGAAGGGTGCACAGGGTGTAGAGTGCTGCAGAAATCAGGTGAAGAGCTTTAATTCCAAGCAGTGAAATCTAGAACAGCTTATTGTGCTTTTGATAGATGAGATTATTTAATATCTTGTTTTCGGATGTCCTTCAGATGTTTTCTTAGTATGAAAGAGAACACAGAGACAAAATAATATATAAAAATGGTAGATAGAGAGTACTGATTAGGGTTACAGTTAAATTAAATCTTGATTACTAACTCCATATTTTAATGCATTTCCAACCAAGAAAGGTCTCGGAGTTTGAGTCACTCATTTTGCTGTTCCTTACATAGCCTCTCCCAATCACCATCACTGAAGTCCATCTGCCACAAATTCACAGAATCATTAGTTGTAAAAGAGCTATAAGATCATCTTTCCAACAGTTAATCTACAGCTCAGCATGTATTGTCCTCTGATGTTGAGTCTGGCAAGTACGCAAAGGGTCTTTAACATTTTTCTTCTTTTCTTCCACATTAGCTCTACAACACCTATCACACTTCATAGCGAAGTAAAGCTTTAAAGCTCTAAATCATAAAAATTAGTGGCATCTTTAAATCATGGCCATGCCTTGTTTTGGTAAAAGCCATTATTCAGATATCTACTCTGGTAAAAATAAAAGTATTCTTCTTAGAATAGTGTTCTGGTTCCAGCCGAGATAGTGTTACTGAGCTATTCTGTACCACTGTGTGTCATTGCTGGGCACAGAGGAAAGGGATTCTCTTTATTCTGAGGAGAAGAGGTTCCTTCCAGTTGAGAAAATATGGTGGAGCGTCTTTTATCGGGGATGATTTTCCCTGTGAATAATTTATTTTCTAATACCGTTTGTTATTAATTTTTCACTGTTATTGTTTATTTTCTTATGTCATTGCTGTTTCCAGTCATTTTTTTCTTATCTCAACCTGAAATCTTTGCTTTTTGTGCCTCCAATTCTCAACTTCATCCCACTCCAGGGGAAAGGGAAGGGAAAGGGGAAGCAGGATGTGTTTTTGGAGAGACTTGGTAGGGGCACTGAATTGGGGAATACCATTCCTAAACCATGAAAAAAAAGGATAATATATTAATGTCTTGAGCTCAAAACCTTTAGCTTGCTCAAACTGGTCTCCTTCGAGGTCTGTATAAGGTCTATATAAGTTTTAATATTTCCCCAGCTTAAAATCCATGACATATTTGACCAGTAGGAAACAGAGAGTGTCCATCCCACTGTCAACAGTTGCAAAAATAAAGCATGACTCCAGAACAGACATCTCACATTGAACGCCTATTATCTGCTTTGGGAAAATCAGCTGGACAGTAGGAATCTAGATGAAAACAGAAGGAAAATTCTAAAATGCAGAATATGTAACATGTCTACTGTAAGAACCATAAAGATGTGTCACTCATCAAAAAGATGAGTGCGTTCAGTCAGGACACAGATTTTTTTTTTTTTCTCCAGCTACTATTTGATGCTGTTGACTGTGTTCCAAATAAGGCCTAGCATCGGCTTGCACTGAAAAATAACCAGGAGCTGGAATTTGGCCCCAGCATGTCTGTATTTCTTGAAGTTGTTCACAGAAGAACCAGATGGAGGACTGAAAGTCTACCATTAAAGCAGGAATAAGTCCCTGCCTCCCTTCCACTCCCTGACTTCTCATTAGGTCCTGTAATGAGGGTATCCTCTTGTGAAAATCAGCCATTTTTCTGTTCTCTAAAGCATGAATTTTACCTCACTCCTCCCTAATAGTTTTTGAATAGCCCTTCCTTAAATATAAAAATGAAAAATTAAAGAGGTGATAGTGAAAATTTTTATCCATTGATGCAACCCAGAACTCTTCTTCAGACCCTTACGGTCCTCAAGAGATAACTGGCAGTGACATTTTAGGATTTTTATAGCGAGCTCCTTCATATCTTTTTTTGCAAATATAATCAATGGAACTACTAAAAGTCCGTTGAAAAAGTATCTGGTACAGGCAATAGCATCCATATGACATACCAAATTTAAAAGGTCTCATTGGTCTATCTCTATACTCAAATTCAGAACTGTCTTCAGTGATTGCTTCCAATCTCCTACCAGAACTCCAGGGCAGAGCACCAGATCAGTAATACACTGCAGCTTCTGTGGGCTAAGGAAAAGATCTTCATATTTAAGGCAATAATTTGATATCGGGCTAGTGAAAGGATAGTTAAACTATTAAAAAAATCACTTGATTTACAATGACAGTAAACAAATTGAGTAATTATTGCAGGAAAAAAGCAGTTTTAATAAAATATTTAGTGTTGATATACACAAACTTTTTAGTATCTAATAGTTTCTTCGGGGGTATGGTCACACTTCCAGTACTTCTGTGGGTCCTAAGGTTGATGGGGGCCAGTCTTCCAAGAAGCAGGTGGTATAGATTTGAGCTGAGCCATCAACATCCAAAAACTCTCACCAGAACCACAACATTGTTATGTTCTTTTTATTCATGCTAGGATCCTCCTGGTGCTATTTTTATGTTTTTCTCTTTTTTCGTATGTATAGTGTAGTTTACATATATTGAATAACTTCCTTTTTGTTTTCCTTAAAACCAATTTTTAATAGGCTTCCAAAATTACATTCCTCTGATCATTAGAAACTGTTTGCTGAAAGTATGCCTAAAGCCTGACGGCCTGAAGCCTCTTCTTTCATCCTGTGACCACACTCAAGATCTTTGCTATCATTCCCCATCTACACAGCTACACACTTCTTTGTCAGTCTAGTGTTACAGTTTGTTCAGGCTAAAAATGATAACTACTGCATATTACTATCTGTCACTTTAAGCGATATATCAAAATGATTGTAACAATAGACATTGCAACAATCATAGAAAGCTAAGCTAAAACCAAAACAGATAAAGCAATAGCTGTTTGCTCATTATATAACTGTTGTTCTAAATAAATGAATTGTCACAGTTTAATCCCAACCAGCGACTAAGCACCACTCAGTCACACTCTTACTCCCCCACCAGCAGAACCGAGGGCAGAACTGAAAAAATAAAAGTTAAAAAATCAAGGCTTGAGATAAAGACTGTTTAATAAGTAAAGCAGCAGCCATGCACACAAGTACCACAAAACAAGGAATTCATTCACCACTTCCCACGGACAGAGACGTGTTTAGTCATCTCCAGGAAAGATGATGAAGTTAAGGGTTCCAGCATGTGTAATTGTGACTTGGGCAGATAAATGCCATCACTCTGAAAGTCCCCCCTACCTCCTTCTTCCCCTCACTTTATATACTGAGTATGATGTCATACGGTATGGAATATCCCATTGGGAAGTTGGGTTCAGCTGTCCTTGCTGTGTCGCCTCTAAACTGATTGTGTCTCCTCAGTGTTGGAGCAGCACAAGAAACAGGAAAGGCCTTGACTCTGTATAAGCACTACTCAACAATAATGAAAAAACCTCTGTATCAATATTGTTTTCAGCACAAAACCAAAACAGACCCTCATACTGCGAAGAAAATTAACTCTTCCGCAGGGAAAACTAGCACATGAATAAATCATCTAATGAACATTTGACTTTTCACCATGACCAGTTCCCACTTTTGAAAAGGAGATATCTCTTCCTCTGCCTCTCACCTGGCTCGGCTCAAGTAGAACATTGTTACTTAGGAAACTTTTCTTAGATTCATTATTAAGTGCAAGCTATAGAGGGAAGTTTGGTAATGTAGTAAGAAAAACATCTGAGAAATTACAACACAGGATCTTTACTAAACTGGAGATAGAAATAGAGAAATTAAAGTCAATCGTTTCATAAGTTCCATTCAATAATAAACTACATAAAATTCAATGTAAAATTCCAGACTGAAAGATTCTAGGTAGTTTAATACCACCTTGAATTGTCATTACATCAGCCAGGAGCAGTAACCAATATTTTTTTCTCTTCCTCAAAAAAATAGAAATAAAAGTTATTATTCCCTCATGTGTTTGCTTTGTTTCTAGAAGTATATGTGTCTACATAGGCAATAAAACTGGTTATATACTACATTCAGTTAAAAAGCAGTTCAATAAAAAACCAAGCAAAGAACTAGAACAGAACAACAAGCCAAGCCCATAACTTAAAATAGATACATGCACCTAAACCCAGAACATGCTTTTGACTAGCTTTCTAGTAACAGCATTATCATTTTAAGGTAGCATTTGGTACTTAAAGCTATCTGAAATGAGACTACATTAGCAGTAGGTTCTAAACACTTTTCTTCTCCTTGCCTTCCAGTGTCCTGTGTGTATCTCCAATTAATATTTCATTGAGATTTATGGTTTACAGGGATTCTCTTCTTATCTGCTGACATTTATGTTGTGATGCTCTGTTTAGGAACAACCACTCTGACATTGGTAGAGTCTTTTGAGGCTCTGGTAATTTCCCAAAACCAATGATCAACAATCCAAAACAAAAAAAAAGCAAAACTTAGTGGATACTAACATATTTCACCTCTCTCAGGTAGTACTTTAGCACTGGAAATATAAAAATGAAAGCGTAACTTTGAGATATTGTGTTAGTGGGAAAGGCATAGTAAGAAACAAAATTCTTTCTGTAAGAAAACCCACCTGAATACTAAAGGTAAGAGCAGTCATTCACCTACCGTTTTTCTGGGCTACTGGCCCCACATGATCCTACCTTTAAGGAACAACTCTTTCCACCAGAAATGCTGGAAAACTTAGTGCAAATACTTGTTCAGTTTTTAGCACTGTTCTTCCATCCCTAAATCGATGAATAATTATCTTTTGTCTCTCTGCAATCCAATATAGTCCTTGGGTGATGAAGTGGCTGCGGTGGTGTGGAAAAAAGGGGGAAAACAGGAGAACCCAGAGGTAGACACTTGTAAATTCATTGCACATTGCATTTTCTCACATGCTCATTTATTGCACATATTCATAAGCTTTCTGGAAAAGAGGTGAGTAGTGAGGTGACAAAGTTTTCTAGTAGGATTAAATTATTCAGGGTAGTAAAAACAAAATCTGGCAGTGAAAAGTTGCACAAGTTTACAAGACTGAAAGAGCAGTAAAAGATAAAATTCAGTGGTGATAAATGATGAATAATGAGCAGATGGAATAACATCTATGTATATAAACAATGAGAGAACCTAAATAACTTATTACCACCCGGGAAAGTGATTCCAGACTCATTGTAGAAAATTCTACAAAAATATCAGACCGATTCTGGGAAGTGCTCAAAAACCCTGAATATAGCATTTTGAATGACTAAGAAAGGAATAAACAACAATTTAAGAGTATATTTAGAGAAATGGGTAAACACTTTGAAGTTCTGTTTCTCCTTATAGTCTCAGTAGAATATACATAAAAAAGACTATGGTAAAAAGAATAATTGAACTTATGGAGTAGGGAGTTTTTTGTGCAAACAGAGTCTCTACAGATAGAAAAAGAGGCAACTGGAATTAGTTAGTCAATAAAGTCCTGAGTGAATTCGAAGGTGTGCGCAAGTACATCAAAAGAACTTCCCAGGAACTATATGCTAAAGAAAACAAAAGGCAGTACTTTTTATACAAATCAGGTAAATTGTGAAACTTGTTGCTACAGGATGTCATAGATGACAAAAATAGGTTCATAAAACAGAGAAATCTGTGAAAAAGAATGCATGCACACAATCTACTTATACAGACAGTGATGTGCTCTAAGTAAGTTTATTTTAATTACTGATTTTCACCAGCTGAAGTCTGCATGGTCCTTTATGAGTAAGGTTTTCATTTTCCTTACTGGTGGAAGGCTTAGAAGTCTTCAACCAATGAGATGAAAAATTCACACCTATGGTTTGAGAGATATTAGAAGAACATTTGCTTTGTGGGTTAGAGTCTGAAATTAAAGCCCACAACAAGACTTTTTTTAAATTATTATTTTTTTTTAATTTTAATTTAATCCATAAGACGTTAGGCAAATGCCTATTTGTACAATGAACTAGGGAGAAAAAATAGTACCTATGGTTGCTGAGGAACACACTCAGTGCAGGTATCTTGGTGTGCAGCTCCAGGGTGAGCTGCAAGTTGAGCACTGGGTGGCAGGAGCCGCAGACAAGAGGCCATGAAAAGCCAGCCCTTTGCATAAAAGGGTCCAGGGACCTGTGGCACAGCCAGGGGACCAGACACTCAGAGACACAGCAGGAGCCAATGACCCCAGACTTTCCCATGCTTAGACTGTGAGCTGTTATCTGGTTATTTAGTTATTTCATTGTGATTAAATTATTTTAAGGTTCTGGATATCTGAGACTCTGCCATGTGAGTGGAGCTGGGATCAGGCTGGTAAGGACACCTGGTGCAGACATGTGAGTATGGTGCGTATAGCTGTGGAGGGGCTTTGGTCCCAGCTCAGGTGGTGAGAGGTGTGACTGCCAGAGTGGATCCTGGATGGTTGGAGAGGGAAGTTTCCTTAACATGGTAACTTAACATTGTACAAATTTTAGAGGAAATTTTAAAAATGGGTGTATATCTAATATATCTATCTATATCTACCTATATCTATCTATATCTATATCTACATCATCTATATCTATATCTATATATCTATATCTAATCTGTATTTATATCTATCTATATCTATATCATCATCTATATTTATTTATATCTAATCTATATCTATATCTATATATAATCTATCTATATCTATATCTCTATCTATATCTATCTACCTATCTATATCTATATTTCTACTGTACAAACTTGTCCCGGCATAGGCAGGAATGCATTCTCTGTGATATGCTATCAGCATTAATTAGAGCTGATGAAACATACTTTAAAAATACCTCGCTATGTATAAAAATAATATTTTGTGTGTGGATTGTTTTGGTTTATTTTTTCTCCAATGCACAAGTAATTGATTAGGATGGTTGAGAATATTTGAAAATTTTTTGGTACCAAAACCTTGTGTTGGTGATCTAACACTGATAAATGTCTAGCTGACAACACTGCACAATGTATTTCTAAATAAATATACTATTAAAAGTAAATATACTATTAAAAGTAAATATATTCTTTTTGAAAAATTGCAATGACCTTAACTTGCAAGGAAAATGATGATTTTTAAATGTGGATTTCAAATTAAGACCTCATTTATGTTGGGGATATTGTACAGCATTCAAAGCCATCCTTTTTGTTACTGCTGGGAGAAAGAGTCAAAAGAAAAGCCGAATATCTAGAGGTAGCAGTGAAAGCTGTGCAATAGGGAAACACCTTGATTTTTCTGTTACGGAATACTGATAGAAGAAAGACAAACAAAGTGCAGGGAAGTACCATGAAGGCCTGGGAAGTTTAGTCTTTAGAAATGGAGCATAGAGATAGCGTTGATTGAAAATGATTGCAACTGAAAACAAGATGATGATTTTTTTTGGTCTATCTATGACATCAGGAAGCATGTTTCAGCTTCCTAGAGAAGTGTTTTTGTAGCAGGAGATGAAACGTATGTGGTACATGCCCTGACAGGTGCATGTGGTCACGTGAAAGTACAAAGTCAACTGGAACAATGGAATGTGCAGTATGAAGTTTCATCAGGTTTGCCTTTGAGAGCTGTCCTGGAGTGAACTATCCTAGAATGAGCTCCTTTGTAGAATACTAATAAATGTAGCAGCAGCTGTGCTGATAAAGAACTTGAATGGCTTAAAAGAACAGTGTCAGCACAGAAATGAGGCAGACCACATACTACAGCCAAGCTGATGGACTTAGTCCAGCTCTTTCTAGCAAGAAGGGCTCATGCTTTCTGATGTGTAAATCCCACACAACAATCCACCATGAAGAAATACCACTGGAATAGTTGAAAAGCACTACCATGGAGATAATTGAAGGGATTGTTTCTAACCTCACATGTCTTCAATGTTGCATTCATATACCCAGGTTTTTTCAACCCTCCCTGTCTATCTATTACAAAAAGGAGACTAGCATATGGTGTATCCATTCTTGAGTGAGAAAACATAGCTGCCTTCAGCTGTTCCAAGGAGCAAGGCATAGTAATTTGTTATCAAAGTTTACTGCAATAAAATACAAACACATAAACTTTCTGGTTTACATTATTTCTCATAAAAATCTGTTTCAATGTAAAAGCAACAAATATGATTCCATATTTTTTTAGCTGTGAGCTTCAGGCAGCACACGAAAACAGATCCCAAATAATTTGACCTAATTTTCTGGCAGAAAACCCTAGTGTGAAATCGGCAGACAAAAAAGTAATAGTGATTTGTATATGAATTTTATGTAAATTACAACATATGTGTTGAATAAACTCTGCCTTTTCTTGCAAAATTTAAATTCCTTAAAATATTATGCACTACCCACCTATCCTTAGCCTTCAGTTAAGGGACATTCACATTACGGCATTTCTATAAAAATAGAATAGTTATGAAACTATTTGGTTGTTGTAAAGTGAGACAACTTGCTTTCAGAAAAGATAGTATTTTTTCTAAATATGTATCATAAACCTTGTAAACAGATGCTTTCTTAATTCCTCCATGGTGTTATCTAATCTAATTCGTACTTTATTGTATCTGTAGGTTCCTTTATGTTATTCATCGCCGTGGCGTTTTGGTTCTTTCATCTATCCTATTTTCTGTAAAATAAGTGCTTGCCTTTACCACATATCAATTGATAGCACAGCTTCACTGGAAGAGAGACGAGGATTTTTAAGATGTGGCAGAAAAAGCCATGGTAAAATAAAAGCACCCATTTTACATGGCTCAGAC
Source organism: Cnemophilus loriae (assembly GCA_013397755.1). Taxonomy (NCBI): domain Eukaryota; kingdom Metazoa; phylum Chordata; class Aves; order Passeriformes; family Corvidae; genus Cnemophilus; species Cnemophilus loriae. The sequence continues at coordinate 924,619 of VZTF01009713.1, forward strand.
TATGAGTGATTAGTAGCATGAAGGATTTGTATAAATGTACATTTTTTAACAGTACATAAATGAATCAAAGTCTAACCTGTACTGTGTAGTGCAAAACTTGTCCATCACAGAACCCTTATATCACTGTCTGCAGGCCATCTTTCTCTCTTATACTTTCTGCACAGCAGCATGAATAGATCATTAAAAAGGTTTGTTTCCATCTTTCATCTGCTCTTAATTATGACTGAAATAGCCAATTGTCCTGGGGTGACTGTATGGTCTAATATCCCCATCATCTGTTCTTTTACCCACGAATGGGCCCTGTGCCTTTAAACTACATCCGGGAGCAAGGGAAGGAGAAGCGGAGAAAAGCGGCGGCGCGCAGTTTGTTTTGAAGAAAAACCTCACTTCCGCCCCCGGAATTCCTCTCTCGCTGGACTGTGCAGCCGCACGGATCAGGAAGTTTTTGTTTCTTCTTGCTTTTAAGTTTTTTTTTCCCTCGTTAGCTTAGAAAAAGGGTTTCTTGGACTGTGCTGTTGAGCTCTGCCCGGCTCTGGACTGACAGACCCGAGTAAANTTCTCCGAGGAGATTTTCTCCCGAACCTAGAGTGGAGGAGGGGCTGCTAGAACTTGGCCCTTTAGAAGAGACCTCCTCTAGAAGTTTCTTTCCAAATTTGTCCCAAACCAGGACACCAATATTCCTAATGTCATTTATATGGAAAGGATTGTGTTTCCCTGTAGAATTCCAAGGATTCAAATCCTGGTATAGCCACTGAATGTGCATGAAAGAACCTTTAGCTGCTTTTTACATCATCCTTTTTTGTCTTGTCTTCCTCAGCTTCATTTCACTCAGTTGCCCCTTCTGACCCTGAGGTAATAAGAGCTGCCATTCAGACACTTTTCAACCAAGAGGTATCTCAGTTGTTGTCTGTAGAGTTGGCAGCCATGTACTGGAAAATTTCCATATGAGCTGAATTCTTTGTAACAATGGATTTACAGAAGTTAAACATGATTACCTAAAAGCCTATATGAATTCCTGACGTTACAGTCCTGGCACAAGCTCTGTCCTGGTGTTCTTTGGCAGCTAAGAACCAAGACAGATAGAGATTCCTCGATCTGGGAAAACTCAGGCTAAACTTTCTGCAGAGTCCTTGTCAGTTATGTTTAGTATAACTTTGGTCACTCTTGAAAACTAGTTCCACTCTATTAGATGAATGAATTTTTATAAGCTGACTTTGCATCTCAGAGACTCTTGATTTTAAGATTTGGGGAAAAAGTACTGAGTCAGAAAAGAAGTACTGACTGCAGCTTTCTGATTCGAATCTTTTGGCACTTGAGTGGGACATTTATGAGCATCTTGGATGTAAATTAAAGCAATCAAAGGGGATCTCTCAATTTTCTAACTCCAGATATTCACAAAACTGGTGTTGTAAAGTAGTCCCTGTGGTCCATCATACCAAAAGGAGTGGTGGCACTAATGTTAGCATTAGAACGTATTTCTAAAGCAGCTTCAGAATGAATGCACTTACGGATAGAATACAGTTTAAAGAGTTGGTATGAGTGAACACAAGCTTCAATTATTTCTGGGGTGCTTTAATGAGGGTCTTTAAGCCTTCTCTTATCATCTCGCTTTCATCTAGAAAGAGGTCATGGAGTTTGATATTCTAAACAATTTCTTGTTTAGTTCTAGCCTCTCTTTTTCTTTTCTGCTCCAGAATATTTATATTAGTTTTATATCTAACAAATAGGATGTGTGATCTGCGAGTCTGTACAAACCTACAAAAACAGTGATACTTTTTAGAACCATCTCATATAAACTGTGTTCCTTACCTTGTGTCAGTCTTGGTTGAGTAAGTGGGAGAAATTCAAGACAATCCAAAAATGACACGGAAGAAGTAGAATCAGAGATAAACCGTAAAATACCACATATCAGGCTCTTGTTCACATAATGCTGACCAGCTGGGAAAGTCTTAGTAACATAAAGAAACTTTTTGAACTGTAAAGCTTCAGTAGAGCTGGGAGAGATGAATCCCAGGCATGTACTGAATGAAGTCAATGTACACTTCCTCATCTCTAATTAGAGAAAAAATCTGTAAATGTGCATTCAGAAATTCTACTCTCATGCTAATTATCTATTGCTTTCTGTACCACAGACTTCTTTAATTTTCTCAGAGATGCTATAAATCTTTGCTGAAGTTTAAGGCTGCCTACTGAGAATTAGTCAAACTGAGCACTGAATACCTGCTAATAATTCAAACATAATTTGAAAATTAAAGCATGTTGTGGGTCAAGGCTGGAGAAGAAAATTTGAAGAATAGCAATAAATACAAATTATATGTTCGTATGAGTCAACAATCTCAAAACCTACAGAATTCGAACTCCTAGGGATCTCTTTTTTTTCACTGGTCACAGAAACACTCTGCGTGTGTTGTGTTATGCTGAGGAATAACTCAGCAGAGAGTTGATTGCAAGAAAAATAAATAGTGGATGTATATACAAGATGAGTTGGGAGCATAAAAATCATATTACAAAAGACTTTTCCAGTTTCCCATATTTATTAGATCAAAGAAAAAAATCACCTTGCTGAGCTTTAAGCATTTAAGTCTTCCAGATTAAAACAGACATTTTATGCATTCCTGAAAAAACTTGGGCTGAAGGGAGACTTAACACCACATCCACGTGCTCTAATACAATCAGACAAATATTTCTTCCATAGTACACATACATTTTCCCTTGTGCAAACTCATAGGCTCACAAAGTAATAAGAAGCTATTTTCTGAATAATTGTGATCAGAGAGCTTTCACTTCTTTAGGTGCCTTCACTGTCACAAAAGAAATTATCATCAAGAAAAGCTGAAGAGGCTCCAAATCTTCTCTGCAGACAATACTTGGTATTTGGGGATTGTACAATGAGGGTATTGCTAGATGAGGGTATTTTAATGATACAGGAAAGAGCCACGCCAGTGATCTGTGGAAGGCGAATAATTCTGTCTTATCTGATATAGTTGTTTTTCTCCTGTTCTTTTTCAGTAGGACACTGCATTTGCTCTGCTTTTTCATCATTGTACTGACATCTAAAATTTATCAAAGAGCATTATGCAGTATATTATGGCATATATGGTAGTCATAAGGCTAAGTGTTCTTTGGATGATTTAGCACTAAATATCTTACTTGCCCCGTGTGCTCCTGTGTCTTTCCAATCCCACAGTTATTTAGTTTTCAGGTTTGCTTTCCTTCTCTCGAATCAGTTTTTAGGCCCACAGCCTAATATGCCATTAGAAGAGTGGTAGGCCAAGGAGACTGACTACGCATAAAGACAACACAGAAAATGATGCTAGTATATAAAAATCACAAATTTTATACTTGCACGTACTGGAGAAGCCACATTAGGAAGCTCACTAAAAATATAATATGTAAAGATTTTTTTTAATTACAGCAGCATCTGTTAGCAAGTCTAAAGCAATTGCTAGTGAAAACTGGGACTATTTTGAGGTGTATGTGGTTATATTTGCATTTTTATAAAGCTGAAACTGTGGCGTTTCACATTAGTATGCATACAATCTCAATATTTAGATGTTGTGTGCAACTAAATTCTGCATGAAAAATACTGTGCTATTGACTGAACCAGTCAGGGCTCACGTGTGGTGACTATCTTCAATTTTAGTTATTCATTATTGTAGAAATCTTTAAAAATAAATCAAAAACCACGCCTTTTGTTTTCTTTTTTATTTTTAAAAAGTTTCTAATTTTCAGTGTCTCAGTGTCTACAGCTCTACAGAGTAAATTTCACCCTGATGCTTAGATAATAGGGAGGTTCCACAGAAGACAAATATTTTGTTTTTCTTGGGCAGTATATCATTTTTTATTATTTCACATTTCTGTAGACTATTCCTTTCAGCTGTGTCAGTTTTTTCTTCTCCCTCACATTGATATATGATTATTGTTCCAAGTAATGCCAGACAAGACAAGTCTGCTTATCTATATTTTATTTTTTAACACCCTTTTCCCACCATCTTAATGACAAATAGATCCTATTTTCAGATCCAAGTCACCAGTTTCACTTGCTCTTTAATAGGACAAAACTGACTTGATTTAGCAGTACTTTTTAACATTTCAGAAGAGGGATGTAAAATATTATTTCAAACATGTTTGCATACATAACCATTATCACAATTTAGCATTGTCCTGCTATATCGCTCCAAATGAAACAATGACTCAAAGATTTTCAGGTTGTCTGCAGAAGTACTGAGGATAGACTTAGTGTTGAGTAACTAAAAAAGTGTGGACACAGCTAATTTTACTACTCTTGAAAAAAATAGTAGATGGGAGATCTTTTCACTCAGCATCAAGGAAGGCTCTTTGAATTGTAATAATTGAATGACATAATGACTGTAATTTGCCTAGACTTACAGTTTAGTAGCAAAAATCAAAACACAACATTGGTAATCAGTGCATGATATATATATTTTTGTGAAATAAAGAGAATATATAGATCATACTGGTTAATTTTTGTAGTTTTGCAAGATCCAGCAAATTTCTTACTTGTACGTCAGAATGTCAAAATTATCAGATTCTCTTATTAAACACACAGTTCTATTTGCATTAATAAACACTTTTAGCATTTTTCATGTTTACTATTATGTTGGACTGCCTGTTAAACACCTATGGGGGAAAAAAGTCTCTCTTTTTTTTTTATCTGGAAATTGAGTTGAAGTTGTGAATTTTAATCTCTTTACATAATGCATTTTTTCTGCCTACTTTTAAGTAGATTTAAAGTAAACATCAGATCTTTAAGATTTTTTCTCATGACTCCTCAGCAGGGTCAATATTTCTAGGTATTTATGTTTCCTTACCCATTTTCAAGGTCAAATCCTCCTTTCAGGTGGAAGAAAAATCATAAATTGCACTTCATTTCTGTTGGTTTTGAAGGCTGTAAGCCTAATATCAGATCCAAGAAAGCAGCATAATTTAGTGATGATAGCGAACCATTACATGGTAGAACTTCCATATAAATTATTGGGAATAAATCAGTACTATTTCAACATTCATTCATGTAGAAATAAAAATATTACCTTATTTGTTAAAGAAACCATCAATAAACTATCCATTCTCCAGAATGAAAAGCAATCCGTCTTCTAAACTGAACTAGACAAAGCTTTATATATGGATTTGCTTTCCCCTATGTATCTTGCACAAGATATACACACTGAGTGTATATTCTTTACTTATCGTTAAGAAGCATAGAAACATCACCATCTCTCAAAGTAACCAAGATAGTATCACAATCTTCCTTCTCATGTTTAGGTATTTCATTAGATCAATGCCAGTGGTCTAAATCCTCTTCACAGAGGCTTTTTTCCACTGAGAGTAAAAGGCTACAGCTGGAGTAGGGATAGGTCCCAATGATCTTATACATGTTATGAAAACTTGCAATAATATTTTTCAGAAGTTCATTTAATACAGTTGAAAACAAATTTAAAAAAAAAAATGGAAAACCGCACGTAAACAAAAGTAATAATAGTGAAATAATTTTTCTTAAACTTCTCAGGATATCTTATAAAGAGTCTCCAAACCCTCTCAGCATGCATTCAGCTTTAAAATGGCTGAAAGAAAGGGTGGAGTTTGCATTACAGCTGCTCCGATCATCACCTTTATAAACATTTCATTTTTATTTTCCTAGAAGAATAAGAAAATGAATAGAGCAAAGATTTATGTCATTGAATGTCATAGCCGATTACCCCTAGAAATGAGAAGAATGCAATTTTTATGACTTTATTTAAAGCTGAGCTATTTTTCATAAGTAAATACAGCTTGGACAGACAGCTTTAATTTTTAAGAATGCATAGAACGCTGTGGTGGGAATTTTTAAATGATGATATGTTTTTCTAGATTCAGTGTTTTTCTAAATAAAACATTCAGAACAACTCTAGTATGCATAACATTTCTGTTGTAATTTGCAATGATATTAAGACAATAATTTTTCTTAGTAAGATGCAGGCACAATAAACCATTGGAACATACCATTCACTGATAATTTACTTCCAGGGATGACTTATGGTTACAAGAAACTGACTTCTTTTTCTCCAGTGGAAAGAAGTTGCATGGAGAATTAGGCATGTGAAGAATGTTTAACAGTCAATGAAATTAGAAGATCGTTGCAGTTCAACCGATATGTAACTGTTGTGTATCTGGCATTCATTTTGATCCCTGTTTTTGTAGGATTGATACAAATAGTCAGATTTATGTTATACAGACTCCCTGTGCATGGCCAATATAGGTAATGATTCCAAAGACCTATCAACTCCCTGCTAGAAGTCTACCCGATGAATTACTTCTTTTTTAATCCGTTCTTGAGCATAAAGACACACACATAGACATTCTTTGTAGCAACCAAGTAGAGGGGTATGTAAGAAGGCAAACCCATATCGAAAGACGAGTTTGTGAGAGGGCAAAAGGTATATCCATGTAGATGGTGCCCATCACTGAAAGAAAGTTCTGCTCTGAAAGCTGCATGCATAATGCTGTGTTCAGGTTCACAATCTTAGACATCATGTGCCCCGGCATAGTAACACCCAAGGACAGGGACACATCATTTTTGTTGATGGTTTAGTTATCATTAAAATATTCACAGTGAAACAGTGGGTAGAGCAGATATATTCTAGGAGTAAGCGTAGGCAAGTATGGTTATTTGTTTAATAGAAATTCTGACATGTTGAAAAACAACTCGTGTTGATTCCACTGTCACGTACAGATACCTTCATTTTCTAGTTAATCTTTTCTTTGAAACCTAATTAGGAGATTCTTTCCTTTCTGTGGTCATTATATTTCCGGGCAGGAAGCAAGGAATTTCCACTATCACCTAACACTGAGCAGAAAAAGATGGACAAAGCTGAAAACAGAGATAATGCTATCATGAGGTTTAATATGACAGAAATCTACACTGAAAATCTGCTAAACTGTACAGCAAGCTAGTGTCAAAGTCCTCACAACCTAAAACTGCAGTGGAGCTCTAAGGTAAAACACACTTGAGTTTATTTTAATTATTTCAACCAGTTTTTCAGCAGCACGTGGAGCTTTGAATTACTTTGAGCGTGTTTGCTTTGAGCAGTGAATACAGGAGCTCTTTGCCATTCCAGGCTCCATTCCAGTAGCTACCTTGGAGAAAGTCATGTCAGTGTCTGTAATCTTGGGAACTACAAGCAGATTGCCCACTGATGTATCATATGCTTCTTCTCAAAGCTCTTGGTTCACCCTGGTTGAAAAGTTCATCCATCCATGAAGACAGATACCTGACTTGGCCAGAGTTTTGAAGACCTACCTGCTCTTTTACTTTAAAATGAGCACACCTGAAAAACTTGAGAGTTTTCAGGTGCACCAAATTTATACTTGACCAAAAACTGAGAAAATGACCTATTGGAAGTAAAAGATTAAAATAGGAGTACTTATAAATGAAATTCCCCCTTGTACATGTATCTTGTCAGAATGGCCTCTTTTGAATTTGGATCTCAACCATCAGTTTTCAGTAGTTTGTTAGGTTACAGTCAAGAGAAGGCTTTGGGGTCACCTAATTGCAGACTTCCAGTAGCTGAAGGAAGCCTACAAGTAAGATGGAGAGAAACATTTTACAAAGGCATGTAGTGATAGAACAAGGAGGAATGGCTTCAAACTGAAAGAGATGAAGTTTAAATATGAGGAAGAAATTCTTTACTGTGAGGGTTGTGAGGCACTGGAACAGGTTGCCCAGAGAAGTTGTGGGGATGTCCCTTCCCTGGGAGTGTACAAGGCCAGGCTGGACGGGACTCTGAGCAACCTGGTCTAGAGGAAGGGGACCCTGCCCAAGACAGGTGGCTTGGAAGTAAGTGATCTTTGAGGTCCTTTCTAATCCACACCATTCAATGATTCTATGATTCAGCAAAACAGTCAGTAAGCAAACATTCTTTGCAGCCTGCCTTTCCCGACCTCAGCATCAGAGTGTTCCTTCAGAGTACTTCTTTTTGTCCTCTCCACTGTAGCTAAAACACATTACTTAAAATATTTAAATATGTAACTGAAAAAGTTTTCTTGGGTAAATTGCTGGGTTTTCCCCACATCTCTTACTAACAGTGAAGATCCAGAAATAGTGACATCTTGATTTTTTTTTTTTTTTTGCAAGAATTCACAGGACATGAAAATTCAGCTAATCAAAACAGCCACTCCACAGAGAAATAAAATGTCTCTCAATATTAAATTGCATATATTTGATATGAAATGACTTGTTGTCCATCACACAAGCCCTTATTTCAGAAATTCCAGTAGACAGAAATAACTTCAACATTCCTATTTCTCACTCAGATACCAGCTATTTATAAAATGTAACTCATTCAGGCAGAGATATAGGCATTGGGTTAGAAAATGGTTGCTTATTTTTAGACATCACCCTGTATTCTTGCTAGAGCCTGAGAGCTTCATTTACCTTAATTGGATATGATTTTTCTGGTTACTAATATTCTGAGCATGCTGGTAGCTTCAGCATAATCTGTCATGCCTTGCTATTGGCATAGGAACAGAACTGATATGGTTGGTAGGGATTGAGGCAATGATGAGCAAAAGGATTCAAAATGAGCTACTAACACCAAAAAAACCCACAGGTGCCAGGTGCAAGTTTAACGTCCTAAGAAATTTTATGCTTTAGAATAGGGTCAGTTGAAAAAGATGCCCCTTGAGGAACCTTCTCTTCACTAACTCTTATAGTCCCAGATTATAATAAGCACTGAATTCCTATCAACCCAATTACTAAGGAATATAAATTCCATAATTACAAGTTTATAATGGGAAAACACTTAACCTGGGGATGAAACACCTGTGGAGAAAAAAAAAAATACATGAAAATGAAAGAACAAAACAGTCTATTAATTCCCTAACTGTAAAGCTGCAGTTTTATTTGGCATGAGTAGATTTCGGAAGTTCTTTAACAGGTGTGGAAATACATATGAAGGATTCTGTCAGGCTATGTGGCTATGATATTTCAAAGGTAAAACTTTTAGCATACATGTATTCCTAGATGAAATCACAAAGGATTTGTTCGTTTGTTTCTGTGGAAAATCACTGGTGTCTCTGTTCAGTTCTATACTAATATGATGGATGACTTCCTGTAATATTAACCAATAATAGAAATAAAAGAAATCAATACAGCTCTGAAATATTGCCATGCAATACCAAAAATAAGCACGAAAAAAGCCAATCTATGCAGTGTATCTCTAAATGCTTTTGAGAATTGTGCTAGAATGGCAGAGTAACAGATTTTTGCTCTGTAGGCAGCTAAGGCTGCACATTTTATACGGTGTGCTTGGTGGTAACTGATACATTCCCTTGATGTTTCTATTAAAGTATTAAGAGTGGATTCAGATCACAGATACTCTGGTGAACATCTGGCACAATTCCACAGGGGATCTTTGGCATTATTCTAATTTATATTGGTGTCACTTGGTGTCACTTGGTGTCACATCGATAAAAATTTGGTCTTATAATCATCCTCTACTCATAAAGTTGTTTAAGCTCGCAGATTTGTGGCTAACAAAAAATTTAATGCTAATAAGTAACTCTTCTCAAATTCTGATGTTCTCAGAAAGTCTTTGACTTTATAAGGACATATTGGAAGGATTTGTTTAGCTTGGAAAAAAATAACACTGGAGAAACCTTAAGCATGGTGCATAAATAATAATGTAGGATTTTTTTCTGATGTAATTTTATAGTATAACTTTAAATAAACAGAGTTAATGTTAGTAGACCATAGTCCTGTTGATAGCCAGATTCAATAAAACAAAGCCACTTTCCGCTGAAATATGAGAAAATCTCAGAGAGCACTCTCAACAATAAAGTAGTCAAGTCGGTAAAGAAAACAAGAATAAAAAGAATATCCAGAGTCTATGTAGAAGTATGGGTTATCTGATGGATGTTAATGTATTATTTCTTCAGTTATTGCTTTATTTCTAAATTTTTGGGTGAAGGCTACACCCCTCTGCATATTATGGAAAGGTTTCCATCAGCCACACTTGCAATTAAAACTGTAATTTGATAACTCAGGCAGATTCTGCTTCCTTCTCTAGAAGATTAAGTTTAAAAGTCTCTGTGATTGAGCAATAAATGCCAGCAATTGAAGAAGTCTTGAAGGAAATGGGCATAGGAGGTGTATGCACAAAGCTGAGTTCCAAGCTAGAAAAGGACAGGAAGAGATCAGAATTACTGTAGGGAAAGTTGGACTTAGCTCAACACAAACAAACCACAGGGTGACCTTTGTTTTAGATAAATGGCTGTATTAGTTGTTTGGGTCAACAAGTGTTAAGAGTTGAGTGGGTGTATCTGTTGTGTAAAGGGTTTTCCCAGTGTTAACCAAAAGGCTGTGAATGTCTTCTTGGATTAGCATGAGACAATCAGAGAACCACAGAATGAGATGAGTTGGAATGGACCCACAAGGATCATTCAGTCCAACTCCCAGCCCTGCACAGGACCATCCCTGAGAGAAGAGCATTTACAGCTAAGCCCAACCCAGCGTAAAAACCAACCAACCCACGGAATGGACTTTGAAGAGAGCAGTGGGCTTCTGCTGGCTTCAAGCCACGTATTTCTTCTTGGTGGCTATGGACATCCAGTGTCATGACAGTGAACTTGTAGAGACCATTAACAGGAATTGTATTTGTATCATGCCTATTGCATTTGCTACAGTCTGCTCAGTGTACTTGCATTGTGATTTCTGTACACTGATATATCTCTTGGATAAGTCAAAATCCTGTGTCATGTCAAATATATACTTGTAAGTGAACTTGGTATTAAACATTAAACCCTCTGCATGTGGAATACCGAAAATGAACCTTGTTAATTAATATTGGACTCTGACAATATGCTGACAGAAATGTGAGAATTTTCTATTTATTTTTATGTTCCTTCTTATATTCAACAATATGACTAGAAAAGTGTTTTGAACAATAGATTATCTCCTCTACTCACCTAATGTCTACTCAAGAGAGTTTCTAAATAACGGGTGAACAAGCAATGTTACTTTTTATATGGAAAGTTAATTCAAAAGAGCTGTTCAGATTGGGCAAGTAAAGCAAAGGATAAAGGCTTTTTGTGCCTTTCAACATCAGTGCAATCCTGAGTTTTGTAAAATAGATAAAAAGATCTTACTGAGCTTACAACTCATTCAAAATGCAAATATTTTTCCATGGAAGTATAATATTTCTTGACACTTTCAATATGTTTTCTTATCCTGCTATCTGTATCACTTTTTAAATGCTCAACTAATTAATCTGCTTAACATTGCAGGGATTAGTTCTGACCTCGTACGAAGGAAACCACACCGTTAATTCTTGCAGGTTTTCTGCAAACTATACACTGATAGATGTTTATAGTTACATATAAAGATATCATTGCTAGTTATGCATAAAAGTACTTTCAGTGATTTTTAAATCAGCTAATTCGGCATTTATTTTTCAAATTTTGGTATTAAGTTTTGCATTCTGTTTTCAAAAAAAGCCAAAAGTGGATGCCTCATAAAGAAGTAGAACAGATATTTGTGATTCTTTCCCTTTGTTAGCCTCCAAGTTTTCCAGCTATATCCATCTCACTTGGTTTCATGAGCCTCCTGAACTTTCTGTACTTCCTCATTCCATTTTCCTTCTGCTCACGCAATAAGTAGGAGCTGTTTCTCCAGTTTAGATTCTAACTGGTACTGTCTTTCAGACTTGCAAGATTTTACTCTGAATTTGTTGAATGTCTCCCTGTGTGGTTCCAGAGTATCCCATTCTCTCTTCTCTTCTCTTCTCTTCTCTTCTCTTCCATTTAATTGTGTTTTTTGCATCAAAGTCTGGATCCAGTGATGAGTTGAGGGTGTGCTAAGCAGCTTGCCAAAGGGTCCTCTGTCTCATGAAGCACTGATGGCACAATCCCACAGCTCACAGTACAGACATTAGCCTTCCAATTTTTAAAATACCATAGAGTAGCAAATAATAACATTAGACTCACTCAAACCCTTCTATTTCTGGAAATATGTGATCTGTTTCCAGAAGCTCAAAGAGGAGCTACTCAGAGCTTGTGACAGAGAAGACTATCAGTTGTCCTGGTCTCTTTTTCTTTTTTTCCTTTTATATGCCACAAACTGCTGCTAAATGAAAATCCTCTCTTCTCTCTGTCCTCTTGGCAAACCAACTCGTATTCTCCATATTTTAGCTTTCTTAATATCCAGCTTTCCAGTCAAGTTCTCCTTGTATGCTTTTCTTGTTGCTTCACCCCTACATAGCAATCAGTTTTTCATAAAACTACCTGCATACTTCCCAGTGGGGATTAAATAATCAAAACTGCATTTATTCCTGGCAGATCATGTTCATTATCATAAAACAAAAACAAGCAAAAAAATCAATTCTTTTTTCTCAAATGTCGTACTCTTCATGAAATCTGTTAATGAAATGAGCTTTAACAACTACTCTGCAGTAAACCAGTGCATATATCTGTGATGTCACTTGCTCTGTACAAAGGAGATGGAACAAAATGGTGTTTGGAGTTCTCATTTACATACATTAATCTGGTTTTTTCTATTCGTTTTCAGTAAGTGCTTGATTTACATTTGAGCAGTTTGTAGCCTGCTCCAGTGAGATGCCATATTTCTGATACAATAGTGTGCATAATGTATTCTTTGACAGTATGTTTACTATAATATACGAGGAAATGCTATTTATTCATAGAGCCACTTATAAGAAAGTCTGCCATTTTCGAAATAAAAGCTAATGATAAATAATGTCACTTATGGACATACATTCAAAATTAAATACAAGTCCCTGTAATTTCAAGAAGGTCAAGGTACACTAACTATACTACCGTTTAGCATAAAATTACTTATTTAGAAGGTAAATTATCCCTGTCAATTTTCACTTAAAAGTTAAACTGTTACCTTCTTCTGTTGAACAAAATACTAATCGGCAGAGAAAAAAGAAGAAATTATAGAAATGTTCATTCCAGTGATCACAGTTTTGATGGGCTATGTGGTCTGTAAGACAAACCCCTCTTAGGAAGCCAAATTATTTTCATTGTTATGTTTCCTTTAATCATCTGTCATTAGAAAATCACTGTTTCAAGACATCATACTGCTTCGTATGAGAAATACTAATCAAAGTTATTTGAATTCCAGAAAATGTAAAATTATTGTTGCTTTCCTATCTGAAATATTATTAAATTTTATTCTTTAAAATAATACTTTTTTGCTAAATTTTGACATGTCTGCAGTGGACATTTATGGTGCTGGGTCAGATTTATGTCTTTAAAAGCAGGCCTAAATTATGAAGTGAACAATGTCTAAGCTAGATGTTTAAATTTGTCCTTATAGTCAATGAAGAAATTTGGGTAATTTCAGCACAAAACCCTTTCAGTCTTATCACTCTCTACAGCTACCCGAAAGGAGGTTGTAGCAAGGCGGATGTCAGTCTCTTTTCTAAATAGCATTTAATAGGACACAGGAAATTACCTCAATGGCACCAGGGGAAGTTTAGATTGGATGTCAGGAAAAATTTCTTCATAGAAAGAGTTGTCACACATGGAACAGGCTGACAAGGGAGGTGTTTGAGTTACCACCCCTGGAGGTATTTAAAAGACATGTAGGTGTGGCACTTGAGGACAGGTTTAGGGGTGGACTTGACAGTGCCAGGTTAATGGTTTGACTTGATGATCTTATGGGTCTTTTTCAATTTAAATGGTTCTACAATTCTAGGTGTCCTCAGATGAATAATTTCCTAAAAGCAGCACTATTTTCTCCATTGTCTATGAAGCAAGCACTGGATAATCAGCTCAGCTACAAATGTCTACATTATGGACTTCTAAACATCTGTACTTGAGATGAATCCTCGACCTAATGTACTAAGGACACATTAGATACCCTAATGTCCCACTCCTCTCCAGGACTGACAAATATAGTAACCTCTTCTAAAAAGGCATTTGGAACAGTAAACTAGTAGTCAGGAAAGAGCTTCCAGTAATCTGCAAACCATAAATGGCAAAGTAGTTCAGTTTTCTGCTCACCTGGTATCTCTAATGGTACTGCATATAAGATGGCCTGAGCATCCTTCATTGTTTTATTTCAAATCAAAATTGGAAAGCACAATTTTAGCAAGACAGAAGACAAAGGTAATTAATCTCTCTGTCTGAAAAATTCTACAGAGTGGTGATGAAGGCACTTTTCTAGAGGAGCAAAGGGTTTAGATGGTTCAGACTGCTTGTCCAGTTATTATCCAATAATAAAAGGAAGGCAGGACTCTTCTTCCAAGGTGTCTTTAACATTTTTGGTTTGAGTCAAATGATATTATTGACGTTCATTTCTTAATTGAGCTGATATCTTTCAAGATTCATATTTTAGACTGAACCCATAAAATGGTTCTCATGCAATTCTGTAGCAGAATATAAATATCTGTTGTTGACATAATTCTATGTGAGAGAATATCACAGCTCATGATGTTGCTGTTACTGATTGTTGTATACAGCTGTTTCACCAGGGCAAAATGGGAGCCAGGTCACATTGCTCCTTACTGGGAGAAATAAGTGAAGTGCGGAAGGCGTGACCTCCTTGCTCCTGCTCTCTGACACAGGGGTTTAGGCTGACACCAAGAGCCACAGTCTCACCATTTGACCCCCGATTACTGCATTGACCTGGCCTCAGCAATGAACACTAGAGCACACAAGGTTTAGCTGGAAGGAACAAGCCTAGAACCTGTCAATTCAACTGTAAGAAAGTTCAGAGGTAATCTTTATGTTATTCTTAGGCTTGAATCGTGTTTTGTGTGAACCCCTCATATGTTAATAAGGAACTGTACTTCAGTGTTTATGCTGCTTTCTCTACTTCCTTTTGTATTTACAAAGGACTCCTCAAGCATATAGGTGTTTTAAACTTCCTTTTATTTCCTTTAACTCGTGGTTCTTACATATTTTCCTGGTACTTTTTGGCTCATCCAAGCATATTTTTTCCCCCTTTCAGATTCCATGCTTCTCTTTCTTGCCGTGAGCTTAGTTTTGTAGCAAACATTTTTGTTCAGTGGTACGATAGAGAGAAGTATGTTTTCTTATGCAAGGAAACTCATCTTTTAAAAATCAAACTGGCAAAATGATACTGCAACTAAAAATACCTCATCTAGCAATAAACTGGAAGTTTATCACAGAAAAGCATCTCTAGTACACAAATGTATTTGATGGGAGAATGCTGCAAGAGGATTTTGAAGGAAGTTTGGAGGTGTAGTAGCCCTCATTCACCATGACTCGTGTAGCGGTTATGTCAGATTTGATCAGGTCATCCGGTCTCCACTTGGTCAGTTCTTGCACAAGATGCCTTCAAGGAAAATGCAAGGTTGCATGGGAACCAGTGATGCTGATTTATCTAGATATTCTTTACCCTGAACTGTTATTAAATTTGTGGACTAACAGAGCACAGACAACGGGTCAGAGAAAAATTTCTTTCGGAAGTGAGATACATGTTTATTGATTACTGAAAAAAAAAGTAAAGTTCTACTGGCAAAATTTTAAACTGTATATTAAATTGTGCTTATTTCAGCACTGAGATAGAAAATTCGAGTGTATGGAAAAATAGCAAGAGTACAAGTAATAAAACAGTAATTAAATTAGTGTAGAAAACAGTTTGATTCAAAGAGATATACAATGAACTTAGTCCAAAAAGGTTTTCAATTTACAAATAATTGTTTTAAATAGGCAGATTTCATAATTTTACCAATGCTTTCTTAATATGTCAAGAATTAATAGAACACAAGCCTTTATAGTTTTGTTTTCTTATAAACTGTTAAATATATTACAAAACCACTCTGTCTTCTGATGTAAAATATTTTTAGGGAGACATGCTTTTCAAAATATCTTAATGGATTTTTTCAGGACTATTACAGGAACTTTTTTTGGCATCTTTTTTAAGAGTCTTTTTCCTTCGTGTACTCTGTGAACTTCCTTTGCAATTGCATATTCACTAACAAGTGTGTTTTATCAGTACGTTAAGCTGGAAACTTTTCAAAGACAGTAGAATATGCTCTCGTTGACAGAGGATGATGTTAAAAGGTCGCATAATGCCCTTTTTGTCATGAAGACACAGTTCTGTCCCATTACAATGGTGAGATATACAATTTCTATATAATTTTTATTCTTTGTCAGAAATAAAGAGTGTGGGGGACCACTATAATATAAAGACGGGCTTCCTATTACCTTATGTAAGTTATACAAGCCCATTGTTCGCAGTAAAGAGAGGCCTCTCTGAAAGGCAATTCATGCCAGCCTAAGAAAACTAGTCAAGATGAAAGGAGTAATTATCTCTATGGAGGATGCCTGCCAATCTGCACTTATAAAAGAGAATCAATAATTCTAGACACTTAGTCCTGAATGGTTAACTAACTGCTGCAAATACAAACTCTGAACCAGTGATTCCTTCCTGCCTCAAAAGTAGTAAAATATTTTTGTGTCTTTTTAGACCCTTTTTTACTTTCCTTTTCTAACTCTCTTTCTTCTATATTTTTCATCAGCTGTTCAGAGCTTACTCTTCCCTGTTGATGCATATTCCAGTTACAGCCCAGAAAGTCAACTGTATTCTTGACTGCATTAAAAAAACTGTGGGCAGGAGGTCAAGGAAGGTGATTCTGCCCCTCTGCTCTCATGAGACCCCACCTGGAGCACTGCATCCAGCTCTGGGGGCCACAGTACAAGAAGGAAATGGACTCGTTGGAGCAGGTCTGGAGGAGAGCCACAAAAATAATCAGAGGGCTGGAATATCTAGTGTGAAGAAAGGCTGAGAGAGTTGGGAAGAGCAATATCAAATCTTATTATGGCCTTTCAGTTGTTAAAGATATGCTTTTTATAAAGTTCCATGGTGACAGGACAAGAGGCAATGATTTTAAACTGAAAGAGGGCAGATTTCAATTTTAAAAATGGAAGGAAATTTTACGGTGAGGGTGGTGATACACTGGAACAGGTGTCTTAGAGATATGGTGGATGCCTTGTCATTGGCAGTGTTCAAGCTCACGGGGAATGGGGTTTTAGCAGCTTGATCTCGTGAAAGATGTCCCTGCTCACAGTAGAGATGCTTCTACTAGATGATATTTGAATGACCCCTGAAATCCAAAACGTTCTGTGATTCTGTGATTCTATGATTCTATGATTCTATGATTCTATGATTCTATGATTCTATGATTCTATGATTCTATGATTCTATGAGTGTGAGTCAGTGTTCCTGGAGGTATTTAAAAGACATGTAGATGTGGCACTTATGGACATGGCTTAGTGGTGGACTTGCAAGTTCTGGGTTAATAGTTGGACTCGATGATCTTAGAGTTTTATTCCAACATAAATTATTTATGGTTCTGTATTTCTATGATTCTATTCATTTCAGCTTTACTTCAGTTTACTTTCCAGGAAACTCTTTTTTTTTTTTAGACAATGTTCATTTGCAGACAGTCTAGGGAAACAGTGAAACAGTAACTCCGAGAGACATTATTTTCTCTTTCAGTTTTTCTCTTTCCTTGCATTGCTATGTTCAGCCACAGAGGCTGTGACTGTCTCTCCTTTTCATTTGGGTATGTTCAGTTTGGTCTGTGTCAGTGTTTCACTACAGAAAAGAAACAATCTGACTTTAGGTTCTAACTGTTTTTAAAAGGGTAGATGCATTAAATTAAGTAGAAAAAAAATCTGTAACTTTCCCATTCAAATGTTGAGTCTCATCTTGACCGACAATTATATATCTCCCTAACTTATATCCATGTATTTATAAAGCACATTTGATATAAACTGGTGGTTTGTTTCCCTTAATTATAAACTGTCCTGTGCCTCACATGCAAAAATCTGCCCAGCACAGGTTCTGACTCAAAAGGAATCCTTTTAAAGCTGACCTTGAACATGCAGCAAATTCATCTATTTGATTTCAGGCTCTAATACAGAATATTAAACCGTGTGTGAATCTATACCTCAGTGGTACCTGAAATGGTACTATGTAGTTCGTGCTTACATAGTATTTTATAAAAATTTACTCCAATTTGTTGGAAAAATTAGTTAAATTAGACAAGGTATTCCTTTTCTTTAAACTATTTTTTGAGAGAAAATATTAACATTTCAGATGTTTAGTTGTTTGGGGTTTTTTTTAAACTACCTTTCACATAGCATAACAGAGAACATGTTCCTTTTGCTCTATCATTTCAATTATAAGTAATTTATTTCTTAGCATGTTCTCAGAAACTCCAAGCTTTCATCATATCCATCAATATATTTAACATAAGAATGTTAGAGGTACAAATGTCATATTGTTTCTTCTTTCTTTATTTTGAGATGAGTTTTATTCAAATTTGTCAACACCTTGCACAAGAAAAATGGCTTCCATAAACATTTATCCATAAATTATCCATAAACATATTATTAAATACATATGTTGCCTCTGAATTTTTATATATTATTGACTAAATTTCTTCTTCCTAACTGTTAGTGAATTAAATATGAGACAAAGAATAAAATATAATTTTTTTAAAAATTAGGAGCAAAATAAATGAGTGCAAATGTGTGACAAAATCTAATTCTCATCCAACCATGAAATGTCCAACTGAAAATGTTATTTCTATATTTGAACTCTATTATAGTTCCAGGAAAAACTGAATAAACCTAATTCTGTAAGTCACAGTGCATAGGAATTTCTCCATCTCCCATGCATTGCCTTACTCATTTGATTGCCTCCACTTTCCTGTTTTTGAAGATATATTTACCATACTATTTATTTTTGAATTTATTCTTTTACCAGTTTTTTGGATCAGGTCTTATACTTGCCCTGAAAACTTTTTTCCCACTTTCCTTATCCTGTTTTTGTGTTCTTTGCTGTTATGGGCTCTATACAAAGTTGTGATTTACCTTCCTTTCATGATGAACTCATGCATTTTCTTTTGAAAGGACAACATTAAAAAAACATGAGCTTCAAGACTGCTAGATCAGTACATTTGAGTGTCACCAGTGATGGTGACTTGCAGTGAGCATTAGTAAGTTATTAATTGCAAGCTGCTTTCAGATCACTTATGTGTTGTTCAATCATCTACATCACCAGGACTTTCCTGCATTTATCTTTGTGGCTTTATGACTGTGAGTATGTAACAAAAAGTCCTGTTTTCTGAATGTAGTAAAATTAATTATTATGAATGTTTTTCTTGTAGATCGAAGTAGTTTATTCTCTCCAATGTGTTTGGATCATGGATCTGGTATGTAAAATCTGTATAAGTCCCGTCTCACGAACTGAAATTCTTTGCATATCTATCCCCACGACTGTGACACAGAACATACTGAAACAAAGCTGTGGTTACCACTCAGAGTCTCTGCAAGTGACAGTGTTCTGCTCATGAGATGTTAGCAGCTAAATTGCACTTATTCTCATGCTAAACTTCTAAGCTCCTTGAATTAACTGAAATGTTTTTATCCACTAGAGGGATAATTTTGTATTCTGCACATGTTCTTGGACATATTCTCCTGATCACATTAATCCTGGGATGCCCTAATTGTTTCAAGAAGTCTCCTCTGAACATAACAGATTGGCAAAAGTCACTGAAGTCTTCATTATTATTTTCCTTCCAAATCAATGACAACGCCAAAACAAACCAACCAACCAACCAAATAAATCCCACCCTTTGCTCTACATACAAATTGAGCTTTACGTGAAAGAATGTTAGGTGGTGTATGCTGTGTGGGGAGACAGTTAATGTCAATATTGAATGCTACCTGTATATTGAACATTATAAACCACAGGCATTTCAGTCAAACAGCTGTACTATTTCTCTTGTCCTTTGACATGTTTTTCCTTGTTTTCCAGAGTAATTGAAAGGTTTTTGCTTTCCCTGCCTTTTCTTGACAGAGATGCCACAAGGTATCTATACATCTCGAAGGCTAACACAAAATCAATCTGTGTGATTATGCAATTTAACTGCATTTGCAGTGCTAATTTATCTTCTAGCATCTGTAAATTACTTTATTATAAAAAATTCAAAAGCTTCGCTGAAAGCCAAATTAGACCTGGTAGCAATACAAAAACATTATCAACAAGGGAAATCTCTAAAAGCAACAGCAGACAACAAAACATCAAGTGATGTGTAGAAAGACATAAAATGTGATATAAATTCATTAAGTGCTGACTATTGTTGTTTTGTTTGAGATCTAAGTAAAAGTATATTGCTGGAAGGCTTTACCAAGTTGCCCTACAGGGAGCCACTTTGCCATTTCCTATTAACCCTTGCTATTTGGATACTTTATACTTATATTTTTGTTTAACTATACCATTTTCCAATTAAAATTGGAGGGGCGGGGGATGATTGGAGCTTTGGTAAATGAAGAAAAAAACTATCCTTCAATTGGGTAAAGCTGATAGCTGAAAGTCTTTCCTCTAGTTATTAAATGACAGGCACTGAATTCAATGTTAAATATTCATGCAAGATGAAAAAGCAACCCATGAATTCAAGGTTGAACATTTATGTAAAAGAGCAGCATGGGAAAAAATAGAAACTTAGAAGGAAGCTAATGACCTTTAAACATCAAAGGCAGAATTCCTATGCATTAGGAGGTCAGTGTGCTAATGTAGCACAAAACTGCACTGACATGATTTCTGGTGTCATATCTGATACTGAATGAAACCCTGTTCTCACTGAAAAAAAGGATTTATTTTAAAAGGGGTAAAGATTTAAAAAATGTCTCTCTTTTGCCTTTACATATACTACTTGAGTTTTGCTTTTTGCAGTTCTAGAAGAATTTGACATGAGACTCGGCCTTCTTCTTAAGCAAAAAGTCTGGCAAAGATAAATCTACTTAATGTTTGAATATCAAACACGTAGTAAATGTAAAGACTTGACACAATAAAGACACCCAGAAGAAGTCTTGTGCTCCCACACATTCTTTTTACCATGTTCTCCATCCTAAACACTATAAATAAGATATCTGATAAATTGAGTTCCAGATTGGAACACTTCTTCTGCAGACTGCATGTTAATCATTGTGGAGGCAAGTCTAGGACTAATACTTTCTAGTTGATCTGACACTGATGGAAGATTTTAACTGAAAATCCAAAATATGTCTGTCATACTTCTTAAAAGATTATTTTATATGCATTACTGCTGGATGACTTCAAAGTGAAATTTTGTCTTTAATAATCATATATGATGTTCAATAAGAGAAAGGTTAGCAAAAGAAAACAGGAAAAATATTCTGATATGAAAATATTCTAAAACAATGTGTTTCATATGAAGAAAGAAGAAAATCAGCCATTTATAAACCTACTGCAATCATAAAATAATATAATGTCATCATGATGTTCTGCCTTTTAAGACTCCTAATGAAATATATATGTTGATGAGTAAAAAAAAGTATTCTGTTTAGATTATACTTACAAAGCCAAAGTGTCTTTGGTGATCATAAAGTCATAGAATGGTTTGAGCTGGAAGGGACCCTTTAAAGGTAATCTAGTCCAACCTCCCTGCAATAAAGAGGGACTTCTTCAACCAGATCAGGTTGCTGAGACCCTGTCCAACCTGACCTTGAATGTTTCTCGAGAGGGCAACTGCTACCTCTCTGGGCAACCTGTGCCAGTGTTTTACCATTTTCATATATCCAATTTAAATTAACTGTCCTTCAGTTTAAACCATTACCCCTTGTCCTGTCACTACAGGCATTTGTGAACCGTCTCTCTCCAGCTCTCTTGTAGCTCTTTTTAGGTACTGAAAGGGGCTCTAAGGTGTCCCTGGAACCGTGTCTTCTCCAGGCTGAACAGCCCCACCTCTCTCAGCCTGTCCTCATAGGAGAGGTGCTCCAGCCTCTGATCATCTTTGTGGCCCTTCTCTGGACCTGCTTCAACAGGTCCATGTCTTTCTTATGCTGGGGACAACAGAGCTGGATGCAGCACTCCAGATGGGGTCTCACAAGAGTGGAATAGAAGGGGAGAATCACCTCCCTTGACCTGTGTGGCATGTTGCTTTTGATGAAGATGATACCTTTTCACTCTTGGCTATAAATGCCGAAATGAAATTTGACTGATTTGCCTTCATCTCTCCAGAACACCTGTACTGCTTAAACAAGTGAGTCTATTCCCAAATTTTAATTGCAGGAACTGCCTGCCTGCATAGCTTGTACACCCAAGAGAGACTGATCTACAGCTGGCGCTCCTTTATCATGTCTTTTCTATGGCTCATGTTTTATAAACACCAAGCAACTAAGTCCTTTCTGAACGCAGGTAAAGTAAGATTGAGAATAAAGATTTTGGAGACAGATTTCCATCCTTGCCAAACACATAAGAAACAAAAGATTTGGTGTCAGCCAAAGTTTGGTAACTAAGACCACAACTATTCTTTAGACTATTTTACTTATTGAATATAGATGCTTATAATCTGTCTATCAGTCGGCATGTCCTTATGAGGATCTGCATATCTCACTCAATGCTAGTCTACAGAACAAGCTTCATAAATGCACAAGTTTTTTTATAGATAATTGATTTTTGTTGAAATAGTGTAGAAATGAAAAAAACCAGATTCCTTTGTATAAACAATATATAAAAAAAAAAAAACCCAGCTGAATGTGCTCTAACATGTCTGAAGTTGTAGTAGTGTGATTTTACTCACAGTAAACAGTAGATTTCCCTTAAGTAAATTGAAACCACAAAAAATCCCAGAGATGAAGCCCTGCCCACAACATATCCTGAAAAAATGAATAGTATCTGTTGTCCCTAAAAAGATATGATCCTTAGAGGGAAGCAGGGGCTTTACACATTGAGAGAAGGAAAGAGAAAGCTAAGATTAAAAAAATAGAGAGAAATATCAGCTAAACAGAGTAGAGAAAAGTATCAAGCAGAGTGTAAAGACAGAGGGGGATACAGAACAATACAGGAAGTATAACACAGAGAAGAGCAACTATAGAAAGCTAGTTATTATGGGAGTCCAGGACAAGAAATAAAAATGAAAAAATGAAATATTTTGTTGTCACTGGGGATACACAAAGACAGTGAGAGAAGAGAAATGGAAAATAAACAAGATGGGGAAAGGAAAGTACAAGAAACAGAACGGTGAGGAGAATAATGGAGTAGTTTTTTTAAAAGGTCTTTTTTGTTTGTGTTTTTTGAGACTTTTTCCCCCAAGAAACACCACATCCACATGGAAGGGGATGATGCAATATCTTTTATTTAGGAGATTTAGAGGTGAATCATAAATATAAACCATAGTAGAAAAACGGTAGGCTAGGTATCTTAAATAACCAAAGTAACAAGGAAATTTAGAGTGTCTGTGCTTTTAAAGCAGATTTTTTTTGGCAAATCTCAAAGTATGACATGTAAATCTTCAATTTCTGTTTTTATGAACTTTACTGGGTGCTTTTTCCTGGAAGTGTTATACACTCACCTTGGAAGATATAAGTCACCATGACATTTCCCTTTTCAACAAAGGAAACATTCAGCAGGGCAAGAATCTTTTGACAGAAGGACTTCCCTAGGAGCAGAGATCTTTTCACACATCCTTTACTGCTCTACAGTCTCCAGCAGGAAAAGCAAAGGGTTATAAATCCCTTGAAAAACAGGATATTAAGAGATTTTTTCCTTTCCTCAGATGCAGTTCTATATTATTTGGATTTCAGTCCAGTGTCTTGTGTTGTCAATCTTGCCTTACTTTTCTTCTTCTTTCCTCAAAACAAGCTTCTCTTACCTCACATCCTACTTCTTTATCGTGGGTTATTTTTTGATTTTGTTTGGAGTTTTTCCTATTGTTTGGGGGTTTGCTTTGGTTTGGTTTTGTTGTCTGCACCATGCTTATCTCTCATAGTGCAAATGTGAAAAAAAGAAAAGGAAAAAGATAACAAGGAACAAATGGTATGTAACAATACTCCCAGTTAGATCAGGTATGGAAATCTAGAACCAGAGAATCAAAGCATAACTGATTAGGCTAATGGCCCAGTACCAGCACTAGAATTGTCATAAATCTCTGCCACATCCAGACAACAGGAGGCAGCAGAACCTCGTGTTGGCACAAATTCCAAGGATCTTTCCTGAGATTCCTTTTATTGCCCTTCTTTTATATTAGGACCATTATCTTCACAAGATAAGTGCAATTTAGTTTAGCGGCACCAATATACAAGTCTTTAAAAATTATATTTATATTATTAAAGGAAGCAAACCAGGGAGCACTCTCTAGATCAGAGAACAAGTGTCATTTCACAGTTAACATCCAAATGGCCAAATCTCTGAAACTACGGTGCCTTCAGACTCCCTTTCGGAATTGTTTTGGTGAGTGCTGTCCCCTGAGCTGCGCCTAGCAATAGTCTATGCAAACATCTGTGTTGCCAAGGTAATAGTAGCAGTGACTCTGTGGCATTGCCTGTTCCCATACCCTTGTGCATGTTAATTTACTAGTACAGGCATTGCCAATAAAGTATTTAAGTACTACTGTAATGCAAGCTGTAAAGTGAAACTGGCAGATTTCCCACTGTTGTGTTAATCTCTTTGTGTGTATTTGTACATACTTCTTTTAAATTCCAATCAGTGATAAAAATTGGAAAAAAATAAAGCATATTCTTTTTCCTCTTCTGGAGAATAACCTTATTAGACCAAAATCTTTCATTGCTTTCATTTGTCACAGATTAAAAGGTCTGCAAATGGAAATACTGGCTTGGACACCATCTGTGAGACAGATGTAGGTCTCTGTAAACATGTTACAGCAATAAAAATTGGAAGGTAGATTAAACTGTGTGTGAAAAATGCACACTTAAAACTTTCTACTTTTAAGGTTTAAGTTGGAGTATATCTGAGCTGTACAAAAGAATGCAGATACAAAAGCATATTTTAGGAAGGAACTGCAGTGTCTCACAGGCCTGCCTTTAACTCAGGGCTGGTTGTTTCCACAGTCCAAAATAGGCCAGTGAAGCAGCCCTTGACACATTGCTGGATCTGAGCAATTTCCAAACACCATTGTGGGACCTCAGGGGTAATTTTTCATGTATTGTTTGCACAGAATCTTTGCTATTCTACTTTGCCACATTGACATTATATTCTCTTTCCTCCTGCTGAAATTCTTATTTGTTTCTTATATAGATGCAAAGGGGAATGAACATCCCGCAAAAGGGTTGTTTGTAGTGATCTCAACATTTTAACAGAGAACAAAGGGAATGTGGTACTCCATTTAAAAAAATATCCTAAATAATTTGAAACCATTTCTTGATACTATTAACTATGGCAGAAGGATTTTACGTGTGCAAAAACACAGACTTAAGGGAAAACTGCACTGCCATTTTTTGTCTTCCTGTTGAATTAGTCAGCAATTTGCTCTATTTCTTGGACATTTTTTATTAAGGTAGACCAGTGAAAAATCTTTCACAGATATACATTTATACATCCATGTTAAGAAGGAGGCCAAAGAAGGCCTTTAATTATGAAAATACTAGCGTCAACAGCCCAGTTATAAGTTTGTTTATGTTTCATGGATTTTCAGCAAAAGATTAATTCTGATAAGGTACTGGTGGGCCAGTAAAATTTCCTTATTCTGGTAACAAATGCTACAGTCAAGGACAGTTCAAAATGCAACATCTTTTGCACAAAACTCTAAGAAATAGAAGGATTTCCTTTCCTCTAAACACAAGTATAAACTTTAGATTCAGACAGAAACATAAACCTGAATATGATAATGAAATTCAGCCAGAGGTAATTAAATTTGTTTGTGACTTCTCTAATATCTGAGTCTTTGTTTGTGAATACTTAAGCTATGGTAGGATTGCTTTGCTTTGCTTTTAGCTAACTGTCAGTGTCCTTATCTCCCAGTCAATAACTCAAAACTAACAGAATCATTGAAGACAGACTGTTCAGACTGAACAAAACCAAGTTTTTTGCTATGAAATTTCTTTAGGAGTTTCTTTGTCATGATTTAGTTAACAAGTGAATATTAAAGAAGAAAATATAGCTATTCTACTCAGATTTTAAAAAAAAAGTTATCTGTTTTTAAAATGAAAAATTAAACCATTGTTTCTATACTGTTGATTTTGGACTTAATTTTTAGTTTTTTACTTTTTAGTTCAGATTTTAGTCAGGAATTGACAGTGTCCACTGCTTTAAATTCATCAGGTCACTTAGAAATTCAGTCCTGTCCTCCTGAATTTGCTCTTTTTCATCCTGAAAGACATCCGCAAATTTCTAGTGAATGAACAGCTGCAAATTTTTTGAGCAGTAGCTCAGCATGTAGAAAAGTTCAGGAAATAAGTAAAAGCATTTTGTTTATTTTCAGCTATGGGTAAAAAATATCCCTGGACATGAAGACAATTTAAATGTGTTCTGGGATAAGACCAAGATTCTCTTTCTCTGAAGAGTTTAGCACCAAAGACAAAATACAGAAATCATTTAGAGGGCTACCTAGGAACATTATGTCTGACAAACATTTTTCGTAAAGAAGAGATTTCTGAAACTTAAAAGGGGGATATAAATCATCTGAGAACACCAGGAATAGTGTTGAAAAAGATTGAATTTTTTTCCTAGTTATCTTAAGTTTCATTTTCAAAATACGTATTTATGATTTAGGCTGCTTCAGTTTGTCCTGCTGCCTATGCTTCAGGGATGAGAGAAAGCTGTGAGTTTCAACTAATGGTGTGGGACTGCTGACCTGCTGCCTGTTTCAGACAGCGTCAACCCAATTCAGGGAAGGATTTCTCTCATAATGGCATTTTCTCCCACTGCCGCCTTCTAACATAGCCCTCCAAGGATGTCACTTTAAATTGGAAAAGAGAATGACACTGCATGAAAATGTGGGTTGTGCTATGAGGTAGAGAAGGTTTCACAGCAGCTAGGAATTTCTTTCCCTGTGTTGTGGCTCTGTGGAATATTGCTTCAGACTATTAAAGTTCTTGTATTAGAATCAGAATTGGAAATAGACTCTGTGTCTCCTCTTTTGGATTTAGAAAATGATACATTTGAAGGAGCAATAAAACTCTGGCATGACCTGCAGAGCCTGAGGCATTCTAAAACTTTTCCATTTGCCTTCATTAAGGATAATGTCTTATACTTTGTAGACTGGTTTAAGTCTTCAGAAAAAAATTATTCCAAAGTGATTAATAAAGACTAGTCAGAACAATTTAAAGTATATCAGAGAATTACCAAGACAGAAGACCTTGATTCAAAAAAAATTGATGCCATTAAATTAACATTTGAATGCTAAGATTTTTTAGATTTCTACTAAAGTAAAATCTTTATAGTGAGTAAGACAGATGGATAATCCAAACAAGTGACTAAAAACGTTGCTAAAAATGAAATTGCTTTGGTTCTTCACATGTCATACCCAATTTCTATTAAATAATTTGTTGTTTCTGTTGTTATTATAGTCATCACATTTGTAAAGCTAAACCAAGAATTTTCATTTTAGACATACCATGAAGATTATTAGTTCCGTCCAAAAACCTTTGAGTGAAAATCCAGGATCAATGTTGAAGGATTTATGTAATAATAGATCTTACATTTTCAGAGTTTAACAATTGAAACAAATTTATTTTTGTCTGTATATTCCTTGGGTTTTTTTGTTTGCTGAAATAACAGATTAAAGTACCAAACCCAGAAACTTTTACTATTACCACCCTCTCGACAGATTTAATTTAAATCAAAAATACCATCAGAGAGTCAAGTTAAGCCAAGCATCACTGTGTGTACTTCTCAGGATGAGTGCATGTACGGAGAACTTCTGTCACAGTTAAACCATTTCATGTCCAAATCATGTTTTATACTTTCTGGTGGAATTAATATTTTTATTGGGCCGTGCAAATGCACCTTACCGCACAGTGCTGGTTGTGGTTGTTGCTGGGACTGCAAGACATGCACTATTTCCTTGTCATAAATAGTGATTTTAGTTTTCTAAAATAATGCAACAGTTTTTTCTTTCTAAGTTAGTTGTCATTGCTGCAAAATCTCATGAGCCAGTTTTTACAGTGGAAGAGAGATATATTCCACATCTTTCCAAACAGTAAAGGAAATATTCTGCAAGGCCAGGGAGGGAAGATCATGCTTTGTGTGTATTTCTGTGTTTACTCAGGCTCGTTTATTCTGTCCTATATAAATTCTGTGGTGGATTTCTGCTGTAAAATGATTTGTAGATGCTTAAACTGTATTTGTGCAAATACCGCTATCCCAATCTAATCCTTGGAGATAATGCTGAAATGATACAATACCGCTTATCAAATATCACTGGGAGAGAGCAAATCTCGAGATCCCAAGACAGAACTGATTATAAATATTTTATAAGATAGATGTCTAATGGGCAGATCATATTTGCAGTGAGAAAGAGGCTTCTCTTCTCTTCTCTTCTCTTCTCTTCTCTTCTCTTCTCTTCTCTTCTCTTCTTTTTTTTTACCTCTATAGCTCAATATAGGTAACGAAGAATCGTCATGAGACCATTTGGGTTTGAAAATTTGCCTCACCAGCCAGATTGTATGTAAACCAAGATTTTCTAGGGTAAGCATGTCATTGTCTTCTCAACTATTTCAACATTTTGACAAAGTTTCTTGTTTACACTTTTCAAAATCTTATATCATTATAAAGCACCTAGCCTAGTATTATGGTTTTAAGAACAATGTGGGGAAACAAAAAAAGAAAAAAAAACATTACTTGAAACTGACAAAGAAATTACATTGTCTCTCCTTTCCTCCTTTTCTCTGCAAAAAATAGTACTGTTCTTGCTAAACAAAATTAAGGATTCCTAAAGGAAAGGAGTACAGCATGAGAAACTGTACCTTGCTTTCATAATTTATAGGCTTCTTCAGTTCATTAGCAAGTGTTTATGAGTTCAGAAATTACACATTCATTCCGATTTCTCAGTTTTCTCATTTCTGGTATAAAAACATGTGGACATAATAAGGCTATTGTCATGTGAGTAGTGCGTTAGTAATTTTGCTGGAGATAGGTGGTATTGGCATATGATTTAACAGATGCACTGAATGTTGTTGCTGTCCAGCATATGGTATTCTACCAGATAAGCTGAATAACACTGGGAACTACTCAAGGGATTTTGCTTTGAGCACTGTTGGATTTGCACTGCATTGAACAATTTGTCATTCTGCAGTCTGGGCTGTGGTTCTTGAAGATATTGGGTTTCTATCTGAATGATATTTCTGCACTAACAGTTTGTTCAGAGGCAAAAATCAGGTCAAATCTTTGAGGCCTTTTGCCTGTTCTGACTTAACGTATAGTCCTAGTTTTGTGAGGATGTTACCTCAAGATTTTGATGTTTTCTTGCATTTTATTTCTTCCATTCTGAAATAGAGGGCTCAAAACCACAACCTAAATAAAAGAAAAAAGCAGTCATTTCAGCTCAACTTTACTTTTCCTTTTTGATATGCAGACAACATTATCTCTCCTACAGCAAAGATATTCAACACAGGAAAGGATAAAATATCCTATGCTGAACGCATCATGTGACTGGGCCATAAATGTAATTTCAAATCATACAGGCTAAGATACATTCTTAGAATTACAAAGTAGAATGAAAAAGCTTTTATTGTGAAAGAAAATGAATTTTAAAGAAATCTTTGTAAACATTCTGGTTAATAAAAGAAAACTTTAGAACTTTACTTTTGGTAACAGTTTCACTTTGCTTACTTTATTGAACCGAAGGGGCTATTTTCAGTGCTCTGGGGAAAGTCTGCTACTGAAAGAGAAGGCGACATTGAAATTCTTCAGGAACATTTTTTGTTAAACTTCATTAAAGTGGATGAAATGGGATCAATTTCAGAAGAGTGATGGGGCAGTAATGAAGAGAGGCCCAGTGCTACTGAGAGCAACACACAGCTGATGTTTTTATTCTGAGACCTCTTCCGTGGGAACATCCTTACTCCTTACAAGCCGTTCTTTTTGTAATTATCACCTTCACTGCTAAGGACAAACTGCACATCATTTAAACACTCCATCAACAAAGTCCTTACCTGTGACATCCAAAAGCAGGCAAGAAGGTGTTACTGAAAGAGGAAAAGGACATAGGAGAACTCTTTAATATTGTAAACCAGAAAACCAAAGCTTTTCCATTTGCTCTAAGATAGCGTACGATAAACAAACATAACGGAGAAGGCAGAAAATGTTACTCAACCTTTTTTCATGCAAGGTTTTTTCAAAAGACATATTGCATTCAGTATTTAGTTTCTCAGATAAGATTACAAAAGTTTATATTCTATTAAGCCATTAGATAATATAGTTCGTTCAACTGCTGTTTATGATCAGCAAGACAGAGTAGTACACTGTAGCTCATGACCTGAATTGGGTGATAAAAAACAAGGCTGACTCTGTGATCTTAGTCATAATTCCCCTACCAGCCTTTTCTTTCTCTGCTTAATTGAATTCTGTTTGAGATAGCGAAACTTTATAATACTATTTCCTAGTGTGTCCTGAGCTTGAAGCCTTTCTGAAAGTTATTTCTGCCCTATGTAAGTATACTTACTGTTTCTAAAGTATTGTCAGGTTGAATAGTTAAACCACAGCGTACAGCAGTCTATTTCTCTAACATGATCAGCACTTGGGAATAGAAATATCAATATCAGACTTGTAATAAGCCATGCTATGTGGTTATTCTCTCAGACTCATAAACACCTCCTAAAACACTTCCTACACAAATATTATTCAAATACTTCCTCTGTGGTAGCATTCATGAAAACTGTAGCAATATTCTTCAGAATGCGATCAATCATGAAAATTCCTGATCCTAAAAACAGCATACAATGATTTCAACATAGCTGAATGTGATATCTGTCCTAGGTCTTCTAGTCTTGCCTTTCACTCTTCAGAATAGGATCCATACAGAGCTCCCCTGTATCAATTCTACCATCCAGGATGCAATGATTTATGCCACTAAGGCATAAATAGTAGTAGTGTGTATCTACTATCAACCTTCTTACAGCAATCTCACTGCTGAGTCAATGATTCTCATAAACTCAAGATATTTCACGGGAAGAATTCAGAGCAAGAAGCAGGAAATCAGACTTACTGGCCTGGCTTGGTTTAGAGCATAATAGGTTTCCAAAAGCTAATGAAAGTGTGCATTTACTGGAGGTTTAATGAGGCTGAAGTACTTTTTTTTAAGCTTTTTTTGCTTCTTTTGTTCTTATAATATACTGAGTATTAAGAACAAGTTTTTCAAAAGTGACGTTTAGGATCATTTGCAGAAACAACTGAGCATCTGCTCTCTGAAATTAAATTTTTAAATGGTGCAAAATTGATCTGACAAACTTCATAAAAGCATTTCCAGGAGCCAGAATGTTACCCTTCATATACGGTGTTTTGAGACCCAATTTACTTTGACTTGGAAGTGGTATTCAACTTCTGTAAATGAGTTATTGGAAAAATTATTTCCAGAGTCTTAGAAGCGTTATACATGTACATTCTAAAGAGTAATAACACAATGATTAGTTTATTAGTGCAGTGAAAATGAGGGTGAAGAAGAAACAAACAATATGCCTTTTCCTGATAATCTGTTCACCCCAGAAAAGAAAGTTTCAGCCTTGTCAGGGGGGAGTGTTAAAAAAAATAAATATATTGTGCCATATTCCTGTTATGTTTCTTTCTGTATCTTCTGTCTTCTGTACTCCTAATGTGAAAAAATTCCTTTGCTCTCAGCCTGGTAATTAAAGTACAGTAATTTTTCAGATGATAAAAACATGAAAAGATGTGTTAATATTTCAGAGATTTTTTCCTTCGTTTTATTCAAAGATGGGCCTAAGAATACCTAGTAAGCTTGTAAAGATACAATGATTATGGAACAGCATGGCTGTGGTAGACACATTCAAATTAAAGGTCACTGCCAAAAGAACAGTCATCTTGAATTCTATCAAACGCAGCAGAAAATATGTGTCAGAGTGCATAGAAAGTCTATTGGGGCTAAATCACATTCAGATGGCTGGATCAGATGGTTGCTTATTTAAAGTACATAATGCATATGCATTAGGGAAGTGGGATGGCTGATATTTTTGCAGAGGAATGTGTGCAATTTTCCTACTAAATATCATTACAGTAAATAAATAAAATCTGCTTCTTTTTTTTCCCACCACTATTTCCATGTTTCAAATGCACTTCCTTTTATTTGAGCTTGTCTGAAATATCTTAATTCATGGTTTATTGGAGCTTTCCTCTTCTTCATCCTCACAGCTGTTAAGACAGTATCCACTCAGCATTCAATTTATGATCTTAAGTCCCGACCTGCAGTGGTTTTTTGTTTGCTTGTTTGTTTGTTTCTGAATCTTTATATTCAGGGAAAATCTCATTGAATTAGGCCAATTTAATTTGGTATAGGACTACATGACCAGAAAGGATGATCAAGTCCTTTTCTCTAACATTCCAACCAAAAATTTTTACCAGAAAAAGTAACAGAATATTTAAGTCACACATCAGAAATCATTCAGAACCCCATCCGAGCTCCATAAGAAAATATCAGTTTGTGGCTAGGTAGCAATAGTAGACCACAGGAAGAGAGCAGGATACACTAAGGTTACACTGATGTTCAGTTTTGGCAGAATGACAACTGAGGTTACCCAAGCAACTGGCCAGACTGGAGAGAATTAATGAAAAACTTCCCCCAATTCCACCCAAAGGATGAAGGCCAGGAAAAAATCAGTCACACTTACATTAAAACTGTAGTCCTGAAATAATATGTTATACGCTCGTGAAGAAATTCTGCTTTTGATAGGTCACTTATCAAGACATAAAATTGATTGAAAAGAATGTTTTCAATGATAATTAAAATCTCTTGCAGCCCAAATCAAAACCCAAACACAGACAACAATCAACACACCAGCAGAGTAGAAGGAAAATATAACTTGACGCAATGGGAAAGTTGATGAGAACTTTTCACCCATAAAAGAATACCAAAGGCAAAATTTCTCACACTGCGAAGTTCTTTTTAACTCATTTGCCCAAACTAAGCCAAAAAAAGTGGTATTTTCATGATTAAACATCCAGATTTTTTAAAACAAATAAATTAAAAGTTATTGTTAATACCTAATATAATTTTAGTTCTGTATTTAGCAATACTCTAGATGTTATTGGTGTATTAAAGATACAAGAATGATAGAATTTCTTAACTTCAGTTCACACTTCATCTCCCCTAAAACTCAATGAGCAAGTAAAAAAAGAGGATTAGGTGTTACGGTTTGTTAAGAAACTGCAGGAAAGATATTTGTTGTAAGGCCAGCTGCTGGTGTTTACAGTAGTTATCTGAAAGACATTTCAAATCAAGGCAAGTCTTTCAAATTCCAAGTTGTGGAACACCTATTAATGTACAAATTTTGTGTTGCATCACTTGCATCATCGATGTTTTTGGTAATGTTACATACATGCTGCCCAGACATTCATGACTGTTAGGAGATCCACAGAATCATGGAATCATTTAGGTTGCAAAAGATCCTTAAGATCATAGAGTCCAACTGTAAATCTAATACTGCCAAAGTTGTCGCACAAGAGCATTTGAAATTACAGTAAAAGATATTACCTTCAAGTATGTGGTGAAAAAGCAGATGACTAAAAATTATATTTATTCTCGTTCTGTGTTTGAACAAGTGTCAGACATAAAAGTATGTTAATGTACAGCAGCAGAAATTCTATGGGAAGGGAAAGTGAGGCAATTTTTTAAATTTGCCACCAAAAGTGATTATCTAGACTCTCTTTGCTCCTCTGTCATTTTTAGGTCTTGCTGGTAAGGAATGCTGACTGCTACCTTTTGTTAAATGTCCTTTCTTAGTGCATGTGCCCTGGGAAACAACCCAGATTATCTGTCTTGTTCCCTCATTATCTGGGGAAATATAAATAAAGATGCATTTCTTACAAGAGATTTTTAAGTGTTAGTCGGACTGTATGAATAAACATGATGCTCATTTCTCTAGAATCAGGAAATGTTAATAAGAAATAAACATTTTTACCAGGATCACAGAATTTTGTCTTCTTCTACTTTTTCTTCTTCCTATCTTTCTCTGAACATTCTGAATAGATTTTAACTATTTTAAGGTACCTTTTCCTTGTGAGGTTACCTCTGGCTCACTACCTTTTCTGTTTATCTAAGATACACCATGAAGTGTCAGTTATTGCAAACACAAACAGAACAGAGGGGTGATAAGCCCTCAAAGCTGTATAAGAACAAATCTTTAGGTGGAGGAGGTCTATTCATAAACTAGAACCAGAAAGAGAGAACCTGAGGTCAAAGATGGCTGGCAGCACTCTCATTCCTGTTGTGTTTTCGGATGTGAAATTGTTCTCTGCAGCCTAAGAGACTGGGAAAATGTGCATCTGCAGGAAATGTGTGTGTGTGTGGGTGTGAGAGATAAGGAACTTCAAAGTTCAAGGCTAGTAGAACTGGTTACTGATTATAACTAGCAAAGTTACAAATAGAAGTTTTATCCATGTGGTATGTGGTTATGTGAAGTTACAAGGAACTTCTCTCTCTACTGTACCGCTATGAAATAATGTCCTTTTGCTCTGGTTATCTCTCTCTTTAGGCATGAGACTAGTGAGGAGGGAGGGGAACATTAATAGTTTTTATTCAAGCATTCAGTGAGGCAGCACAGAAGAGGAAATGATTATTTTTTTAACTGAATGCACTGGTAGCAGTGCACACAAATGCCCAAAATTAGTTCTATTTTTCAATGTTTCTAGAGGAGCAGAATGCAGGATCTGTAGCAAACATATTAACAGCACCAATTATCCATATGACTGCTGCTCTTCTTGAGCCTTGTATATTTCAGGAGACACATTTTCTATCTTTATGCTTTGTGCTCAGAGTGTGAAATTCAATAAAATAAACCAGAGCAGTATCACCGATATCGTGGTTTTTATACTTCTTCCCATTGGGTCCATTAGACTAATTAATTCCTGTGATATAACCATATATATTCTGCAAGTGATTCCTGAAAGCATGTGGGCAAGAGAAGGTTTAAGAGTTTTGGTTGTTCTTCATTTATAGTTTTCCCAGCTATTTCCCCTAATTCTCTCCACAAGAAGAAGTAATTCTTGCTCAAATACTTTTGTGCTCTTAAGTCCTTTTTCCCACAGCAAACTGGCTGGCTATCTGAGTTGCACTGGCAATAACTTTGCAGTGTGTTGCTGATGTTTTTTCTTCTCTCAAAGAAGTGCAAGCGCATTATATTTCATCAACTTTTTTCATGTCCATAGAGACAATAAGTAATGGAAATTTAAAAAAAAAAAAAAAAAAAAAAAAAAAAAAATCAATATTTTAATTAAGGAACTGCATGCCAAGGATGTTTTGATTCAGAGGGAGTTAGTTGTCTCCTTGGAAGGATTTTAAATTAGGGATTAAATGGCACAATTTGGGATGGTATTGTACTCAGCTTTAATATGATAGCCAGCATATCAGACAATTTAGTGTGGTATTATTTGAAGATAAGAGGATTTTGTAAAATGTTCACCCAGACTGAAGGAGTCTATGTAGAGTCAAGATTTGTTCCTTTTTGAGCTGAAATTTGGGATGGCCATGAAGACAAAGTCCTTACTGGTCTGTCAGGCCTTAGCTGACCATAACAGGAAAGAAAGTCCAGCTGAGGTACCAGTTTTGCCATCAGTGATACCTGGGAAACAAAGACTATAGAAATAACTTGATTTTTTTTCTTAAATAAAATATTTTACGTTTGTCTGGAGTTTTTCAGTTTTGATCCATGACTATAGTGAAAGAGAGACTTAAGTCATTCAAGGAATCGCTGTCAAAGGTATTATCAAAAGTGGTTTTAATTTGAATTTTTTAAAGTGTCATTTAACAAAGCTCAATGGCAAGGTTCACTCTGTTACTTACCGAACAAAAAAGAACACAAAGAAAAATTGACTTAGAATCAAGGTAGAATGATCTACACAGAAGATTGGAGACAAAAAAAGTGTAAGAGAGACTATCCCATTGAGTCACAAGATCCAGAGAGGATCCCCCTGCTTTCTAAACTCCTGATGTAGCTGCTGTATTTCTGGAAAATAAGTGATTGGCTTGTGGTCAAAATACATACAGTGGAAAAGGTATGCATGAGACTCCTTGTTCCAACACTTTCTTTGGTTCTTGATAAGTGACTCTTGGAAAAACCAGGTGCTCTTTATGAGTGATTGGTGTTTCAAGCTGAAATACATCGATGCTCTGTGGGTCACTCTGTTCCTTTAGGGATTTCCAAGAGGAGGAACAGCCAGGAGCTACAGCCCAGGCCTTTACCCGCTTTGGAAACTGCACCAAGGTATGGTTAGTTTGTTTAAGGTGTTGAGTGCATCCATCACAATGACCAACTTCTAAATTTCTGAAGTGATTTTGTTAAACAATTTGCTCAGTGTATATTTTTGAAAGCAAACACATGTTCATCTTAATCTCAAAAGTTGTATCTTTCTATGTTTATTATCTAAGTATAGCTAACTACCACTTTGTTATAAAAACATCTATTTATTTAGTTGCACTATACAACAGTGGACATGTATCTAAATTGTCAAGCATATATCCTAATAGGTTTCAAATTATTATAAGTTAAAAATAAATTTTATTTTAAGAGCAATCAAATCCTTATTTAGGATGTTTAATTTAATATGTCATCAAAAATTGTTTCCTAGGAAAATCCTATTGAGAATTACTATCATATTCTCGTCATTATCCTGAGGCAGAGAGAGTTAGTTAAAATTTCATTATAGGAATACTAAATAGCAAAGAATTTTTACATGATGCTCCACAATGTGATACATACTGTAGTCTAATCAATTACATATTTGATTTTTTAAACAAATCATATCAAGCAAATAAAGAAGTTTGGAGTAGTCATTTTAAGCTGATGCTCCAACACATGCAAAGAATCTCTTCCTTAGTTGCATCCTAATTGGAGGAAATTAAAAGCTGGAGTTCATAAGGAAATTTTCATGCACCATTACTTATTTTCAATTTTAGACATATGGGTAGCATTTGAACAGTAGCAATGGAGAAATATTGCCTTGGTTTCTAAATGGCCCCTCATTTTTGTAAACACTTCAATAAAATCCTCAATTTAATATTCCTATTACCCACACTAAATTATGTTGTATCAAATTAAGAACATATCTGGATGGACTTAATTACTTATGAACTTTTGTTCCATCAGCTTTGTTTAGAAAGTTTTGTAGGATAGAGCAATATTTTTTGCGTGAGTATTTCTAAGCAGTTCTTTCAAAAACCACACACTTTTTCAGCTAGTTAACTTAAGTGCAAATAAAAAGCTCTCTCTGAGAAATGAGATTCAATTATATGAATATGATTGTGATTATAACTAAGTAAAAAGTAATTGTAATCATTAAGTTATCTAGAATCTCCCTCATCTTTTCACAGCAGGTAATACTTGGCTCAAGTTTCTCCGCTTGCAAAAACGTAAGAGTAGTAATACTTCCAAACTGATAATGTACCTGCTGCAGCAGTGTACATGTGTTTATGCCATCTGGCTCCTAAAATTTGCACAGTTTTTCTCAGTTGAGTTTGATCAGACAGCTGCAATAGGAAGAATGTCAGTGATTCAATTCCCATTCTTATAGTTTGAAGAAAGTTAGAAACTTGGTGACTTGAATCTTGCGGTCCCTCGGAGTCATGAAGCAGGAGAATGCCATGCAGGTGTCTCTGAAAAGGTTACTTAGACCAGATTTTCTTGGCTTGAAGAGAATTTAAAGGCCTAGTTTTAATCCTAGGTGGTATGTAAACTTCCATTTCATTGCCACTGCTTCGTTGTTTAAAATCTGATAATACATAATTTATTAATGGCTTCCAGAATGTGGGTTCTGACACTTGTACATAGCAAAGCCACTTCCAAAGCCCAGAGTCACAGGTTTACAGTCTGGAGAAAAGTAGCATTTCAGAAGCAGATTAGAATTTGAAATTTTGCAATAACTGCTTTCAAAATTTTCATGTTTGTCTTGTTTTTGTTTTCCATATGAAACCCAGGCACTTAATTCTCAGCACTAGTTTCTACCAGATGGAGGAAAAGCCAAAAACAGAAGAGTGCAAAATGCAAAACCTGGACACTTCAAACTTCCCTTCTGCCTAATTCAGAAAAAAAGTGAGCAAAAATTTTCAAGGTTGACAATTTTAGATTCAAGTTTATATAGATTGTGTATATCTATGCATATACATATATATATATATATATATATATATATATACACAACTACAAAGTCATACCTCAAAAGTTAGTCTTTTCCTTTCATAGATTCACTATATTTTCATTTAATTTACCATTTGGATGGTCCCAGTATTGTACTTCTATGTTGCACTCTCCTTTCCCTTTGCGAAGTGTACTGAATCTATTCATGACATTTAAGATAGATGAAACCTCACTGAAAGATGTTCATATTACCTGGCCTTGTGAGGTTCTGATTACTTTGCTATTGGACATCAATGCATTTCTTTCAAATTTGCTGACATCTCATTAATCGTGAGTAAATTCATGCCAGGTCCTTGCAAGAATTGTAATTGATGCCCAGTGGCATCCTACCAGACTCTTAAATTGTTCATCAATAAAGCAACATGTAAATTCTGTCCTTGAGGGGCAGTGAATCTACTTTCTTTGAATCCCATCAGAGAATCCAAGAAAGCATAGGAAGAAAAGGAACAGATAGAAAGCTGGATAATAAGAGCTAAATAAGAGTGCAGTGCTATACAGTAACACAGCTGTAACACATGAGTCTCTGACCTGGAATTAGCTTCAAAAAGCAATTCCCATGAACTTTGACTTTAGGAGAGCTTAGTGCTGAAAAGCGAAGGCTGCATTCACTGTTGCATTGCTGTCCACATTATTTATTTACTTTTATACTCATGTCACATATATACATTCCCTGTTTAATTCTTGATTGCAGCTTAAAATTCTGTAATACAAAGACAAATCTTTGGAATTCGGGCAACACCTTATTTTTCATATTTTCTTGTTTTAGCAAAATGTATTTTTTAGCACTGTATGGAGATATTAATGCAAAAAAATTCAATTATAATTTCTAAGATATAATTGTAATAGTGTACAATATACCTGATTTAAAGAAGAAGAAATGTATTGTATTTTGAAAAATCAGAATGTAAATGTAATTTATTCTCTGCATACCTTTTCTTTGAAAAGGAAAAATATATGCCATAATGTGAATTATTACATTTTAGAAACAAGGCAACTGCTTCTAAAGCAAAGTACACAAAAATTTATATAAGTTGGATGTTTCGGAAACTAGATTTTTGATAACTAATTTAATTTCTGTCTAAGAAAATATTGATTATATTGACTGAAATAACCATAAATACTAATATTTTAATTATAAAAATTTTGCCTGATTGGTATGTATATGGGTGTGGGTTTTTTTAATTACTGAGGAGTTTACAAAGTGCAGTTGATATAGTATGGTTCTAGTGGGATGGACAGCTATGATTTTAAAGACTTTAAATTAACATCTCTTTTCTATTAACTTTTTTCTATTGAAACATCCGAAAAGACCTGCACAAAATAACCTACATTTCACAACAAAAGCGTTCATGGGGTTCCTTTCTTAAAGAACTGTGCTTTACCTTTCTAAGAGGAAATGTCCAGATTGCGACCACACATATTTTTGTTTTCATTTGCTCTATTTTTTTAAGTCCTCACGAGAGAGGGTTAGTGTCAAAAATGACAGTAGTCTTTGCCCTTACAAAATGAACTTCTGTTGCTGGTTGCTGCTGCTTTTGGATTATAGTAGTGTTCTCTGTCTTGATCTAAATCAATCACTGGTACAAATGAAATTAAGAGTCTTTGATGCTTAACTTCAATTTATATTTTGCTCCAGTCAAAACTATGATCTTGGAATCTGAACAAATTAGGTTTTCCTATTCACAGAAAATTAATTATTAAGCTTTTTAGGAAGCTATGGAATTAAATAGTTCACGTACCATCCGAAAGGACTGAAAAATTCTCCCCCTTGTAAGAGGCAGACATTTGTACGGTTATTGCCGTTCGTATCCTCATGCTCCCTTCAAACACAGACAATGCAGAACAACTCAGGGAATCAGTACAAATGGGAAAGTGATTGGCAAGGCAGCAGTCTTGCTGGAAAGGACCTGGGGATTACAGTGAATGCAGGCTGAATTTGTATTCAACAATGCACTTCCACAGCATACAAGCAAAACCTCACACTGAGATACAATAGAAGCAGCATGACTGGCAGATGCAGTGAAGTTATCATCCCTCTCTGCTCAGAGCTAGTAAGGCTGAGCATCGAATGTTGAGTCCAGTTTGGAATCCCCAGAGGTGTGTGGGAAAGTGGAGACAAGGCTGCTGTTCTGGGTGGGGCACATGATCTATGGGAAGGGGTTAAGGTGTTATGAGGTTTATTAGTCCAGCAGTGCTGTGTCTAATTCGTGATTCAATAGCATCCTGTGGTTACCTGAAGGCTGCTCCAGTCCTGAGGCAAACAGACTCTTCTCAGTTGTAATAGGGGTAAGAGCCACGTGGAGTACCAGGAAGTTTCCACTGGACATTAAGAAAATAGTCTTCACTTGTAAGTGCAGACTGTACCGAGATTTCTCAAAAAGGCTGTGGATCTCCATTCTTGGAGACTTTAATGTTTATGTAGACAAAGCCATAGCTGACTGGTCTAGAACTGGAGACTGTCCTGCACAGATCAGCAGTGTGGACTAGGTAGTCTTCAGCGTCTTACTGTAATCTCACTAT
The DNA here is from genome assembly GCA_013397755.1 of Cnemophilus loriae. Lineage (NCBI taxonomy): Eukaryota > Metazoa > Chordata > Aves > Passeriformes > Corvidae > Cnemophilus > Cnemophilus loriae. Next base: position 965,257 of record VZTF01009713.1, read on the forward strand.
GCCAGAAATACCCTCAAGCCTCTCAGAAATCTCTTAGTCTGATTTAGCCTCATTGATTATTTTGGATCCTTTTACCACAGTCATAGAAAACTCCCTCAAATCTGAGTCCCCAAAGAAATCTTCTCTGGAAGAGACCTTGTTCTGCCTAATAAATTCCACTGTAGAAAACATTGATTCACTATACATGTAGTCACTACATTATTTAATATCTTCAGTTTATCACTGACTTATTTGAAATGTCCAGCCCTCTTAATTATATGGTCTCCTGGCAGACTGCCTCTTGATGGTGACACAGATAAGAGGTAACAATTCCTATGATGTTGATGATTTTATGGAGAAAATTTCTAAAGATATGTCACCTATCACATAGTTCCTGCCCTCTTTCTTCTTCGCTGTTCGAAACAGCCAAACTGTTGAAAAGAGGTTCCCAAAACTTTTTCCTTCAGGATAAGTTTCATGCATTAAAATCTGGCATAAAATTCTATATCACGATGTACCAGAAAAGAATTATTCCATGTCTTAGAATGTGTCTCACTGATCTGGTTGCTTATTTTCATTAAAACTAAGTTGAAAAAAAAATTTTGGCATGTGTATGGCATCAGCAAGATTAAGTGGGATTAATGACTTTATTTCCACAAACTCTTGGATAGCCTGCCAAGAAAAAAATTCTCATCCAAATGTGGTGGCATTATCATTGTGTTGCTCAATTTTGGCTCATGATCAATAGAATAATTTTTAGACATAACTGGACTAATACTTCCACTTTGTCTGGATGCTTTTCTACTTAGATTATTCCTGAAAATACCACTAATGGGCTTTTACAAAGATTTATGCAGACATATAATCCTTTCTATGAAGAGCATTATTGCCTGTGCAAAATTGTCATTCACATCTAGCTAAGGCTGGAAAATTACAAAGAACTTCATATAATGTTACATTTGGAAAATGCTCTAAGTGTACCACATTTGAAGCTATGTTGGGCTCTTCTATGTAATGTAACAGGAATCTCTGCTAAATTCTTCTGAACAAAGTAAATGCTGACTTATAGCAAATAGTAACTCACCACAGAAAGGGTCTGTCAGAAATTTTGTGATTGATGGCAAAATATTCTTTGGGAATAAGAACACAAGGATTTGGTATTTAGAAATCTTTGTATTTTAATTAGGAAGCCAACATTTAAAAACTATTCCGTGTAATGAATAGCATAGTATTCCTAGGCACTGTGGGTCTGGGAGTCAGTGCTGGGTTAAATAGTAAAAGAGGAGTGGAGAGCCCCTATCATCTGACAAGCACAAAGACAATGAAAACCATGCATTATTCTCACTGATCTGTCACATGCAGTTATAAATTTACATGTTTATATGATTCAAAGAGCACATATTGAGACTTGGATCTTGCCTACCCCAGCAAATGAAAACATTTCTTACACAACAGAATACTGATTAGGGTTAAGTGCCTGCATAGTCATTGACAGCTTCCTTTGTGTTCCAGAAGAAGGCTATGAGCATTTTTAAAGTTATTGAAGAGTCAATAAATCTGTATTAAAGGTATTAATACAGATCTCCTGTTCAGGTTGTGGAGGACAGAAAACTCTAGCTCAACTGTTTGAATACGAAAAACACCACAGGGAGAGTTTCAAATGTAAGGCTGCACACATCATCACACCATGATCCCCTTTGATGATAGCAATATCTAATATGAAGATCTTGGATCAAACTGTACATCCATCCTCATAGCTGTTAGCTAACATAGGAAAGAATCTTTATGAAATAAAGCAGGTGTGATTTCTATTTGCTGTTGAGAAATATTTTTTTTGTGCTAACATTCTGCTGCAGTGAAGAGAGAGATCGGAATAACCATAGGAATACAATAGGTCCTGTTTCCAACACCACAACAAGCAATAAACCCAGATATTGAACCATTCTTTGAGCATTCATCAGCACAAAAGAATTTTAAGTTGCTCAGTATGCAGCAGGTTTCATAGTGAGCTGCATGGTATATGTGAATTTATTTAGGGCTGATACCATGAGATAATAGTATGGAAAAAACATGCTCCAATAACAAATGTCAGCAAATATGTTGTTCCTGGCACATAGCTGAACAGAGGAGGGTTCTTGATCTTCCATGGTTCTCTCACAATGTGTATCAGCAACCAATGTGGCCTTTTGAAGCTGTATGGTTTCATGTAAACTGAACAAGAGAAATTTTCAGTAACCTTGGAAGTATGTATTATTTAAAAAATAATACTGACCTGCAATCCTTGATATTTTTGATATTTTGCATCATCTTTTTACAACTTTGTTCCTTGCATTCAACATTTTGCTCTTTTTTCCATTAGGAAATTACATGTGGATGCAGAAATCCTTTTTCTTTTCATCATTTCAAACTCCACCTTCCTCTTTCATCCCAGAAACCTTCAAAAGATGCAGCTAGCTATATCCAATATACAGGTAGATCTAACTAGATTATGTAATATTCTGAATGACTTGGTCAGGAATAATAAAGCTCAAATAAATGTGAATATTATGCCTGATCTTTCGTTGCTACATGAGTTGTTCCAAATGTGAGAGAAACGTGGAGAAATTATACCTGACTGCTGGAGACGGACATCTGTAGTTTATTCTTACACTTCTACACAGGCATCAGTGGGGATTTGGGTGTGAAAAACTGCTCAGCTATGCAAGCATTGCATGTTTTTGAGGGGAACACATTACATTGAAACATATATGAGCTAAAAAAGTAAAAACCTAAATAAAAGTATTTTTGTTTAACAGTTTTTTTACCACTTCTGAAAAAACAAGCTAACAAAAGCTGAAGTGTTTGTATTTAGCAAATATTTTACTTTTAAGAATAGTTCCAGAGATGGTTGGTTTGAAATAGAAATTCTTACTCTTTCTTTTAGAAGGCAGTGGTGTCAAAATGCAGAACTGAGAGATTTCTTTGCACAGTTGCTCTCTACCTACAGGGAGAGAACTTGATGTGAAATAATAACAGCTAGAAGAAAATTTTTTGCCATGGAAATCCATATCAATAAAGTTTCTCATAGTTCCACAGATCAATAACATCTTAGAAGCAGAAGTACTGCAATAGTAGACGGACGAGAAGCTAATTTTATCATATGGGTATCATATTTTTCAGAAATAATTACAGATTTGTAGAATCTTACATTCTTATTGAAGTTTACATATTGGGCTCCAAAGATTTATTTAATGTTTGATTCAGGTTTTCGCTATAAATTAATACACTGCATGTAGAGTATTCTATAGTTTTATTCGTAATAACTATATAAATATAACACATTGTACAACATAATGCATCCTTATGGTATGAGAAGAGCCTGGCTCCATCCTCTTGACACGCTTTCCTCAGATACTTACAGATATTGATGAGGTCCCCTCTCAGTCATCTCTTCTCAAGGCTGAACAGGCACAGCTCTCTCAGCTTTTCCTCGTCAGAGAGATGGTCCAGTTCCTTAACCATCTTTGTCATCCTCCGTGGGACCCTCTCCAGGAGCTCCATGTCTCTCTTGCACTGAGTAGCCCAGAACTGGGCACAGCACTCCAGATGAGGCCTCACCAGGGCTGAGCAGAGGGGCAGGATCACTTTGCTGGCGCTGTTGCTAGTGCTCTTCCCAATGCACCCTAGGATTCCATTGGCCTCCTTGGCCACAAGGTCACACTGCTGGCTCAGGGACAGCTTGTTGTCCATCAGGAACCCCAGTTCCTTCTCCACAGAGCTGCTTCCCAGGAGGTCAGCCCCCAGCCTGTGCTGGTGCAGGGGTTATGCTTCCCCAGGTGCAGGACCCTGCATTTGCCTTTGCTGAATTTCAGGCAGTTCCTCTGTGCCCATCTCTCCAACCTCTTGAGGTCCTTCTGTAGGGCTGCACAGACCTCTGGGGTATTGATCGCTCTTCCCAGTTTGTGTCATCAGTGAAATCACTGTTCTTCTCTCATCTATCCATCCAGTTTTTCCCATTTTAGAAGGCAATTGTGTTGGTTAAGCACACTTTCCTCTTCATGAACATCAATGCAATACTATCTACATACTGACTATATGTACATCTAAAAACAGATACATAAATTTATATGCATATGAATTGTATATAAATTTTTGAATCTTGTCAAGAATGTTAGTTAGTGTTTTAGGCATACATATTGTTCCTACTTTTCATGATGATCCTTAAGTGAAAGCAGAATATTATGTATTTGACACACAATAAAAGAATGCCCAAGCAAGTGAGATGCAACACTACATAACCACAGAAATATTAGTTGTGGTTGTTATACTCATTCAATATTTTATTCCAAAGTGCAGGAAAAAGTGAAGTGTTAAATAAAGTGATGGGAATAAAACAATTAAATTATTTTCTACTAAAAGAATTCTAAGAATTAATGATAAAGATATATAAAAATGCCATACAATAGGAACCCTCAATATTTAAAATTGATTAGCTTACATTTTTTCGCCTGCTTATCCTATAAGCGTGAACAGATGGCATGTTAACATTACTGAAAAAGGTGCCTGACTTGGTTACTTTAAGAAATGAAAAACACAAAAGAGAATAATAACATGCAGAATTCTATTTCACAGGGGAAAAAAATTCAATAAATAATTCAGGCCTTAAGAAGAAATTGTCGACACAGAAAAGTTTCTGTATTTGATCTGTCCCTGATGAAGACCAAGTGCAATTCAGAAGAATATTTCTAATCAGCATTTAGGGCATTTTAAGACATGCTTAATATTGCTATCAGTAACTAATATGACATGACTTTTAAAAAAAAGAAAATTATAACTCAGCAGAGATACTCATCAAAAACAACACTCAGAACAAAATTGAATACTGTTAATGGATTATATTTGTTTATTTGTTTGTCTATGCATTTATTTATTTTGCCAACTAATCTTTAAATACAGCACTCCATAATAATCTAGTTATATATTTCAATTTGCTCAGATTTTTTTGAAATTTCATCATGTATCTTTTATGCAGATATGGAATTCCATTTTACATATATGTGCGAATGGATCTTACAAAAAGTTAAATGACCAAATTTTATACTGAAAAGTAGACATCAGAACCGACGCTCTAAATTAATTTTTATACCACTAGCATAGAAAATATCAAAAAGATAGAATTCAACTGATCATTTAAATTATAAAGCCCAAGTTTTGTTTAATTCTGACATGCAAGAACTGAATTTTTCTGTTGTTTCTTACATGCTTCATACAATAGAATAAAGTATGCAAGTATCCATTACTAAATTTCAACTTTATCTTAAATGTTTCGATGCATTGGTCAGATAGGCGAATGCATTAATATTTTCTGTTGTATTAATGCATGCATATTTTAAGCCTGTCACATTCAATATTAACTGAAATATTAAATTGCCAAGAATCAATATGAGAATCAAGGTTATACGGTGCTTAGATTATTAAGGAATAATAAAATATTTAGAGATCCTTTATTGTGTGCAATCTGCAAAGTGACTGTTAGGAAATTACACCATCAACTACCATCCTACGTTTTACGTATAACATAAAGGTAAGTTTGAGAACATTATTAGTCTCTCAAATCTAACTCAAGAAGCTCTGAAAATGCAGGATTAAGGTTGACAGAATTAAGATTGTTTTTAATTCTCATATTCCTTCTTGGAAAACAAAATGTTGCTTTTTTCCTGAAGGTCTTATAGCTGACTCAATGCACTAACAACACTTGAAATAATTAATGGCTTTTCGATAAGTTCTTTTTCTCTTGTTCAGTGCATGGTTCTGTGCCATATTTATTGCGTACCATACAAATCCTTTCTTCAAGAAAAAAATATTAGTTTTCTTGTAGCCACAGTGTTTCCAACACTATATTATCTGAATTCTCCATAGGCTCTTATAAATTTATTTCAGAAATACAGCTGTGAGTTAAAGTTACATGAGAGGTTTCTTCAGTATAAGAATATCCAGTTTCATCTCCCCACATAGCAGATCATATTGTTGGCCCCCATCTGCCAAAACATATTTGATTAACATTAGGCTTGATGGCAACAGTGGGTGTAAAGTAGTTCCACTATCTGATTGAGACAGATACCTTACCCGGGCATGTCTTTGTAAATGTCCATGAAGCCACTGATAACTTGACCTTTATTGCATTTAGCAAGATCTTTAAATTTCATGTCAACAGTCCTGTGCTTTGAGATGACTCCCTCAATGTAAATACACTTGCTCCATCATCTCTCCATCAAATGTTTTATAAATCTTTCAGTTTGGCAGTGAGTTAATGTTACATTTTGCATATTCTGTCTCATAAGAATAAGTTTGTTTGGCATCCGTAATATCGTATGAATGAAAAATAAGAGAAGATGAAAACAACATGAATTGAAAGATACCCTGAGGTGGTTTCTACTATAATGTATTCCTCAGAGCAGATGTCCCACCTACCCACCTACCTGTACTGTTGTATTGCTGTGCAGCATACAAGATCAAACAAGAACAAGCTGGGCTGGCACCGAACCCACTTCACCTGGAACTTTACTTTTAGCAAGTAGGTATAGCATTTAGAAATACTATAGGATGCTATAGGATGCTATAGAATGTTATATAGATAGCAGTTTAAATATAAGGAACAAAGGCAGTATAAACTAGATTGATAAAACACAGTGTTATTCTCTGGCCTTTTCCAATTTGGTTGCTATTTCAAGGTCTGTAGAAAGGAACTGGTTTTGCCTCATCAGACTTAGGTTTAACATAACTAAGATGTAATACACTAGTGAGGGCAGCTAGAAGCACAAGGTCTTGGTGTGTGATATGATATCTATTTCTTCTCTTCTCAGTTTCAAAAGATAAGCCTCAGGAATTCTCATGACAAGATTAATTTATGTATCTGGTATCTATCTTTTCCAGAATCTTTCAGATTTATAAATAAAAAATTGGCATGTTAAATTTTCTGTTTTAAAATGCTGATCTATTTTGGCTGTAGAAATTATTTATGAGCAAAATTGTCCCATTAAAAAGTAAATGCAAGGTTTTATGATTTTCCAGGGAAAAATAAAAAGCCAGCCATAAACTCTTTATTTGTCTTTCTAAAGTTACTTTTGATCCAAATCAAGTAGAAATAGTTGCAGAATTTCTGGTTGGATTGTCTAAATCAGTTTATGCTTTTAGAGACATTTTTAGATATACTGTTCATCTATGCTGCTTTCTGCAGAAGAAAAGAAAAAAAAAGAAAAAAGGGAGGAAAAAAACCAAACCAAGATCATGTTATCATTTTGAAAAAATCAGAAAAAGTTTCACTTCAGTTGTATTATAGTGAGTTTTTGACTCAGAGAGAGAACGATGACAAATTTTTTTTTTTTTTTTTAGGTAAATGGTGCATCCCGTAGAAAATTAAATGAGAAATTAGCTAAATTCTGTTCCATTATAAGTTTATAATATGCAACAGTAAGTTTACCAGATTGTAGTTTCTGGTATGGAAACCAAGATAGAATAAAAAATAAGATCAAAAGTGTCATCTGCCGTTGCACAGAAGATTATAACGCATGGAAGAAACAACGCTGACGTGTTTCACCCTGTTGAAAGATAATACAAAATTTAGTTTGGATCATAAGGACTTTGTATTTGAATGTCACTTTCCTTATATGTACCATAGATTTAAGTGCCGTTCAAGCAATCATGGAATCACAGATTCAATTAGGTTTGAAAAATCCTCTGAGATCGACTTCAGTCTATGACCAAACACCACCATGTCAACTAGACCGTGACACTAAGTGCCATATCCAGTCTTTCGTTAAACACCTCCTGGTATGGTGCCTCCACCACCTCCCTGGGCAGCCCATTCCAATGTCTATTCACACTTTCTGTGAAGAAATTCCTCCTAATGTCCATTCTAAACCTGCCCAGGTGCAGCTATGTCTTCTCATCCTGTAGCTGGTTGCCTGGGACAAGAGGTCGTCCCCCACCTGGCTACAACTTCCTCTCAGGTAATTGTAGAAAGTAATAAGCCTCCTTTTCTCCAGGGTAAAAAACCCCCAGCTACCTCAGCCGCCCCTCACAGGGCTTGTGCTCCAGACCCTTCACCAGCTCTGTTCCCTTCTCTGGATTCCCTCCAGCCCCTCAATGTCCTTCGTGAATTGAGGGACCCAGAACTGAACACAGCACTTGAGGTGCAGCCTCACCAGTGCCAGGTACAGGGGGACAATCCCTGCCCTGGTCCTGCTGGCCTCACAATTGCTGAAACAGGGCAGGATGCCTTTGGCCTTCTTGGCCGCCTGGGCACACTCTGGCTCAGGTTCAGCCACTGTCAGCCAGCACCCTCAGATCCTTCTCTGTTTAGCAGATTTCCAATCACTCAGCCCTCAGCCTGTAGCACTGCATGGGATTGTTGTGGCCGAAGTGTAGGAACTGGCACTTGGTCTTGTTGAATCTCATGTCATTGGTCTCAGCCCTTATTTGTTTGTGCACATGGATATACATGGAAAACATACAGTGTAAAGTTACATTGTTAAATAATTTAATTTAAATTGAAGTGCACAGAAATGAAGTCTAGTGTACTAATACTCAATGTATAGTCTTAGAACCACAGAATCATTATGACTGGAAAAGACCTCCAAGATCATGAAGTCCAACCTTCAACCAAATACCACCATGCCAGTCTTGTTAATGGTCTGTGGATGACCCCTTTTTCTGGAGACAAGGTACTACTTCCTCAGAAGTGCTAGAGAATTAACATCAAAAACTTTTATAAAGGTATTTCCTTTGTACTTATTAATAGATAGGTGGTTTCACAGCCAAGACTGAATGTGTTCAGTGCAAAATCTGATTTGCAAGTCACAGGACTTTAGGGGTGTATTACAGTGTCACATTTTATTTTGTTGCCTCTTCTCGTCACTGCCCACATTGTGTGCACACAAGATTGTTCCTGGGATGTCTCTGGAATACTTGAAAGTCCCACTAAGATGAAAACCTATGAGCAGTCCAGTGCTCACCTCACCCAGCAATATAGATCTGTCACCTGCTCCAGTTCCCCATATCTCTAGCATGGCAGAAGGATCATATGGAGACACTCTGCATTCAGCACAAGCTCTAAGCATCACAATCTGTCTAATGGGATGTGGCAAGGAAATGTCATGGTAAGGGAATGCAACACAGGTTTGCTGAAGCACATGAGAAGTGCAGAGACTAAAGACAGAAATAATGAACCAAGTGCTGCAGTTATGCATATAAAGATAAATGGTAAGAACGGAGTCACTGTTTTTTCCTATGCAAAATTTCATTTAAATGAATATGGTTCTGCCCTTTTGGTCTGTTTTGTTTTTCCTTTTGACCGATTCAAATTTTCTGGTGGGTTTTAGGATAATTAAGCAATTTTCAAATTGTTATGCATACTGGAAACATATTTGAACTTTTCTTTCTCAGATGTGAAACTGTCAGTCTTCATAACAGCTGGTTTCTGAAAAAAATATTTTCTGAAGGTCTCTACTAACAACTCTTAATCTATGCTTCTACTATGTGTTTCCTACTGTGCTCAGAGAATAGCTCTTTAGGAATTCTTTGTAAGGAAGCAAAAACTCCGTTACCAGTTTTTCCTAACCACAGCAACCTCAAGTTTCCTTTGCTAACCACTCAGGTCAAAGGGCACATCTACCTCCTAACTAAAAGCTTTATTATTTTTTCTCTCTTCCTCTCTTTCTTTTTTGATACTTCTCAGAAAACCCATGTGGCAGTTTTGGCTGCATGAAGTGTCAGGTTGGAAAGTTGTGAACTTGCTCCCTGGTGAAATTAAAAAGCCAAGATTCAGCTCTGTGAATTCTCGTATTTTCCAGTTTTAGAAAGGTAGCTACCCTTACCTTGAGCTCTTTTGCTTTCCTACACAGTTTTTCATGCTGCTACCATTTAAAAGGATACTTCACAGTAGTTCAGAGCTTAAAATTTAATGTACGTTTAAAACTGTTGCAATCTTGCAGCTAATGGTCACTGTATTCACAGTATATTAAGTGACCAAAAAAAAAGTCCAGCAGCACAACACAACAGGAATTCTGTAAAGAAGTAGATGCTGTTAGTGCGTTTTTTCTGACTGTGTGAGCTTCTTCAAAGTCTAGATGACACAGATTAATACTGAACATATTTTCTCCTTTGCTTCACCTGAGCTAAATGTAACCTTATAAACTCTGACTGAGACCATTAAACTCCAGGCAAATATAAAGATCTGATTAATGCAAAAATGTGTCCTGTCTCTGTCGCATTTCTTTCTATGGAGTCCTGCACAATAAAGTGAAATGGGTGAGTGGTGACGCTTAGAAGATGAGAGAAAGCCTGTGGATGTTCTCTGCCTGGGTTTTGTAAAGCCTTTGACGCTGTTTCCTGCAGACATTCCCATGGAGAAGCTGGCTGCTCATGGCCTGGACAGGTGCACTCTTTGCTGGGTTAAAAACTGGTTGGATGGCCTGGCAGAGAGACTGGTGGTGAATGGAGTTAAATTGAGCGGGGGGCTGGCTGTTCCCTTGTGGGTTTCCCCAAAGCTCAGTGTTGGGGTCAACTCTGTTTAATATCTTTATTAATGAGCTGGCTGAGAGGATCAAGTGCACCCTCAGTAACTTCACAGTCAACACCAAGTTCAGTGGGAGCGTTGCTTTGCTGGAAGTCGGGAAGCCCCTGAATCATTGGGCTGAGGCCAATTGTGTGAGGTTCACCAAGGCCAGGTGCCAGGTCCTGCTCTTGGGTCACAGCAGTGCTACAGGCTGGGGCAGAGTGGCTGGAAAGCAGCTCAGTGGAAAAGAACCTGGGGATGCTGGTCAACAGGCAGCTGAATATGTGCCAGTATGTGCCCTGGTGGCCGAAAAGGCCAATGGTATCTGGGCTTTAATCAGAAATAGTGTGGCCAGCAGGACAACGATAGTGATTGTCCCCCTGTACTGCACATTGGTGAGTCTGCACCTTGAATCTTGGGTTCAGTTTGGAGTCTCTTACTACAAGGGCATTTTAGTGCTGGATCAAGTCCAGAGAAGAGCAACTAAGCTAGTGAAGGTTCTGGAGCACAAGTCCTGTGAGGAGCAGCTCAGAGAGCTAGGGTTGTTTATCCTGGAAAAGGAGGCTCAGGGGAGACCTTATGGCTCTCTACAACTGCCTGGAAGAAGGTTGGGGTGAGATGGGGGTTGGCTTCTACTTCCAGGAAAGCACTGACAGAACGAGAGGAAATTACATCAGTTTGGACCAGGAGAGGTTTAAGCTGGATATTATGAAAAACTTCTCTATGAAAAGGACTGTTGCTGTATTGGCTGAACCAACAGTTGTGGCCGGGGGGCCAGAGAGCCCAGGTACAGAGGGGGCCCGCTGGCGGGCAGGCTGCAAAATGCAAGACTCTCTTTACCTCAGTGAGAGAGGCCTCTCCCATTGACCCTATGGAGATTCGGTTCTGTCTGACTGGCCAACAGACAGACGCCCCTTGTATCCCTTAAGAGGATGTAATCCAGCCNTGTCAAGCATTGGAACAATCTGTCCCTGAAAGTGATAGACTCATCACCTGGAAGTGTTCATAAAACACGTAGATGTGACATTTGTGGACACGGATTAGTAGTGAACACAGTGGGACTAGGTTGGATTTGATGGTCTTTGAGGTCTTTTCCAACTTTAACAGTTCTATGATTCTATGAAATAGAGGGCAGCGAGACGACAGGTTAGACATTGTTCCCCATCTGGAAAGGTGGAAGACAGCTTAGGTCAACCTTGNGGTTAGACATTGTTCCCCATCTGGAAAGGTGGAAGACAGCTTAGGTCAACCTTGTTTCTTTTTTGCAGAGCTTAGGAATAGTCCCCATTAAAGAATGAAACAGTCAAGGAGCTTGGGACATATCCTCCTGGTAAATGTGCACATTAGTAGGGTGGTTTTGACATCTAGCTTGAGAGGCGAGTGTGAACACAAGAGATACACTTTCTCCTCTCCCAAACATCTTTACCTTTCCCTTTCCCTATGTAAATATCCCATAACACGTACTCTTTGGTCCTCAAACACGTATCGCTGCTTCTTACAGAAAGCTCTGTGGCCCTTGGCAGTGCTCCTTGTCTGACACGGAGAGTGTTCCCACTGACTCTTGCTGCTGGATGACCCCTGTCCCATGGGACTTGACCACCCTTACCACAGCCCTGGGGCTGGGGCAGTGGCTTCTTTTCCCGGCTGAGGTATTGAGGATTTGCTGCCCACCATCATGCCTCTGTGATCTCCCATGCTTATGAAGAAGAGTCTTTAACCATCTAATATAACATTAGTCATTTCACATTATTTCCTCTTTATAGCTGGAAATTAAAATGGATACTAGTAAAATCAGTGCTGTATATAAATGTTTTGGAGTGGGCTGCATATCATCTACCTATTTACATAATGTATACATCTAAATCTGAGCTAAATCACTCAGATTAGTCACTTCCCGCCTGAACACCACGGAAGAATAGGAACTCCGTCCAAACCAGACTCACCTGCACAGCCAAGACAGCCAAGAACCCATCTCTGTGTCACTTAATAGAGTTCTGTTCTAAAGACTACTCTAGAAATCACTACTCCACACTAGCATAATTTTGTTCATTTGCAAACACATATTTTTTCAAGTTATTATTTGAGGGAATAATTTTCAGTTTGTTTTGCACAATTTCCCTGTTCCCTGCTAGCAGGCTTCCAAGGAGAAGTCAACAAAGAAAGCTCTCAGGAATGACATTGTTGGCATATACTTGAGAACTGTCCAGAGGTATATAAACTAGATGCCACTGAAAGTGCCTCTTTCACCGTTATTTCACTACTGAATAACTGCTTATTGTATGAGAATGCAGCATTCTACAACAGGAGTAACACAGTAGGGAATTTATTCAAGGATGGATGGATTTTAAGAAAACTTACGGAAATATGACAGTGATAAAGTTTGTTAACCTTTTTCCTTGCCTTTTGTTTAAAATTAAGGGATGTATCAAAAGATGAGACACAAACCAATTTATTTTATGGCTTATGTAACTCCTTTTAAAATATATTACCCTGGAAACATAACCATTGATTTTGCTGTTATTTTATATACCAAACTATATTCAGTTCTGCTGTGCTGTTGAACAATATTGCTCTTTTTTCATTGACATCTGAGAGCCTGTAGAATCTTTATTTACTAAATAAAAAAAGTGAAAGGCAAACATTGCATAAAACATACTGATAGTGATGGGAGATTTTTTTTTAATCAAGTCTTGAAAATGCACTGAGTATCCAAATAATAATAAGAACTTGCTTACTTNCTCTAACTCTTTGCCTCTAGTGACGCCTGAGCTGGCTAGCTCAGTGTGAGCGTGGCTGCGTGTCTCCCTCGCACGGGTGAGAGAGCTGGCTTGTGAGGTGCCAAGAAGCACCTACAGGGGTTCCTTAGCTAAAGGTTCCCCTTGGGACAACTCTATGCGAGGGCCGGCTCTAACTCTTTGCCTCTAGTGACGCCTGAGCTGGCTAGCTCAGTGTGAGCGTGGCTGCGTGTCTCCCTCGCACGGGTGAGAGAGCTGGCTTGTGAGGTGCCAAGAAGCACCTACAGGGGTTCCTTAGCTAAAGGTTCCCCTTGGAACAAGCAGCAGTTACTCAACCAACACCCCACACGGCGATAGATTGTCAAGCATTGGAACAATCTGTCCCTGAAAGTGATAGACTCATCACCTGGAAGTGTTCATAAAACACGTAGATGTGACATTTGTGGACACGGATTAGTAGTGAACACAGTGGGACTAGGTTGGATTTGATGGTCTTTGAGGTCTTTTCCAACTTTAACAGTTCTATGATTCTATGAAATAGAGGGCAGCGAGACGACAGGTTAGACATTGTTCCCCATCTGGAAAGGTGGAAGACAGCTTAGGTCAACCTTGTTTCTTTTTTGCAGAGCTTAGGAATAGTCCCCATTAAAGAATGAAACAGTCAAGGAGCTTGGGACATATCCTCCTGGTAAATGTGCACATTAGTAGGGTGGTTTTGACATCTAGCTTGAGAGGCGAGTGTGAACACAAGAGATACACTTTCTCCTCTCCCAAACATCTTTACCTTTCCCTTTCCCTATGTAAATATCCCATAACACGTACTCTTTGGTCCTCAAACACGTATCGCTGCTTCTTACAGAAAGCTCTGTGGCCCTTGGCAGTGCTCCTTGTCTGACACGGAGAGTGTTCCCACTGACTCTTGCTGCTGGATGACCCCTGTCCCATGGGACTTGACCACCCTTACCACAGCCCTGGGGCTGGGGCAGTGGCTTCTTTTCCCGGCTGAGGTATTGAGGATTTGCTGCCCACCATCATGCCTCTGTGATCTCCCATGCTTATGAAGAAGAGTCTTTAACCATCTAATATAACATTAGTCATTTCACATTATTTCCTCTTTATAGCTGGAAATTAAAATGGATACTAGTAAAATCAGTGCTGTATATAAATGTTTTGGAGTGGGCTGCATATCATCTACCTATTTACATAATGTATACATCTAAATCTGAGCTAAATCACTCAGATTAGTCACTTCCCGCCTGAACACCACGGAAGAATAGGAACTCCGTCCAAACCAGACTCACCTGCACAGCCAAGACAGCCAAGAACCCATCTCTGTGTCACTTAATAGAGTTCTGTTCTAAAGACTACTCTAGAAATCACTACTCCACACTAGCATAATTTTGTTCATTTGCAAACACATATTTTTTCAAGTTATTATTTGAGGGAATAATTTTCAGTTTGTTTTGCACAATTTCCCTGTTCCCTGCTAGCAGGCTTCCAAGGAGAAGTCAACAAAGAAAGCTCTCAGGAATGACATTGTTGGCATATACTTGAGAACTGTCCAGAGGTATATAAACTAGATGCCACTGAAAGTGCCTCTTTCACCGTTATTTCACTACTGAATAACTGCTTATTGTATGAGAATGCAGCATTCTACAACAGGAGTAACACAGTAGGGAATTTATTCAAGGATGGATGGATTTTAAGAAAACTTACGGAAATATGACAGTGATAAAGTTTGTTAACCTTTTTCCTTGCCTTTTGTTTAAAATTAAGGGATGTATCAAAAGATGAGACACAAACCAATTTATTTTATGGCTTATGTAACTCCTTTTAAAATATATTACCCTGGAAACATAACCATTGATTTTGCTGTTATTTTATATACCAAACTATATTCAGTTCTGCTGTGCTGTTGAACAATATTGCTCTTTTTTCATTGACATCTGAGAGCCTGTAGAATCTTTATTTACTAAATAAAAAAAGTGAAAGGCAAACATTGCATAAAACATACTGATAGTGATGGGAGATTTTTTTTTAATCAAGTCTTGAAAATGCACTGAGTATCCAAATAATAATAAGAACTTGCTTACTTTTAATTTAAATTTATTCAGAGATTTTAAGATTTGGCCTTCACGTTCAATAGAAGCTCAAGAAATTATTTACCCTGCAGTCCTATTTGAAACAAATTATTCCACTTCATCTCACAAGTAACATCAGGAAGAGCAGATGGACCAGCTTTGGGATGATGGAGGTGTTAGTGAACTGAAAGGTAATTAAGGAAATGCACTGGTTAAGAAGTCTATGCAAGTCAAGAAGCATTCTATAATAAAGTGAAAGTCAAATTATTGTCTCTCTGATAAAAATATATATATTAAATACCTAATATTCAGAGAGGGTAAGTTATAATAGCCTTTTTCTTTCCTTCTCTTCTGATTTTATGCAGTAATCATTGAAAGTGTGAATAATGAATTCACCTTCCGTGTAACTTCCATGTAGTACAGTGCAAATGAACAAAATATCAAAAGAAGGCTCTGGTTTTCCCCAAAGCACAATTTGTCCCTGCCTATCTACCACCATCTGTAGATGGCTAGTGACTGAAGGTCCAGGTATGTGTCCTGCAGCACTAATTATGATCGTTAGAGGTGTGTATGCCAGACTTAAATGTTGATTTCAGTTTTAAATCTGTTTCTTCATCTGCACAGTTAATGCCGCAGCTTTGCAGACATTAATGCAAATTCTACTGACATCCAAGGTTCACTGCAGTGCACTTGGAATGGGTTGCACTCAGACTTACCAAAAGTGAATGTTCTAATTGAAACTGGTTAGTTAGTCTCAGTCTTTACTCAGTGGGAGATCACCACTTACAAAGAGTAATTTCCCAGCTATTTTGGATGAACCAGCTTTCTAAGGTGGGGGGGATGTGGTGGGGAGGGGGTTTATTTTCTATTGTCTCTTTTGTCTCTGTTCTGCTGACCCCTAGCAGTTTTGTCACGTGGACCAGTCTCAGCTCCCTGGGGCAAACGGTCTCTCCGGACACACCAGGTCCTCTGTCTCCCAGAATTTTACTGTAATGATTCACCTCTATTGTAGCAAATGTTGTACAACTGATTATCAATCTGGACATACTTTTAGTTTTTTAGTATTGCTTTATCCATACCCATGTGAACATTAGCAACTGTAGCAAGTAGTAGCAAAAAATATGTTTATATCATGCTCTATATCTTTAAAGATCATATGCACACATTACTAGTTCTGTGCATCTTCCTACTTGCAATAGTAGGTGGTGTTTGAGTAGAGGTGTTTGAGAACACTTTTACAGACTTTTGATGGGCTAAAGACACCCTGCTTCTTAGTCTATTTTCTGTCAGATTGTCAATCACACTCCCAGCTTCTTCGTTATGTCACTTGCACAGCTCCATTAATTAGATTTTGTATTTTTCCAGCTTTCGTATCACTGCTTTAGCTTACACTTATCTCTTCCTGCCAGCTACAGAGGGAGCTGGATGACTGCTTCGAACTAGATACTTAGCTTCTAAGTAGCTAAACTTGGAAGATACTTCACACTCGTAATACTTTCGATTCCCAAGCAGAGATTCTAAGGAAGGCTCAGAGTTTTAGAAAAGAGGGAGCCTCCATCTTCTGAATATGAGGCCAAGTTTAATTAAACACTCAGAAGTTCAAGCATTCTGTCACCAAATGTTTTTTGACAGCATTGATTAATGAAATACAGATTCAAAGAGATTCTTTGCACATAAAAGAGAGTACTTTTTTAAACGACGCTATCTTTAAAACTGAGAGAAAATTTCAACATGCCTGTTGTGAGCTGACATGTTCTGCCATCTACTTCACAAATAGAAAGACTTCCCTCTCCCCAAAGTGACTAAAACCTTATGAAGCCATTGTTAGTTTAGATGCATTTTTATATACGTCAGGGAAAGCATAGAGTTTTAAACACAAGACTGTGTTGTCAGGATATTAGCTGTTACTCGTGGTTATGTTAGAGGATGTATCCTCTGCAAAGGTCAATGTAGCAGGCAAAGATTGTGAAGAAACTGCTTTAGAGATGGCTATCTCCTGGATAAATTAACTGGTGCTTTATCTTGATTATAGTTTATTCTATATTCCAAAGAAGTTTAAGTAGGTGAATACCACAACCAATAAATACAGATTATTCAGTTTTCATTGAAAACTGATCTTCTCCACAAGGGAAATCTATGGTAGACTTGTTCCTTAAACACAACAAAAATGTTTCACTTCACAGTGCAGACAAATGGGGCTTAGGTCTGGTACTTCATCAAACTGGACAACTAATGCAGTGAAAAAACTCATACTCTTAAAGCACTGATTATGCTTTCCACTTTTTAGTTTAAACAAATTATTGACTCATTCTTGTTTTGTTGGGTCTGTTTTCTTTCCTTTAAAAAAAGCATGCATAGAATTATGCTCTCTAAATCCTATATAACTAAAGCCAGAAAGAGGAAGGAATTCACCTCTATGAGGAATTTACTATGTTTTCTTGTTTAAATCCTTTGGCACAATGATGCCAGGACACGAATTCTTGCATGGAGTAGTACTTATATAGTGAAGAATAACATGTGGGGGTTTGGTGGGGCTTTTGGTTATTGTTTTTGTTCAGGTGTGGTTGGTGTGTTTTGGTTGTTTTGTTGTTTTGGCTTTTTATTTGTCTTCTGTAGAATTTTACTTGTCAAATTCAAGTTTGAGTAAGATGTCCTCAACCACCAAGACTGGCCATAGTGTACTGTTAGCAGTTATTGTTGTTATCGTTATTGCTAAGGATGAAAGGAGAGGAAAGAAAGAACTGTAGCCGTCTCCAGAATACTGCTATAAGGAAAAAACAGCAATCATACTTGAACACAGGGTGAGTGTAAAATCGAATTCTAAGCATGTCGTTGTGACTATTGGACAGGAAATGTGCTGTATATGTCACTGGTCTAAAGGAAGATAGGATGTCTTCCTAGGCAGCAGGGTAGAAACCACCACGAAAACCAATTCTGACAGATAGAGGAAAACAAGCTATTCTCTGCTACTGTGTCTCTGAAGGATATTGAAGAAGAGCAGAACAGTAATACTGCTCCTTTTTTGCTCAATTTATGACTTCGTAAAGCACAGGTGCAACTGGGTTAGCAAGCCATACACTCCCCATTGAAGGTCTATTAGCTTTTACTCATAAAGTAATTGAGATCATTAATATCAAAGCTCTTGAGAAAAAAAAAGTCCATCTTGGATTACGGCTGTATTAATAAAGAATCTAGTTTCAAATTGTTACAAAGCAAAAAGCAGAGCTCAATGAACCAGCTCCCTAAATCAACTTTTTTCGTTGACAACCTCTAAGAAAAAGGTTTATTATTACTTCAAGTGGCATTTCAAAAGATCAAAGAAAACTGTATATATCAGAAAGAATATATTTGAGAGTGTAGGATTTAGAACTTAAAACTATGTTAAGAAATCCAATAATAAAAATCAGTCAGTTCTACTCCAAATCCGTGACATCAGTGAGGCACAGTAATGAATACAGATTGATGCCTCAGTATGTCCTCAGAAAAAAATGATTTATGTCCCTGGAGCAGGAAGCCTGAGTCAAAATTCTTCGAAAACATTGAGGTTACATCTTAGAAAACAGAGAGGTTAAGGGAATGATATCAAAAGCAAGATGAAAATATCCAAGAAATAGATGAATGCTGAGGAACCCAAACACCCATGTAAGAATAACACATTCCCACAGTGTAGCAAAAAAATAAGTTAAACACAAAAGATCTACAGACAGAAAAAACTCTTTAAGACCAATAAAAACATTTAGTAAAACAAAACTCGGAATGATGAAAGATTAGTAAAAACTTGAATATTGCCTTAGGCCGCAGAAGTCTTGATTTTCTAGAGAAAATCTCTTTACGGTCTGACAAAACACTAATTATGTTGCATGAATTGAGGAAAATTTTTTAAAAAATTATTCCATGAAAAAATTGGGAAAGAAGACTCTGAAAAATAGTTGAAGATTGGATATATCTTGTATTAAAGATAGATATAACAGCTTCATGTGATCTTATCAAGAGAAACCTCATAATAAAGCAATGTTAATCAAAAAACAAAGGTAAGGTCATTAGCAATTTTCTACCTACTGGCTGTCCATATTTCCCAGTGTTTCCCAATTATTTGAGAGAACTCAAATGGGTGAGGTACTCATTCCAATTGGTATTCATCTAGGTGTTGGTTCTGATTGGTTTTGTTCAGTTTTGTTCTTTTGTGTGTCTTTGTCTTTTTGAAATTCTAATTTAATGTCTATAAATACTGTAGAAAACAGACCAGTACTATCTGAATTGATTAGCTGAGTCTTACTAATGTTTTTTATTCTTTTGACCTCAGAACTATGGGTCCGTTAGAGCTGTTCATCAATAAGAGAAATAAAACCTTTTTCTATCAGGGTGAAAATGCTATAGGGTTTAAGTGCCTTCCCATAGTGCCACAATAGCAAGTGAAATCCAACATCTTTTCTATTGATCTCTTTGAATGAAACAAATGCCAAAAAAGCTCTTAAAGTGTTCCATCAGACCGTGTTACTCTGAGGTTGTATGTCTATGAAACACGAACGTATGTACTTAAACATTGCAGTAGGCCTGAAACAGGTACATATATTAGTGCATATGTTTCCATACAAAAACTATCTGAAAATGCATGCTCTTAATGTAAGAAACTTTAAAAAAAAAAAAAATTGGCAAGGAAGATACTCAATGTGATAAGATACCTAGATACCCCAGTAGTGTTTTTGAAGAAGACACCTAAATTAAACCGAAGTCCCACGGTGTTTGTCTGGAGCTTACCCTTGGTTTCACTGAATCAAGCTCAAAGTGAACCAGAGAAAGGTGTTTTCCAGACCCTATAAAACATGTTTTACACAAGCAGTCATGGGGATGTTCAGGATTATGGAGAAAGTTGGCAAAAATCTGGCCAAAGAGAGTTAAAATTGATTGAAAGTCTCAGAATAATATATTTATCAAAGCATAATGAATTTCTTTGGCTTTTTTTCTGGATTTCCAACAGGTTGCTGCGACAAGATCTGGATATTTTTGTTTGTGTGGATACAAATCTGATGCTTGGAAAGGACTTTACTATCTAAGAATCAGACATCCTGTTTCAATAAATTTTCATTTAGATTAGTCTGATACTTCAGAGAATAATCTGAGTTGGAAGGGACCCAGAAGGATCTTCAAGTCCATCTCTTAAGTGAACGGCCAATATAGGGATCGAACCCATGACCTCGGTGTTATTAGCACCATGCTCTGACCAACTGAGCCCACCTCAGGGTCACTTGATGAGACTTGTGATACTTGACAGGCTATAGAGCCCTGACGATTCAGCAATAACTATATTTTCGGGATAATTACAGTGAGTTAAAAAATACAATTGCATATCATGTAAGCTCTGTAGGACCTCTCCTCTTCTGCTTTTGCTTTGTTACATTGCTCTGAAGTGTGACAGAAATTGTTCTAATTCAGGAATAAAACATATGAAGTATTTTGATCAGTCTACATTGTAGTGACTGAATAAGTTTCCACCTTAACTCTGGCGTTGTTGTCTCAATATCAGGTAAAGTATGAATAAATCATCAGTTATAATATCACAAGTCAAGTGATCTAATAGAAAGTCTTTCACAGATTTCTGATCAGAAACCCAGTGTACATAAAATACATGATTTACATCTCAAAATTTATGGTCTTTCCAAGAGAAGAAAGCTGTTGCTTGAGCTGAATAGTGGAGATTAAAATGATACTATTATATGATAAAAATGGGGCTCAACTCCTATCAAACAATATGCAGGGTTAAATTATGAAATACTTGAAGAGTCCATATGCATTTTTAATCTTAAAGTTATTTGCGATTAAGTTTGAAAAATGAAGTTTTTGAGGAAAAATAGACATCTTTTTTCCTTATTCCACTCCTACATATACAGGTTTGCCTCTTATGGAGTTCTCCTACTGGTATGTAATTATGTCTAGTTTAAGCATAACAGGCAATATAATTACAACACCATCATGATACCTAGCGTCATTTTCCTGTCCTTTATTTCTTGTGGTTATTACTACTTAAAGCTTCTTCTTTTTTTTTTTTTTTTTTTTAATTTTAATTTATTTAAAATCCTCCCTTTAAATGTTGGGATTTTCTCAACAAGACTAGTAGTAATACTATTCATTTTTTATTTCTTTTGCGGTTTTCTTGTGTATTTAATACCTGAGGCACTTAGGGATTTTTCCTCTTTAAGAAATATCTAATGGTGAATCTTATAGGATAGTTTGCATTTACCTTCTTCATTTAAAATTTGGGAAAAAAACCCCAAGAAACCAAACTGTATGCATGGCTTTGGAGAGAGATAGAGCTTCCTATTGACACAGCATCTAACAGGCCAGACAAAAAGTATAAATCCCCTCACAGGAGCCTGAGTGCAGCAGCAGCAAGGGACACACAGACTCGTTGAGCTGCAGACCTGTGCCACAAGACCACAAACTCCATGGCCAAAGCGCTCATAACCGCTATGCTTCAGGACTGCAACGTTGGCTTCCCTGGCATAGCTTGACCAGACTGCACATCCCTGCGGGAGTTCTCAGTGCTCCATGCAATCATGCCACTGTTGTCTCAAAGGCAAGAGAAGCGGAATTGACACTCAACCTTTTGCTCAGAGAGTAAGAAATTGTTTGAATTCTCTTCTCCCCTCTTGGTTTTGTTGCTGGCATTTTTATTCTTGTCCTCAGAAGTGCTTTGTGATTACTTCGTATTTTCAAATTCTTTTCATAACCACAGAATCTGGAGATAAAAAGCTATTTTTTTTCATAATCACTAAAGCTGTTTCTGTTAAGAACTAATTTAGACAGGAGTGAACAGAACACCTTCTAAAAGAGGAGTTGTTATTCCAGTGTGACCTAATTTAATCCGAAGTTTGTATTTTTTGTGCTGATGTCTTCTAGCAAATCTTGAATGCATTATGTTAATTAAAACTTCCTCATGTTAATCTGAACATAGAATTTTTTACTACCCACTTGTCATCATTCTTTTGCATTGATCTACTAATATCTTAAGGATTGCAATAAAGTCTGATATTTCTGCTTAAAATCTTAAGACAAAATAAATAATTCTTTGGTTTATTATCAGGAGACAATCTGAACATAGAAGTGTTGCTGGTATTCTTAAGTGGAAGAAATGAGGAGTCACTCCAGACAGAATGATATTAAAAGAATGAAGTGAAATACGATATGTCAAAAGTTTACTGTGAAAAAAACACATATGCTTTCCATATACCGAAAGCAACATAGCATCCAGGTCACATTTCAAGTTAGAATAGCACCAGTATCCCTGTTGAGAAGAACATATTGAGACACAGTTTATAGAAGCCCATCAAGAATAAAAACTACTATATTGAATCAAGCTGAAGAAGCTAATTTGGAAAGATATATTCTGTTCTCCAGCTGTTATTTCAATAAATAAATAATCAAAGTGCCTATATAAAAGCTCATATGATGTAATTAAGCTGCTACTTCGAATAATGTGATCATGGAAAATTTTCTGCCATTACCACATTAAGCAAACAGTAAACTTGCTTCCACTGTGCAGGGCTACAGCTGAGTTTGGGCTTTTGACCCTGGGGAACAGCCAGGGCTCTGCATAGCTGCCAGGCTTGCAGAGTCATGTCCAGCATGAAAGAGGAGTGGAGACCAATGCACCAGATCTTTTGGGTGAGGGTCTTCTCCTTCCCCATTGAAGCTGTATATGATACATTTATAAACACTTATGTCATCAGTTGTATCAGCTCTCTCCCCAGCTTAATGATCACCATTATTATGAAGTATGGCTTCTCAAACAGAAATAAGTAAAAATCTTAAAACCAACTGCCCTCTTTTGTGACACCTTGGGCCTCTGTGAGCAATGTGTGGCTGAATACAAACCCATTGCTCTCCTTAGAAGACACCTATACTCCATGGAAAGAAATCATACCTGTCTTAAACCACTGAAGGAAGAATTTACCTCGTATCTACTGATGATGTCATGTAGTGATAACTTGATTTGTCTTGGGAGATTGAGATATTCTAGGACACTTATTCAGATTCTATGGCCTCTGACTGACCGATATCTTGTATTATATCCCAAGTTATTCCATTCATAGGGAGCAAGATGACTTTTGTTGAATGTTATTCTTTGACATCTTCATTTTTCATTACATATTTTGTCAAGTTTCATTAAAGATATTTAACATCTCTTCTCAATAACCAGCTTTATGATCTGACCATATTGTTCATCAAAATAATTCATTTAGCTTTGGTATTATTTGCATTTGGGGAAGTCTAGCTCAGGCTGCTCTTTCACTATTACAACTCAAAAAAAATTCAAATGTTTTTGAACTCTATTCTACCTAAGTTAAATTTTTTGGTAAACTTTAACTCAATGAATTTTCAAAACTTTTAAATTAATTCTCAAAGTTTTGCAGCAGAATATTTTTATCAGGAATATATCTTCTGTCTTTCTGACACACTCTGTCCTGAAAACATGCAGCTTCAAAGGACAAAGAGACTGGGCAGAACCTTTAAAGGGGACTTCCAAGCCCAGCTATTCTACCAACTTTCTGTAACTTTCTGCAATTGCATTTCTACATTTCGCTTGGTTTGGATCTACAACCAGGTCACTGAACTGAAAACAAGTAGTTTTTCTACCCTGCATTGATTCATTTGTCAGTGCACAACCAATTTAAGATAAAGGGATGATCAATTTGAATGGAGTCAAGAGAAAGACCAGAGGATAAGCACATTGCAACAGTGTTGGAAAGTAGAATTTGAGACTAAGTTGGAGGCAAAAGGAGAAGGGAGATTACAGGCAGGATGCTGGGGAAGACTGTCAGGGAGGAAAAACTCAATGCTGGTCTGGGTCAGTCTGCATTTTAAGACTAAAACTCTAAGGATGATTTTCATCTTTAAAATGGTCTGAAAGCAATCTCAACATTAATACAGTACAAATGATATTCTCATAGATTTAGCAATCTTGAAGTTTGCTTGCTATTACAGTCCCTTCTTTATGATTTCTTTTTGTCAATTAAAGGAACAAAGTAAAACTTTGTGGGGATAATTTATCCATGATAATGTGGGTGACTAGCAAAAGTGGGTTGTGTCACCTTTAGGTGTTTTTCTTCCCTTTCTCTGTAAAAAGAGCTTAAATTACGTACTGAGGTCACATGCCTAACACATTGATGGCTAAATGAGATTAATTCCATCCCTATTACTGTTCTACTGTGCAGATCTGCTAGGTTTTATAGGTGTAGTGAGAGCTGGACCACAGAAGTCAAAGTGATGCCAAAGCTTCCTTTTGGGATATTGCATAGTAACCTCCATCCCTTCCTGGCTGACCTAGGTAACAAATTTTCCATGCTGCTCTATTAAGTGATCAGACCTAAAGTCCCTGACATCATGGCACTACAAAGCAAAGTGGAGCCTCAAAATCAAGAAGCAAGTACTCGCCTTCTATGTAGCTGTAGTCACTGAGGTAAATAAAGACATACTGCTTTACACCTTTTTCAGGATCCTGGTATTGCTTTTTGTGATTTCTTCACGTGTTGCAGCAAGTCTTACTCCCTCTCTCCCTCGGTACATGCATTCAGTGACTATAAAGTTCAGACTTAACAGCGGAGACACAGGCTGTTAGGTAAAAAATGAGATCCCAGACAGACATATGTGTAGAGAGTCAGTAATTTTTACTCTTCCTTTTTCTTACGTTCAGAGCTGTGATGCCTGTGTAATGAATGCACTTGACAGGAACAACCTTTTATAATACTCTAAAAGCAGACATAAACACAACAACCCAAACCACATCCATTATTAATAATTGATGTTCATTCAGCATTGGCAAGCATTGATTATAGGCTTAAATGGAAGTTCTTTGCAATATTGGTTTGGATGCTTTTGACTTGAAACTGAAAGCTGAATGTACTTAGTGGAAGTTGGTCACATTTCTCAAAAATTAAGCAGTCGTTATGTTTCAGGGATTCACTACTCCACTATCCTGTTTTTGTGAGATAGATTGTATGTCCTTGGGAAAATATAAAAAAATGTGTTAAACCTTGCAAATTTTTAAAACAGACTAGGATAAAAAAAAGTCACAAAAACTTGCAATAGATTCTGATATTCTCTTTGTTTTATGCTGGGAAAGATGATTTGCTCAAGAGCTATCTTAAAAAAAAATAGCAAGAGAAGTTAAAGGAATTAAGGTGAGTGGGAGGCAGATAAGGAATATTAGTTGTTACTTAGTAGGAAAGGCATTGTGTCAACAGGTTTTTTCTTGATTCTGCTGCTTTATACCAGTTTCACAGCAGTTCTGAATCCTTGGCTGAAAAATGAAGCATTGCAAACTTGTATAAAGACAGGGAAGAACCTTAGGTGGATGAAGGACTTAGGTTATTGTTACTATATTATTGGAGAACAGTGTGGAACTGGAAATGAATTGTAGGTTTTGGAGATGATTCCGTTTCCACTAAATGTCTGATATAGAAGCACTGATTTCAGTTGCCATTAAGCAGTTCTTCAAGAAGTTTCTCCTTTTTTTTGTGCTAGTTCCAATAGTAGCACTGAGCTTTCTTTAAGAATGACCTTCACTTCCACCTCTAAAGTAATATTGAAAAATGTCAGTGAGATCTCAGTGTAGATTAATCTTTACTATTGACTTGAAATTCTTAATAGGAAAATTACTATTGCTGAATATGATTTGATTTGATGGCTTATTTGTAACTGAATGTCTTTTTAGAAGGTATCTTAAAAGGTTGGAAGAACATACACACAAATATTTTAATTCTTAAATTAATAAACGAAATGAACCAAAGTGCTTGCTGTAAATACTTTTTTTAAAAGATCCCACAGAGGAAACTGAAGTAAAAATGTCAAAAAAAATCTCACAAGACAGGCAAAAAAATTCAGCTGGCAACACCTGTCTAAAAGCAGGAAGGAGACATGGTGAGAGGAGAAGCAGTCACCATCTTCTATAATTCAGCTATGTAGCCCAGCCTTTCATTGTAGAGAGTTTGTCCTAATCTTTTAATCTTCAGTTGTGAATATAATAACTGTATGAAAGTTTTCACCAAATGTGAGGGAGCAAATAATAGCAAACATGAGAAGTTTAGCACACTGAAAATTTGGTTGGGTAAAAGAGTAAGGGGTGATTGCCTTTGGCATGGAAAAAAATGTTCCTCTTCAGTTAACTGCATAAAAATATTTGAAGGGTTTAGCTGTCCTGATAGCATGGTCTTTGCCCATACAGGGCCTGCATGACTTGCTAATGAGCTTGCAAAAGGGTAAGGGACAAAAATAAATAGCACTGATTTTACATCTTTGAATAAACTGCCATCTTTGTACTTCAGGGTACTTGCAAATGAATATACAAATCAGATGTGGCTTTCTATAACAAAGATGTGCTATTCTATCATTCTATGTACTTTCTACATGCTTTGATTACATCGTTTTGCCAGATAAGGGTTATGAAAACAAGAGAAAGTTCTTTTGCTTCATAACACTTTGACTTAAAAGATAATGTTAACTCCATGCCTAGGAATTTCCATACGAGCCCTGGTATGACAGGTAAATGTCAAACTCAGCAAAATTAATGCATATTAATCAAACCTCATCTAACTGAAATATAATCTGACAAGCAACTTTACTTTCCAGTTCTGTAAAATGGTTCTAAGTAGGGCTGTAAAACTCAAATATCTACTAAATGCTATTGATGTTGAATGCACAAAAATTTCCACAAGTATGCTCATAAGTCTAAGTGACCCTTTTTTTTTCTCTCCTGGAATTTTGTAGAACAGAATCCTAGCTCAAATGTGATACAGACAGCTAGAATAGAGAGTATAACATTTTACTAGAAAAGCGACATTTAAGCCCACACCAGTTTTCAGTTTTGCTGAGGGCTTTGCTTGTCTGTAAATAGCCCAGAGCTGGGGGAGGTTATGTTTTGGGTGGTTTTGGTGGTGTTTTTTTTTTGTTAATAAAAGCCTGCCACTAAAACATCTGATGTGAGAGGAGGTGACATTTATTTGTGGTTTATTTTCCATACTAATATAACAAGTAGGTCAAGGTGATTAAGATTCCTCACATAAAAGTATCTCCTAAAGAGCCGAACTGCTTCTCTTATTCTTTTAGTGACTACACTTGAAAAATGTACAAAATGATGCAGAAGGTCAAAAAACTGAGGACTCTGGTCCACCCAGAGTTAAATGGCTGTTTACTTCTGGCTGTTTTGTTTTCTCAGTGGCTGGAAGATGTAGATTTTCAATAAAATAGGATTAACAAAGGTTTAGGTAATAGAACTTTTCTTTCTTTTCCAGCACTTATATTCTATAAGATTTAAAACCTATTCAGCAGTAACTATACATCCGTTATTGGCTCATATCAGACAGGAGCCTGATTCATATTAAGGTTAAAAATCCCCCATACTTCAAATTGAAATGAGTTGGGAGTATTCTTTTTGATCATACAATGCTTCTCAAAGGCTAATTGCTCTATGCAAGTACCCAAACTTACTAGATAAGCCTCCTGAAAAGTCTGGATTCGTTCACTCTGAGCCTTAATCCTTCCATTTAAAATAGAAATAATATTTGCAACTAAGCTCTACACAAGGTTAAAGCATTTTGTGCATAATGATATGGTTGCTCAAAGAGAAATCACTGAGGAGTCACAATAAGAAATAATAATTCCCAGAACTCCTAGCCTTGCTGTTTAGCTCTATAACCATTGCTTTTCTCAATAAAATAGTTATATCATAAATTAATGGATTCGATTTGAAAACAAATTGCATTACTAATTGTTTTCCAACAAAAAAGGCAATATTTTAATAAATAATTCTATTCACAGAGTTGTGTTTTTCTACTTATTTTGATACACAGTACTTTTTTCTCAGTAAGCGCCTAGAATGTAGAATGATATTAATTTGCTGCTATTTCTGATTACAGTGAAATATCTGTGCTGCAATACAGTCTTTTGGTCTCAAATGACAATGGAAAATATAATTCTCATAAATTTATATATTAGGAAAACAAGAAAGATCCTGGATAATTTAATCGGTGAGCAAGATGGGGAACAGCACTAAGAGTGAAAAGGAGAGGAACGGTTGATAATCAGAATATTCTGAGATGGATGGGACCCACAAGGATCATGAGTAGAGCTCCTGGCCCTGATTGTTGATAATTAAGAACTTGATAACACTCATTTTTTAAAATGTATAATCTTTTTTTAAATTTAAATGTAAGCACACAGCAAGAGCAAGAACATGTAACGTATTATTACTACATGATTCTGTGATTCTGTATCTGCTAAAAGAAATGCTACTTCATAATTTGGACTTTGGGACTTCTACCTAAGAGGTCTAAACATACTTAGCAGAGTTATTGAAGAGATCAATTCTAATTAATTTCTCTTCTGAAGTTTTAAATGTCTATGTGCTCAAGAAATGCTGAGTCCATGTGGCCATAGAAGAGAATATAAACCTCAGTTCCCATTACTCTCAGGGACAGTGGTTTGAAGTAGGCACAGGTACGAAGAAGCATATGAAAGAGGAAGTGTGTAGCGTACACAACTTATTTTCTTTTCAGTCTTCACCCTGGAGCAAGAAGTCTTGGAGAGTGACAGAATGGATGGTAGGCTGGTCCTCATTTACTGAGCAGAGAGTTGAAATGGCACAAATACTGTCACAGCCTTCATATCCTGAGATTATGTACCAACCCAGTTCCTCGTATAACCCTAGGCTCCCTGCAAGCTGTTGTGAATGTCACCAGCTGTACACAGCCCTGAGGTGTGACTCTTTCTTAATCATTTCAATGCAGTTTGCTTAGAACAATATCGAAAAAAGCATTCATAAAATCCTGAAACCTTGTTTGCAGAGGCCACGGGGTAGTTCAGAAAAGAAATGGGGATCTCTATATCTCTGTTTTAGGCTTCTGAAGGATTGCTTTTCTAGAGGACATTTCCATGTAAATGCTAATGCGCTCAAATTTGGCCTATGGTGCCCACAGGCTAGGAATGAAGCAAACTAGAGAAAATTGCTTGTAAGGAGTTCCTCTTCCTTCCGCTGTTCCTTTGCTTGCCTTGAAATATTGACTAGGCAGTTTGAACTTAGCAGTCTCGACTTAGCTGTGCTTAGCCAAACACAACATTTCTGCACAATGTAATCTTTCAACTTGCATCCCCCTTCAGCACTTCAGAAATGACCTTCAATGACCATGCTGTTTTACAAGCAAACCTCAGCTGCCTACAGACAGATACTGACAATTTTTGTTTATGAAAATGTGTTAAGTTTATAAAGTGAAAGTAAAATCAGCATTTTTTTTTTCCTAGTAATTTGAAGAGTCTGTAGTACATCTATGTGGTGCAGACCATTTATGCTTGTTTTTTTTCTGCTGAGTGTGTCTGATTTTCAGTCTGGAATCCACATAAGATGACTCTGACTTTGAGTTAATACACTCAAGTAGTCATTTAGGGTCATGTGGGATCAAATGAAGTGCAAATGGAGGTGTGTGTCAGGGAGATGAAGATTCACCAGATTTCATATTACCATTTTTCTCATAGATTTGTAACTACTGCCTTACCTATCAGCATGTTTGATAGACTCAGTTAATTATTCTTCTAGTTTTCATAGTCTTTGCATGTTTACAGCCTCTGATTCGTATTGGACAGAGAAATGCAGAATTGTCTTCATCCATCTATATAGCAGCATGCTAGGTTATTTTTGTGGAAAGAGTTATTTCAACATAAGAAGTAATGCTATCCAAACAGATCAACTTGCAATTTTATACTTCCAATGACAATTAGTCCAATGGCAATTGCTCTTAACATTGACAATGATCTCCATGACGTCTTGCATAGATGACATTTCTCAAAGTATGATTTTTCTTAACTAGAAGGAAGCTGAATGGAACAAATCCTTACACCATATCTCCACAAAACTGTGTATTTTCCCAAGATACAGGGCTAATAACCAATGAGGATTTATATTACAGTACCTAATTACCAGCAATTATCTGGTTATAAACCCTGCCTACACATCAGAAAGTTACTTAAAAAGGTGAAGACTGAAATTTCACTACTACTGGGTAACTTCAAGCAACCCCATCAAAGTTGAGACTCCATCAAAGCTGTGTAAATTATGAGAGAAAACATGAGATCTTTCTACTGATGATTGCAACACTCCTTAGGAAGGAAATTGTATTATCTCCATGTGATGATTTTTTTTGTTTTTTTAAACTGATATCCTAACCAACCATGCCATGTTAACATTTTCTCGGAGTTTTGGAAGAAACCCTGGCCAGAGTGCTGCTTGCATCTCATAACATTGTTCAAACCTGACATTCTTTTCATGCGGATTTAGTCCAATAAGAAGAACTGATTAACCTTTTCAGACTTCATGAGTTTTCATTAAATTGCTAAACTAATAATTGCATCTGTATCATATTGGACTTCAGGGTAAAGTTAGCTGTCGAAGGACCTTGACCCTAGGTCTCATCTATTTTCGATTCCGTTTTAATGAACACATTCAAACTCCGTTCTTTAATTACATCACACATCAATGAATCTTGCATTTTGATTAGGTAATAATTCTATGTGATTCCCTGGATCACTTGAGAATACGCCCATGAAACATCTAAACCATGCTAATGAGTTCCAAGAAGGGCATATGTATATATGCTTTAGACTCATTAACATTTGTTTCCTATCTAGCCAGAGGTATTTGTATTATCTGCTTTATGATAATACAAGCATTTGTGTTGTTGCTCTTCGTGCTCTGCAGTATGTTTTATACTTCTCAAATACTATTTCATCTCTCTCACTGCAATAGTGATCGTGGTACAGCTGTATCAGTCAGATAAAATTTCATAAGGGGATAGGGAGACATTGATCTCATGTGTCTCAGGGTTTTTTGATTTTATTTTATTTAGGAAAAAATGCACTCAACAAACTTCAGTAGTTCTCATGTTATCTTGCTATTAGCTGAGGGGCTGTTCTTCTGTTTTTCCCCAGCACCAGGCCATTATATTTCTTGAAAAATATGTTCTTCTTGGAACTTCTCTACTCTTCAGGTGGTCCTATGTACTAACCAAAACTTTTTTTTTTGGACAAATAGAGTACGGAAGGACTCTTGTAAAGTTTTTTTAGTGAAGAAAGAATAAAATACATCAAAACAGTGAAATTACTCTTAAATTTGGATTTCTTTATCGTAGAAAATGTCACAGCTAAAGGTGAAACGTAAGCTACAATCAATCTGGAAGAAATGAGATATCTTGGACAAAACTTAAGTTGCAAAGAATGCTAACTAAGCATGAAGTAGAGATCGAGGGCTGGGCCGCACAACCAGTATGGATGAACATTTATAAAGGCCACATGCAGGAGCAGCTTAAACATTAAGGATTTCTCATAAAGATCAAAGCAGTTAATATTATTTCACAGAATTTCATGAGCTTAAAAAAGCTGTGATGCCTAAAATACAAAAAAAACCCCCTTCTAAATCTTGTACCATAGATCTGTAATCCAGCATCAGAAAATCAGCATTTGATGTGCCATACTGAGAACAATTATTTTTGGCCAGCAAAGAAATGCACTTGTAGTTTCAAGAAAATAAATTTATTTGTTACACTTTAGATATTTCATAGAAATTTATCTCTGTCAAATAATGCTATTAATTTTCCTCCTTTAAATCAGACATTTTATCATTCCACATCGGCAATTACAGTTTCAGACTTCACAACATTTTCTTTTCTGTCATAGAGACTGGTGGCTTATTTTTTTAACAGACCTTGTTTACACCTATGATTTACTTTTTTTTTTTTTGCAGTGTATCTTCAGGCTATCATTGTACCTTGGAGGATGTCAAGCACTGTAATTAGAGAATCTCTTAACTGAAGAGCATTAATGGCAGTCACTGCAACTGTCAGCAGTTTCTCACTTTTCACATGAGGACACTGTTTGCTAATTGGATTAAGTCTGGTTCTGGCTGTAATCTCTGCAAGCAGTAGTTAAAGAAAGAACTGTGATGCCACACCTGGTTTGTGAGCTGGAAGGTGATGAGCACTGCTAATAAAATCTAATTTAAAGCACAACCCATGCACATAATTAACTATGCCTTATTTCCTTGATTAAAAATCTGCTTATCATTGATAATGGCTCAACTAAAACATGATGTAATATTTTAAGGTAGAGTAGACACTTACATTACTTGAATAAGATACTGTTTAAATGTGCTGAGTGAGTTTCTTTTATGTGGCATTGCTGCTCCTTTTGACAAAACAGGAAAGTAGTGTTCAGAGATTTGCAAGTTGGCATTTTTTCTGCAGTGGAGAAATTGAACAGACAGGGATACTTTTCTAATAAAATCTAGTCTACTTCTTACGTTTCTCTTCCTCAGAGCAGTACCACCAAATTCCACGAGAAAGCTGCTCTAGAAATCTAAGACTGCCAGCACCCTGCACAGAAAGTTTTTATTTCTCTTGATTTACCGCATTGTGAATGTTTGACATCTCTCGATTTCTGCTGATTTTACAGTTTCCTGTTTCAGTCTTTTTTTTCCCCATGCACAAATGTTGATAAATAGATACAACTGAATCAATTCTCATCCCTCTCCCTTTGCAATAACAACAGCCTCTGGTCATGGTAACTGTTGTTTGAGCCATCTTTAGAATTTAGCTCCGCCCTTACTGAGCATGAGGGGAAAGACAACATAAATAAGGTTTATGATAGCTCAGCAATCAACAACAAGCTTTCTGTGAGCTGTACACCCTCTGGCATAACAGTATAGCTACACTGTTGGGTGATTTTTTGAATCTTTATAGTTCCTAATAAGACATGGATTCAAGGCTTATGTTCAATAGTACTGCAAGGGAGGATAATAAAGAACTGACGACTCTGCAGAGGTTTGGAAATTTAATCTAAAGAACATTGAGCTGACAAAGATAAAGAAAAAGAAACAGATGATGGAGCCTAAAAACAGTAAAACGAATTTCGGTACATCATGCAGTAGGAGTAGTGGCAGAATTTCAAGATGGTTTGAGAGGTAATGGACAGTAAGAGAATACCTAACCTTTGTTTGTAACTAATGTTGTAATAGCTGAATTCTTGAGGGACCCATAGAAGAGCTAAAGAGCTAAGAGATAAACATCTCCCCTTTTCAAACACTTACAAGTAAAGAAAAACTGGTTTCCATCTTGACTGGTTTTGTCTGTGTTTTATACCATCTGAAATATTTTGAATATAATTTAAAATCCTACTGCATATTTTTCATAATCCATCTACCTAGTGAGGGACTAAAAACAAATCAGCTGAGGCTGACTGTCCAGTAATGGTTGAAGAAGTTGAAGGTGAAAGAGGTGTTTGCTCAAGATCTTGAGAGCCACTGTGAGGAACTCACCGGCAGTGTTTCAGTAAAGTGACTCAGAAAAGTTGTGAGGCTCTGGAAGGGCCTTCTCTGACTGTCTAAAAAGGTAAAATAAATAGCTATTTTCTACTACATTGCAGAGAAGTCACTTCGTGACAAATATAGAAAAAATATGTGGGAAGCAAATGCAAAACTGGTTCTTAGACTAGTGTGCTCTGAACATGGAACTTAATAATCCCTGTGTAAGGGATAGAGACCGTTGATGTAGCATGCTTTAGTGATATGTCTTTGTAATGCATTTTCACTTTCAGGAAATTTATGAATGTGTTTAAATTAATATGATTAAGCCTCATAGGTGTACACTGTCCTGTGATCTCCCATATTAGGGAAATGTAAGAGATATGAGATAGTTTTGGCCCAGGCTAACAAATATCCTTTCAAACAGTTCCTAAACACAGCTTGGGTGTAATGTACCGTAGGGATTTGCACCCAATTACTGTGCTTCAGGTAATAAGATAGTTTAATACCGGGGACAGAGGCCATTCTGTGTAACCCGACTCAGATACCGAGATGCGTTCCAGGCATGATCAATTTTACTGGTACACTTATGAAACCTGTGTAGTATCTGGCTGAGATGGGCTCAGTTTTCCCCATAGTAGCCCTCACAGGGCTGTGCTTTGCTTTGGGAGCTAGAAAGGTGTTTATAACTAGTGCTTTGGCAGAACAGTGCTGTGTTTCCAATGTTCCCCACCACCACCAGTAAGCAGCGAGTGGGCAAGATCTTAGGAGGTGACGTAGCCAGGACAGCTGGCCCAAACTGACCAAAGGGTGCTATATTCAATGTTTGCTCAGCAGTAGAAGCTAAGAGAAGGAAGTCGGGGACATTCGTTATCGCACTGTTTGTCACTCAGCACAACCACTACGTGTATTGAAGCCCTACTTCCAGGGAAGTGGCTGGACATGGCCTGCTGATAGGAAGTAGAGAATTAATCTTTTGTTTTCATTTCTTCTGCATGAGGCCTTTGCTTTTCCAAATTGCCTTTCTCTCAGCCCATGAGGTTTTTCTGTCTTATTTTCTTCCCTTCCCACTCTGCTGAGGAGTGGAGTGCCGGAGTGGTTTAGTGGGCACCTGGTGTCCAGTCAAGATCAACCCACCAAAATCCACATCTTCTTAACAATCAAAAACATGTGTTCTCAATCATAAATCTCTCTTTAGAACTTTGCAGTTGAACTCTAAAGGAACACTAGGATGTTTGCCTTTCAGTAGTCTCTCTGGAGGTATTGACATGTATTGTTAGATTTGCATATATAATATGATCTCATACACAATACATATAGGGTGTGTCAGCTAAATTGTCTGAGCCATTTTGTCTCTAGTTTTTTGCTTTAAATGCTAACATTTCCTTCTGCAATGCTCATCCCTACACTGTCTGAGTAGGTTCTGTCCCTCTGAACTTTTGGCTTTTGTGTATTTTGATGACACTGACTTGTGATTCCTTGCAAACCATTTTTTCCTTGCTTTTTTTTGTTCCACGAAGTGATAAAATGGCCCCTTAAAGCCTTGGACTAAGTCCTTTTGATAACTCAGCTCTTGCAAATGCTTTGTCTATAGACCATGACTTTTAATTTGCAAAGTACTGTGTAGGCAGCAGTTTTACAGGTACTTGTCAATCTATTTTACTATATTCCTTGCCCTTGCTATTTTTTGTCTCCCACTGGCTGTATTATCTTTCTCATTTTATTTTCTTTTTAACCCCCAGTGTTTTTTCTCCTCTTTTTTTAAGAGAATAGGAGATTTTGCATGTTAAACTTAGCATATTAAAGGTTTTCATGTTCCATTATTATAAATCATGAATACTATTAGACCACATTAACACTGAAACTTCTTAATTTTGATGTAATTTTATCACTGCAATAGCAGATCCGCTAATGCTGGACTACTAAAGTGCTAGAGTAGAAGAGTCCTTAGATAATTTTATATGATGAAGTGTGTGATGTGTTTTGGATGTTCAGTTGGGCTTTCCTTAATGTAGTGAGACGCGTGCTTTACAAGGACTGCAAATTATATATGTATCTATGTACACACATATGCAAATATTTATATTGTCAAAGTTCAATGTTCCTTTGCTGTAAAAGTCTCTGGTAAAATAATCTGCATTTGAAAGAACACCAGTCCATGAAAGCATCCTATTCTTAGTAACCGTATTGTATCACATCCTCTTCATATTTGAGAAGATTTGGAGTACTCCTACATTGCAAGGAAAGAGCTAAAAGAGAAGTTTTATGATTACTTTATTTTTCGCTTGTGAGAGTTCTTTTTTTTGAGGGGGGCAACCCATGGATTCCTGAAATTTGGCTTAGGTGAAAGTAGTTAAAATCCAATTTAGATAAATAAAAACCTTTACCAGATACATGAGGACTGTGCTTTGATATGGTATTTTAAGCAGATAGATAATAAACTTGTAAAAGCAGCTGTAGGAGATCCAAAATTACTTGCAATTTATGTTTCAATAGCAAAATAGCTGCTGCAGAAGGAGTGAGTGCATTTTGAAAATTGTCTGTGAAGTGTTTTGACACTTTCTGAAAAGGAAACAGTTTGTTTTGAAATTATATTTTTGCTGTTTCATAGTGACTGAAATACTTCCTGTTGATACACAAAGTTGTCTTCTTTTCTGGTTTTAAGGAGAACAAAGCCCTCTAATAATCTCATTTCAGTTCAAGGGAAAACTTGAGCAAGAAAATCATAATCTCTTTATCAACCAGTTTTAATATGGCAGAAAATCATCCTGATATTCTAAGTAATTCAAAATTATGCTTTTAAAAAAATAAATAATATTGATGGGGAAAGTGTGTCATTACACCCTCTGATACTCTCTGCTTATTGTTGTATGCATATTAAGTACAAAAAATAGCTAGAATAAAGAAAAAAGGCAACCTTTTTAATAAGTCAGAAGAGTCTGTAATGCTATGAGTGACTTCCTCAGACACTGAAATTGTATCTTCACGTCTTCCATAGAAATAAGAGGCTCCAAAATGTTTACAGTTAGGAAATACAATCCTACTGAAAATGATGGAAGACATCCTCTTCATGCCTCATAGCCAGCAGGATAGGGCTCCAAGAGTTTATAAAATCCTTAGAAAGTCTGGATGTTGGGCAGTAGTTCACATATTTCTGATTACAGCAATTAGTTTGGCCAAGTGTTTGATAGGACATTTCATAAATATTTGTCTAATATTCTAGGTTTTCTGGCGTATCGCAGTTACTGGTCACACAAGGCGAGGAAATGCAGCTCCCAAAGAGTCAAAGTTCACTTGCAAAATAGCAAGTAGCAAGTCTTTCATTTTATCTCCAGAATGAATATAATTTCCATTTTTTTATCATTGTAATAAAACTTGAAAATAACTAAACAGTAAAAAAAAATCCCCCACAAAATGCAAAATTAGACTGGAAAAGGCAGAAATGTATTTCAAAACAAGCTGCTGGAGTTTTCAACAGGTAAATATAAATTTCATTAGTGAAGGATAAAAAGACCCATTTTTTCATACTTTTCTATCTGAATCAAGGAAATATCAAGGAAAAGACTGGCAGTTATTCAGTTTCCATTAAAAATCTTTACCTGTTTTCAGATACAGACTTCATGGATGCTTAGGAAATGTTAAGTGACTAGTGCTAAATATCTCCTTATATTCAGGTGCTTCTTCTTTTATTTCTGACAGTACTCTTCTTTCTACATTGAAGTATTTTTTTTTTTTTTTTAAATTCAAATCAGCTTTTAGTGTTACTTTACAAAAGAATTACCAGAGGAGCATTTGGGATTTTAAAGTACAATTTATTTTTTTAAGTGTGCTCTTCAGACACAGAATTTTTTTACTTTTCTCTTGTAGTAAGTTTTCGAAGCTGCCTCAACTTTTGCATGTCTATAAATCATGAAGAAAGGCTGGCAAAGGCTGAATTTTCTCCTTAGTCCTTTCCTCTTTTCTGTCGGTCCTTCAACTACCTATCCTGAGAAATTTCTTAAAAAATAAAATTCTAGTTCAATTCTGTAACAACCCAGCTAGTTCTTCAACTCCAGTGAAGCGTTTTTTTTTTTGTCTGGAAAACAATGCTGGGATTCAAGATATCCGTCTTCTGGACATGGAGATGTCTCTCTCTCTCTCTCTCTTTCTCTCTCACATAGCCTTGAAAAAAAGTCTGCAGTGGACAAATCCTTTCCTCAACACCTGCACAGTGTGACCTGGTGAGCACCAAGAAATGTGAAATACAATGGAGTGTCAAAATTCCCTGAGAGTAAATTCAACGCCATTGCTGTTTCTCTCTTTCTGCCTCTGCATGTATGATAACATAACAATATATTTCCATAGTATTGTGAATGCTCTAATTGGAAGGAAATGTTCCTAAGGCAATGTTGTAAGCGGTTTCTTTACCTCATAAAACGTTCTGTGCTTTTCCCATGGAAAACAAGATCTTTCATAGAAACAACAACTGAAATTATTAATTAGTCTCATTTTTAATTAAATTATGATTCCCATTTAACAGTGGTTAAATTGAAATAGCCAGATAAATTAAGATAACATCATTTAGCTTAATTAAATTAGGTATGGTATTACTTCTTATTACCACTGTGAATCACTAACACAATGGAACTACAAAGTTCCTTGCTTTATCATTCATTCATTTATTTGTGCATGTAAATGTAATTTTATCATTAAAAGAAAATTATTAACAGGCTTATATCTTTTTTATGTTTTAAAATATATCCTTCATTTGGATTTAAAAATATTTTCATACCTGAAAAATATTTATGTAAGAACGCTACTCGACATTTTCAGTCTTAAATCCAGGACTCGTACATTTTTGTCAAGACATTATTAAAACAAAGAGTATTATGCATATTTTAAAAAATATAAAACTATTTATTTTAGTCCTAAGTTGTGTTCCTTTAGATCTGAGTTACTCTGGTTCCATTAAATAATCCTTTAGTTTAAAATAAATTTCCCATTCAAAAGTTCCGCTTTGGAAAATCTACCATTAACTGTTTCTTACAATTCTGCTGTTCTTCCTGATAGCGAGAATGCAGCACTTTACTTCAACTTCACATTTTACCAAAATGCTGCTTCTCAGAGGTTACAGCTGAAAAAATAGCATAAAAGCTTGTTTGCATAAGTCCATGAAATTTAGCTTATGAAAGAGACAAATGGGAAAATAGTTCAGCTAGAAAAGAGAAGGTAAAGGAGCCAAAGAATTACATCCTAATTTGCCATTCTCCTATACAAGGATGAGACACATTAAAAAAAATTCAAGCCCAAATTTAAATGATTTTCTTTTTATCAGTAATAGAGTGCCTTTAAGAGAAATATGTAAGGCTTTTACAGCTACAAGTCAACATGAAAACCGAGATATCACATTTTAGAAAGAAAATCCACTTTGAATAAATATTCAAAGCAGCAACAGTCAAACAGACAAAAAAAAGAGAGGGTTTTCTTCAGTGAGAAGGTGAGAAAAGAGCTCAGTCATTGCATTCCTCATTCCTTCAGTTGTCTTTTCCAAGTTCTGGTCATTGTCAGAGATAACTAGATGGACCACTGAATTCAAATGGGGCACTTATTTGCACAAGGCTTTCTATGTTTCTTGGATTTTCTCCTAAAGGATTTTTCTGTTGTTTCTAATTCTATTCAGATCCTTTTCAAAAAATACACTATTTCTTTGGAAGGTTTCCAAACACCAGAGTAACAACTCATAAAGATAGACAAACATGACTGAAAAGTATGTTTTGCCACAAGACACATCTATCTTAGCTCTAAAATCTAAGACCAGGAATTACACTTTTGAACTTGATCTTTCAAGTGTCACAATTTCCTCTGCTTTGGTTCACACCCAGAAACAGGCAAATAGGATTAGTTTTGATGAGACTAAACTGGGAGATCAGCTCAAGGACACTAATGGGCATACTTCTAAGAGGATCAGACTAGTGCAAACTCAAGCTAGACTCGCCAAAAGACAATCAGAGCAGATTCTGGGTCTCAAAACTGCTTTGCTTTACTGGCCCCAATGACACCATAAAATTTAACACCTACATGCTCATGAAAAATGCCCCATTTTGCTTAACTCTCAAAGAGGAAGTATAAAAACACTGCACTGTGTGTGATAAAGTAGTTCTAATATGGGCAGCAGTTCAGAGGATTTGACCTAAAGTCCAAGACTTTGGATTTATTTTCTCACTATTGCAAAGTCAGATGCTTGGAAGACATTTTTAAGGTAAATAAACAATTATCAAGTCTTCTCTAGCAATAATAGGAACAGAATTTTTCTTTTTTTACTTTTTGCAAGTTCTTTTTTTAATAAACTCAGTGGAGAAACAAATTACTAGAGAAAGTTAGTGAAATTTCGGCAAAATGATGAAGATCTTTTACAACTGGAAACTGGGTTTACCTCCTAAGCAAGCAGTAATATTCATTAGTCCAAGCTTATTTGCTATCAACAACTGAAGAATAAACTTTAGTTTTAAGTATGTTTTTAAAATTTATTAAATACATGAATAAATTACAAAACAAACTTTATTTAAGAACAGCATCCAACCAACTAGCCCAACTCACTTACTTCAGTTTCATTTCTAGAAAATAAAAGCATTGAAATTAGAAAACTAGTTTCATTTTATACACAGGTATTTATTTTATTTCCCAAAGCTTGCACCAAGAATTTATTTGCTGCCGAAAAAAAGGTTTATTTAAAAACAAAAAATGAACAAACAAAATACCAGAAAAAAACCCCTCACCAATTTCAAGATTTGTAATCTGATGGCCGAAATCTATGAAAGTAGTATGACATATGCTAAATTGGACTCCCAAGTAAACAAAAAAAAAAAAAAAAAGGATCCTGGAAAGAAGCTCTCCTTATCGTAGGAATATAGGAATTATTTCTTTCATCAGCTGTAAAGCCACTTGGAGTTATCAATAAGCAAGTTCAACACCTGCAAACCTAGAATTAATTACCACTTAAATATTTGATCTTACTTATCTGTATGGTTTTTAAATACAGAGTGGAAGCATTTCCTTTAGGTGTAGTCCATCTGTTTAGATGTTATTTTCAGTTTTTTGTTCTGTAATTGTCTCAGTATTTTTAAAAGAACAAGAGAAACTGTTTCAGTAATGATGACGGAAAAAAATTATCTCACTCTAGTATGCACTTTTAAATGTAACAGCATAAATAGTCTTTAATAATTTTTAAGAGAGAGATCCATATTAACATTCTCCTGAGCACAAGTGAACTGATAAAAGAAGGGAAAGTGTGTATGAATTAAACCCCTGACTAGATAAAGAAAAGCTTCAAAAATGTAACTTAATTGATGTCTTAAAATTCTGAAACATACAGAAGCCTAACTTTTGTACTGATATTTATTACTTATCCTAGTGATTCTATCTAGATTCTATTTAGAAACACTTACTTCTTGCTTCATAGTCACAGACAAAAAACAAATGCTGAAGATACACAGCAAAATACTTCGAACAATTATTTGCTTTTTGAAGGTCAAAGAATTCCTTGACTATCTAGGGCAGTGTGTGACACATGTCAAGCAGCTTCTCTAATTAGAAACTAAGCAAGGCACCACCGTACCCACTGAGGTGAAATGTATTGAAGTAAGAAATTATAGGCTCTGTGGGCAGTACCTTATAAATTAGCCACATTTTAGTACCCAAAGGGTCTACTGCTCCAAATAACACCAATCACTTTACGCCATGGGACTCTAACAGAAACAGAAAGTAAAGAGAAAAATATCATTTTTTCTGTTTGCTGAGCAATTGTAAAATCAGTTAAAAGAAGTCTTGAGAATGCTGCATATTCACAAAAACTGCATTTTGGGCTATTGTATTTGTGGGGAGAAGACTGAAAAGAAGAGTTCAGCAAGAAGAAAGTATGCTTTGGCTATAGTTCACCAGAAAAAGTGTCTGCACACATTAGGAGCAGGAATGCTGAGGGAGCTTGGTATATTGCGTGAAGAGACACATGAAACAAAGCATGGAGTGGCACCAAAGCATGGAGGGTTGCAGTCATGTTCTGTTGAGACCAGCATAGATATGAAAAAAAAGATAGAGCAACACAGCGGTGTTGTGGTTTTGTTTCCTCATAAACAATGCAGCTCATGGGAACTAAGCCATAGGAAGATTCAGATGGTAAATGAAAGCTGAACTTTGCTTCATTAACTGGAAAATACATATCATTTTTCATGCTCTACATATGCTAATGACTAAAGTGACTTAAACTCCAGCTAAATGTGAAAGGAACTGCAACTCTACCTTTGCCCCTCCCTCAA
This sequence comes from Cnemophilus loriae, assembly GCA_013397755.1. Classification (NCBI taxonomy): domain Eukaryota; kingdom Metazoa; phylum Chordata; class Aves; order Passeriformes; family Corvidae; genus Cnemophilus; species Cnemophilus loriae. The sequence continues at coordinate 1,007,214 of VZTF01009713.1, forward strand.
AGACTGGTCAGGTGCAAGGTTCTTGCCTTCTCTGGGGGTGCCGATAAATTGATGAAATATAAAACATTAAATATAAAGGGTTGAAGGAAACGCCCCTTTCATGAGACAGCATTGAAGAGAGCAGGTGTCTAGCTCCTCTTCTCTTTTCACTACCATCAAACAAACCAAGAGAGTACTCCTGTTCCTTGAAAGAAGACACCAAGCCTTCTTGCTTTTACCACCAAGCAATACAAACAAAGATGCTATTCTGTAGTCCCTTGCACATTCAGGAGATGTTTAGAGGGATTATTTCAATATGATGCTACGAGACAGTGGACTGGGATAATGTATACAAGTGTTTCTAAAGGCAAAAAAGCATGGAGTGTTAATGTGACTTATTTTCTTTTTCTGTAAGTGAAAATTACGACTGGCCTTGTAGAAGCACAAATTATATGAACCAGAAAATTTGCTTTAATAAGCCACTGGCTGGTGCTGTACAGCTGGCACTGTTTTTCACAGTTTAAAACAATGATAATGCAATATTGAACCATATTTATATTTTGAAGATGTCAGTGAATGCACCATCTTGGAGTAATACATAGTGGGAAAGCAAGGCATAAAAATAAAATAAATACATATATTGAGTGCATGTATGTCATTCTAACATTTATTTATCGAGTAGCACAGGTATCCTATCATAATCCTTTTCCCCAGCAATTTTTTTTTAGTGTCTCGTGTATCTACTGAGAATCAGGATGACTGGATATCTTGCTGAATACTAAATATTCTACTGTATGGATATTACTGCTAGGGTTAAAACAAAAGCCCTGAAGTCTATGAAGGTTTATATTTGGTTTCAGATTCTTGAAATCATGCTGACTTAACTAGAAAAAATTTATGCAAGACAGCTTTAAAATCATGTGTCTTTATATAAGTTATATGATATTGGGTAAGTAGATCAAAAGAACAATAATAGAAATCTGAAACAATCATATTTATTGAGCTTATCAAATTACTTTTTTCTCTTTGAATGTATTTCTGCAACAAGCAACCAAGCTGTGAAAGTATTGAAATGACAAAAATAAGAGAGGTTAAAGGTAAAAAACAATGCATATCCATAATTTTTTATTCTTGATATAGTTAATTGAAAAGAATGTCTTTCAACAAAAAGATTCAAGAGGTGTGAAGTTGTAAAATTTGACTTACAAAGTAGTTAAAGGTTGTCATAATTTTATCAACAGATAAATGGAGGGCACGCCAAGTTTCTGAAAATAAACTTCATCCTGAACGTAGTAAGTGGCAGGAGGCAAGTTCAGCAGGTGAGCAGCAAAATAAATAAGGAAGATTAGCACTGTAAATACAGACTACAGAGCAGCTGCCTGAAGACATAACACCTTGTTCTATGATCATCTTCCATTACGCAAAATGAATGAGGTTGTAAATGGATAATCCTGTGATGCAAAGGACCTCTGCTGGAAGTACTACTGTTGACTGAGAAAGATGTGCCTTTTCTGTAAGACAAAATTAAATCACCATCTCTACATGGCTTTAAAGTGTTTTATATTTGTAGGATCTGTAGCCTATTGTATAAAATTTAATTATTCTTATAGCTAAGATAGGATTGGTGTGGTCCCAAGCAGAAGAAAGACGTGGACAATTGATCCATGATTAAAACATTGCAATTGATCATCGCCTATACTTTCACTGATCTTTCTAAGTTCACCTTGTCCCTGTTGCTGTCTTACTTCATTTACAAGCTCTACAGACCAAATTCGGTATGTGATGAAATGACTGAGCTCTCTGATGGAGTCACTAGGCCAGGCTATCTATTTCCATGCAAAATATTGCACTGCACTGCCACTCTATTTTCTTTTCTACAGAAGCCTTGATGCCGTATGAACACAGATTTAAGGCAAATCACCTGAGTAAGCCAGGCATGCAGACCTGGTGAATACCTACAGGGCTTTGCTGAGAGTGGGTCTTCATATACCCATATGTATCCTTCCTTCCTTCCTGCCAGGTTACCAGCACAGCTGGAGATAAGGAACTTTTCATTATGCACCTAAGACAAGAGCAGAACGAATCAGTTTGAATCTTCCGTGCAACATTTCTTTGCAATTATGCCTATTTTAGAGGGCTGAATCATTTTTGCTACTGTTTGCCATCCCCTGATAATCCATGCCTTCACTCCAGGATACCTGAATGCCATCTATAAACTGACTTGAGGACAGGCAGCACAGTGCAGCAACCTGTTGTGTCTAGACATTTGCTTGGACAAAAAGTAACCACCACTGAAAGAAATGAAAGGATACCATATTTTCTATTTTAAAGCCGTGCTTGGGCCATCAGGAGTTCAGACATTGATTACAGAGCAGTTTCCATCTGGGACAACTTTCAATCGAACCATTCCTCAAATGAAGGAAAGATTTTTGGTCAAATGACTATTTTCAGCCCAAAATTTCCTTTATCATCTCATTTATCTACACAGTCATCTTTCTTAAGCCCACCCTCCCATCCACTATCTAGTTCAGTCAGTACTACCCAGACTTACATCTGCCTCCATCTTCATCCATATTGCCAAGGCTGGCAGTGATGCCATGATGATTTTTTGCCTTTTCTTTTTTATATACTTTTTATATATCCTCAGTATTCTTAGCATTCAGAACTGTAATTGTTTAAGCCTGATGTCCTGGCATAGTCCTGGTATTCTGCTAGGGAAGAAAACCAAACATCCTGAAGGCCTTAAGGCTGGAGGCCGGAAAGCCCTACGGTATCCTGAGAAACTAAAGCTCTCTCTGGAACATATTTTGTAAACTACAATTAAGCCGCATCTGGGGGTAATACTTTAGAATAGGGAGATGTCACGCCATTCATTTAAGCTTCTAATTGAGNTACTTTTTATATATCCTCAGTATTCTTAGCATTCAGAACTGTAATTGTTTAAGCCTGATGTCCTGGCATAGTCCTGGTATTCTGCTAGGGAAGAAAACCAAACATCCTGAAGGCCTTAAGGCTGGAGGCCGGAAAGCCCTACGGTATCCTGAGAAACTAAAGCTCTCTCTGGAACATATTTTGTAAACTACAATTAAGCCGCATCTGGGGGTAATACTTTAGAATAGGGAGATGTCACGCCATTCATTTAAGCTTCTAATTGAGAATCTTTTTTAAATATGCTAATTTGCAAGGTCTATAAAGTTGTCTACGCGGTATACTGGGTGGGTGCGTTTTGACATATTTCACCTTGACGAATTGCAGCACCTAAGGATCCTTATTATAAAATACCGAAGTAAAAACCATTTTATCCCTTAACCGTGTCTGGCCCATAATTCTAGGGCCAGGAAAAAGGCATCAGCAGTAATGGCTACCTCAGAATCATCTTCTCCTGGGAGTCCTCTTCCCTTACCACTCCTCAGAAACTGTCTAATAGAAAATTTACATGTTTAAAACGTATAATCCTGATAAATGTCTTGGTCTTTTGCAAAGTTATAAACAGTGGTCGTAGTTGAAGTTACATTTAGCAAACAGCTTTTTGTCCCTTACTTGCATGTACAATTCATACAGCTGATGCAAAACAATTCAAGCAGAACAAGAATGCTGACTTCATATCTTAGCTACAAAAATTATCATAAATAGACTTTCTTAGAGTAACTTTAAATACCATTTTTGTGCCTTATTTGTCAACAAAAAATGAGAGGCTCATTGGCTTCTAAAGACTAATAAAACAGTACTCAACATACAGCAATATTATTTATGGAGTTGCAAATTCAAAAGTAATTTCTATTGAATTTTCATGATAATAGCATTTAAAAAGAAAACATCCAAGCCAAAAGCTAATGGAAATACAGAAGTCGTACTGAAAAGATAGACTCAAAAATTATTTGGCTTTATTTACCTTCTTTTTTTAGAAGTAACTGTATAACAAACATTAAAAATACGTGTTTTCATGATAAAAAATGTGTCTAATTGCTAGGTAAAAAAGATGCACAGAGGACCGGGGCTATCATTATAAATATTGCAAGCCAGCATAACTATTATATTGAGGCCGAGACTCAGAGTTGCTCAAGGTAATAAACATTCAAATCACTTTGTTTCATAAATGAGTTCTTAAACTCAGCAAATTTTAAGATGGAAGACAGAACTACTACATGGAAAATGTCAATTACTGTCCAGGGAATCTGATAAATGAGTCTGAAATGCAAAATAGATCAAACTGTCATGAAGAAAATGTAGCAAAACTGACGAAAAAATAAGAAAAGAGTAGGCAACCTCCTGTGTCAGGGGGGCACTCTCTCCACCATTGATACCTCGCAGGTGATAGATTAACATCTCCCTACAATATCCTGACCATGTGAATATGATCTCTTCTTACTGTGATGGAGCTGGAGATGCTTAACTGATAAGTATAAATATAAATCTAGAGGTCTCAGAGTCAAATAACCCTTCAATCATGCCGATCAGAAGGACTCTCAGATACTTTTACCATTTACTTCCCAAGTAAAATATATAATGCCATAAATGTGAGTTTTCCGCTGCTTCATTTCTTTTCAATCCAGAACTTATTTCTATCTTTCTATTTTTCTTTAATTTTTAAACAGTATGTCTTTAAGGAAGTGTAACTGAAGTGTTTCTGTGGCAACAGCATCCACAGTAACATCCACAGCAACATCCAAAGCCCCAGCTTCAATTTCTCTTAACTGGCTTTCTTACTAATTCCCATTAACTATCACCTCTAATTACAGTTTTTATAATCCTTAAACACCAATTAAGTTTTTCTTTTCTTATAATAATTGCTGGTGAGTAGCAAAAAAGGGGAAAACAGGATGGTGTTAAAGATTTAACACTCTATATTCTTAATTATCTTCATTTTTATCATTAATAGACAGTTAAGAAAATAGTATATTTTGATATTAATAGAATGACAGCTATTTGCTCTGGTGACTGCTTAAAAATCAAAATCACATTAAGCTCCTAATAAGATGAGGCAGCTGGTCTGGTTAAGGTCTTTGCCTGTATAATTTTATGTATTCCATCAAAACTGGCTTTAGATTGTGCTTACTATATCATATCTAATGTATTGAGATTAACATTAATGCTAGTCTCTGAGCTTCAGAGAAAATTATCTAGTCTTTGTGAGTAATAACAGCTCAGTCATAAGTAATAATCAGCTCATTCTTAGTAGGTATTCTGGATACTGTTACTAAATGAATTAAAATATTGATAGTCAACATTATATCTGATACCTTAATATCACACTGTGTATTTCATGTATAGAACAGTCTAAAACCTTCATTATAATAGGAGTGACCTAAAAATAAGAAATGCATCTGAAAATAAAAATATATGCATATTGTGTATTAACATTCTAATATATCCCTATGGATGTTACTAGATTGAGGTAACAGGACTCAATATTTTCAAAACTTCGGGAATTTCCTAAGGAGTTGTTTTACGGGTATTTTGGGTTTTTGGTGTTTTGTTTTTCTTTATTTTTCACTAGGTTTCACATATGTGTGTTACATATTTTTAAATGGCAAGTCGTTTATGAGCCAACAAATAGGCATACTGTTGTTATCCTACAGCAAAGATGCAGTACAGTCTGTCTGAACCAAGTTTCTCAGTGGCATAGTGCTGGACTAATAAAAAGTGTTTCCCTGTGTGTATTATGTTGCAGTCTGATGGTGATGTCCCCATAAAAAAGGACAATCAGAGGGACTTAAAGGGCAATGGACGGACAGGATATTACTAAATTCACTGAAAAGCTAAATCCTCTTTTATGATTTTTAAGTGAAAATACTCTGAAATCAGCAAAAGTGGTTCCTCGATCACAGTTAGTTTGTCTGTCTGCTGAGCACCACACAGTAAGTGTGTAAAAGAGGTCATTTTTCTCATTCTTCTTCCTCTGCATATTTTCTCTGAAAACTTCAGCCACACACATAATTCTCTATTGAGATGAGCTCTATTGTTATTCATTTACCAGGCTTTAAGATCATATAGGCATCAGTTTTCATTTTAAAAAAGTATTCTTTTTTCTTTAAACTGTGATGTGTAGTATATTAAGGCTATTAGGAGGTTTATTAGTCTACACAATATTTTACAGTATAACAAATTAAATGTATTCTTCAAAGCATTGCTTAATTTTTTTGTCATGAACTATGTAACTCTTGCAATAATGCTAAATGAATTCATAATAATTGAACATTTAAAATAGTGAGAAATAATACATTTTAAGTTTTAAGCCTTAATTATTCATTATAAATAAATTCTAATAATACTGGCAATGTATTCAGCAGATATCTCCGTAGTTATGATAGGTTTCAGTAATCTGATTACCACATAATTTAATAGACACCTTTCTTATCTTGGTTGTTATGAAAAGCATTATTTTAAAAAAGATCCCAGTCATATTTTCAAGATTGCTTTTCAAGCAACCTTCAAATGTATTCCTCAACTCTACAAGGAGTTCAGAGCAGTCCACAGTTAATATACACCAGGACTCCTAAAGAGACTTTTGCTGTAGTTTTACTGCCATTATGTCTACCAATTCTTGACTTCAATGTCAAAGCAGGGACAGCAGTTTCAGGTTAGTTTAGCTGACAGAAACATTATTTTCATTCAGAAGATAAACTCCAACTGATTTCAGAGGAGCAAGTTCGAGACCTTTGTGGGCAAAAGAACACCCGTGAATAAGAAACTCTCTGATATAAAACATTAGCACACTCCTTCCTTGGCAAGAGAGGCAAGTACTTATCCAACAACTGCATACTCAAAAATCCTTTCTCTGTTTAAATAGCTGTCTGCAGCCCTCGACTACACTAGCAGTATCTTAAATGAGCATGTAAGTAATGAAGGTCGCTCAATTGTTAAAGGATAATTGCATTGTGATTTGATTTACTAGACCTTTATCTTGGTGTGCTCAGAATATCACTGTTATTGCATGTAGGCAACAAGCTTATTTATCTGAAAATCTGGAGTGGATTAAAGGACAGTTATAGGAATCTTGGTAATTAAAAATGTTCAATAGGGCCACACCTTAGATGCATCCTATATGTATTTGCTAATGTTCCATATTGATCATGTGAATATTGGATAACACAAATTCAGCAGAATACATATGACTTACAAATGTGACAAAACAGCAATTACTGAATCAGAAATTACCAAAAATGATTCACTGCGGCTGAAGATGGATTACTGGGAAGGGTGTAATTGTCTGTGCTCTCCTGGCAGTATATACATCTAAGGAAAGAATGATAGCATTTTCAAAACAGAAGTCAGAACAATTGCAAAATGAATCACAAACCTTTCATTTTCTTCATTTAGCCACTTGGTGTTTTAACAGAATAAGCCTTTTACACAGGACACTGGGTAGACAACTTCCTTTTGAGAGGAAAACATCATGTACATGGATTCATTTATCACAAGATTACAGTAATTCAGTGGGTTTGAATTAAGGGTTAACTGACTAACTCGTATAGAATCCAGTCCAAGAAGACTGTGTTAAACAGAATTATTGACAGCAACAAGCATCTGTTTTTCTCTTTGTGAATCTAAAATATTTAAGTAATTCCTATTATAGATCTGAACTTTCACTTACATTGAACAGAGATAAACCAGCAAATAAATTCCATGCTCTCTAAGAAACTTCATCAGTTTGTGCTCTGTATTGTGCAAGTACCTATGTATTGTCCATGTGATATATGCATACCCAGTACATATGGAATTTAAACAGTGATATAAAAAATGATGGTTTTAATGTTTTCAAATTTCTCACATGAATGGTTTGTGCCATATAAAGTGCACAGTGCAAAAAGTATGAATGTATGGTGCTGAAAGGATCCATTAAAATAGTTGTTAAAAAGGTAGCTGAGAGAAACTACAACACCTGTTAAGATTTTACGTGATTTTGAAAAATAAAAAAAATAATTCAATTACTGAAAAATGTGAATTTTAGCATATGAAAATGTAGAACCTCTTCTAGAACTAGTGAATTGAAAATCTAAACTCTATTGTCCTCCTAAAATAAGAATCTTTGGGAGTGAGAATTTTTAATTTCTCAAATAAATAGTTAAATGTTTACAATATTCTGTACCAAGTCTACTGTTAGAAAAATCTCCTAGACTCTGCATGCATTTTGCTGAGGGTCCTGGCTCTGAACATCCCAACAGCTTTCTTTGTCTGCTGTAAAACAGTTTTTTTGGCCTCGGCCTGTGAACTTCACTCATATATGGACAGTATGAACTTTTAAAAGTTCTATCCAAATAACAATTTAGACAGTCATAATATACAGAAATAAACTGCAAAACAACACCTCAGAAGGAACACAAGATCATATCTGATATTATATTACTACAGAGTTTAGTAGCTATAAGCAATATCTCTTCTAATGAGAATATTCACTTAGATTTTTTTAACAAAGTAAAATAAGTGGTTATAGTGAAATACAAACAATTAATGACTTTTGGTTTCTCATAACTCTCAGTGTCTACCTCTCAACTTGACAGCTCACATGTGACAGTACCTCATTCACCAGCATTGTTTTCCAGGCACAATCTTAACAAACACCCATAATTCCGCAAAAGGAAACTTTCTACTTTGAAATTCTTGACTCCCTTTAGTGGGCAACCATGTGTTGTTGACATCTTATGTGATGCCTCCAGAGATCTTGATGCTTGCAGCATGTGAGCCACTGCTGACTTAAGCTCCTGACTCCAATGCTTAGACTCAACAGTGTCACTTAAAATTTGATATCCTGTCCTTTTGTTTAGATATGCACTTGCATGTATTTTTCAGAGAGTTCCTCTGACTGAAAAACAGTTTAGAGCTGAAGTTAAGATTTGGAGAGTGATTATTTCTCCATCAAAGGGTTGCTAAACAAGATTTCTGTGTACTGCACTGGATGCCCCTGAACAATTTGTTAAGTCCAATAAGTCAAATATACAAAGCAAAGTAACTTGTGTAAAATTTGCAATTCTGGATCTGCAGGTTTATAAACATCATAAAATGGTGTTAAAATACCCCACTGAGTTACTCCAGCTCACGCCACAAAGACCACAATAAAAAGCTATCATTAAATTGTCAGAACAATAACAGTATTTGTGGCCTCATTACTAAAGAAAGTATCAAAAGCTCTAGGCTCCATGTAGCAAAGACCTTTGTAAGCTGAATTAATTCACACAGAGTTTGAAGTACATGCTTTAACTACAGCTGACCACATCTGCTATTGAGAAACTTGTTATCCTTTCCAAACTGCTGCTGGTTAATTTCAATATTATATAAGATGAGGAGAGTTTTTTGCAAATTGAGTGGTAACCATAATATTTTCTTGCATTATGTTGCATGCATCCCATATATACGCACACAGATACGTGTATATATACGTATATATATCCACATACATATATACATTCCGTATATGTTCAGTATATGTGTGTATTAATAAACACAGGTTCATTTTTATATACTGTAAGTCTTCAAGATTCTCTGCAGAACAAAGATCTTAGTTTATTATTGTTATTTCCCCTGACTGTTAAAATGATGGAATTTATGGAATTCATGGCATGATGGAATTTATTCTCATATTGTGTGTGCACGACTAATGATGCAATTCACTTTCTTATTAGTCTTGTAGACAACAAGTATATATTTTAATTTTTACTTATATTTTTTTCACAAAGGCTAGACATGCATTTTGCCTTAAGAGTTCTGGTATAAGTCTTCTATTTTCTGTTATGTGGACATACAGAATATGTGGACATACAGAATTTGAAGACAATATTTATTCAGGTTTGGCTTAGCATGATAGCATTCAAAACTTGTCAGTTGTAGTGAATCTGATAAAAAAAAAAGACATATATACAAGTTAAACATATATCAGAACAATTCACATTGTCTGATTCAAGCACTCAGTATGGATAACTAAAGTTTGTAAGACCAGGTCCTCAGCAGTGTAATTCACTTTGTAAAAAGCCCCAAACTCCTGCCAGCTGCCAAACATGCATGGTCTTGATTATTCCTTTCAGAGAACAAAGATTTTGGGGCATCTCTGAGGCCTGGATTCCCCACAAAATACTTAAAGAAGGTGCGATCTACAGCTATGTGTTTCTTGTTTTATATTCTTTTTATCAGAGAAAAGGCTAGTATAGGTACTAAAAAGCTGTTAGAAAAAAAAATTGAGAAAGTTTTAATAATGTAAAATGGAAGATTCCCTGACGTATCTGAATACCTTGTATCATTAAAAAAAGATCTTTCACTTTTAGAAGGGAAATTGGCAACTGCCCCATGTATGTCACTGAACCTCTACTCTTTTATCTTCACACACCAGCATAGAGTCAGATCTTCCATTTGAACCACAACTGCTTACAGCACATGTGCAACACAAAACAGAGTTTAAAACAGATTTAAGGGGGCATGTAGGGGAGAGGATGCAACACAGGGGTCTACATGTTTTCCTTACTGTACAACCATTTTTCTTGGGGAGAATATGGAATTACAGCCTGTGGACAAATCATTCAGGAGACACATCATTCCTTTAAAAAAATTAGTGAGAGAGTAATGACTAAGGTCTTTTGGGACATACGGTATTTGAGTAGTTAGCTTGTTTGTGCATTCACTACTGAGATATATGATTTAAAGGAAGAACGCAAAACTGGACCTATGTGATTTCCACTGTTTTTTCGCTTAGTTTCTCGTCAGCTTCCATTTCTACACCTCCAGTGCAATAACTGGATACTTCTGATCATGGAAGCCAAGCTCGCAACCAGGCACCACCCCTGTTGGAATCCAAGTGCAGCAGTATCCCTTGTCCTCGATGGGAGAAAAATATCCCAAATGCACCTTCTATTTATGTATGGTAATCAATTTGTATTTAAGTATGGAAAGTTTCAGTGTTGATGTTTCCATGAATGTACAAATACAGTTTGGAAGAGTGATCTGGAAAATGTGTCATGTGGGGAAAGTGGGGAGTTAAAAGGCTTGTTCTAACTAAACCGACAGCTTGACCTTGTATGCCTCTCTGAAAATTATAAGATAAACAGTTCATTGTGCACTCTCGCAGTGCAGCTGGTGTGAAGACCTGTGAGGATCTGACAGACCTTGCTTGACTAAAGTGTATGGAAACACCCGTGAAAGCCACTCTGAACAGTTGCTAAGTTCAGGAGGCTTCATAAAATAAAAAAGTTATATTTTTACAGTTATAACAATTTATAATTTAGTATTCAATTTTTTCAAATCCCAACTGGCAGATTTATGTGGTTTTATTTTAAAAATTGTATATAAATATGTATATGTGACTCCCTTTTGCACATGATGTAGATTCCAATTAAATTAGTCTGTTTTCTTTACATTCTATATGGAAAATTTTGAACAGAACCTAAGTGAATCATCTTTAGGAAGTGCAAAATGATGTCTGACAGCTTTAAAAATTACTGTTACTGGCTAGTAGTCAAAACCTTAGTCTATTTAATCATAAGCTTCTCTTTTATGTAAAGCTTTTTATGAAATATTTACATGTATTACTTAAGCACATATATTCTTGCATGCCATATAGTTTCCATCTTCTGTATATTTCCAAACTAACAATATGGAAATTGACATGAGGTAGATTACAACCTGGCTTTCTTCTGTGGGAGGCCTGCTACTCTGCATCACAGTAGCTATACTTCATGTCCACTTTTTCTTCTTGCAGATGGACTCAAATCACAAGAATACCATTTGACAAGTGCATCGTCTGCTTGGCTTGAACAGGTAGAACATTTAGTCTCCCTTCTGCATGGCAGACTCTCATCATCATCTTGCAGATCTCTGTAACTACGCTTGTACAGTGCAAAGACTTCTAAACATAGTAATGATCATATGACTATAACAATGATTTACCTTTCAGTTCTTACTACTTGTTGTAAATCTGTTTTAAAGTAGAGACTTGTAAAAGGAGATCCAAAAGAAGGACAACTTTTACAATGTGTAATGTAAAATGCAACTGAAAGTAGTGGGCTTCTTCAGTAAGTGCCAAGAAAGGCTTGTTAGCAAATCAAGCAGAGAAACATCAGGCAGTGAAAAGAACTAGTTAAACTAAACAACAGTAGCAGCACAAGAGTAGGTGAAAACAAACTGTCAATGAATAAACAGAGATTGAAAGTCATAAGGAGAACAATGGAGAAGGATAAGAAACAGTTTTCTAAATAGGTGTTAACACGGCATTATCTCCTTTGAAGGCCGCATTCGTTTAGTGCTTGAAAAATATTACATAAGGTGAATATCAACATTAGACCTGAAGAGCATGAAACTGGGTCTTAACTAAGCCTCCAAAGAAGTGGAGAGTCTTGCAAATCCCAGCAACCTTTTTATTTGTCTTGTTTACAAACAGAAGATCTTGAGAGCTTCCGTTAAATAAGACAGTGATTAGTTTTCACTGTTTCAACCACAAGTCAACTGTATGTTTGTGATGCTTCATAGTCTTCTAGCAATTTTTCCTCCATAATATTTTTTTCAGCATAGGTAATATGTAACAAACCAAAAAATAAAATGTGTCTCACTTCATTCTGAAAGAAGCTCACAGACAATTTTCTACGTAACATTATTGAACTCATTACAAGAATTTCCATTGCAAAAATTATAGCTTTTCAAAGCTCTATCAAAGCTATATAAGTTTGTAGAAATATTCTTCAAATGAGTAGTTGTTATAGAAGCGGGTTAGACTGTATCTAGGATGCTGAAAATTTGCAAAACATTAGTAAAAAATAGTCCTTCAACATTAACGAAAATTATTTAAATTCATTTCACCATATTTAAAAGATCAGACTGAGTAATTTGGATCACTGTCTTTAGGAGGAAAAGCACTTCCTCATAATATTTGTAGGTTTCAACATAACATAAATAGTTACTGGTTCTTTAAAAATATAAAATAATATTATCAGTAAAACCAAAATGCAAATGCTTATTTGAAAGATGATATTTATAGAGTTCATATTTTTTACATGTGGGAATGTAGAACCCACTTCAAATGTGACTCTAAACCTGAACTGTGCCAAATAATGACCTATTTTTTTTCTACTGAGAATATAATGATTACATTTAATGATATAAATATCAATTTGAAAAAGTCTGATTTCAAGAATTGTTTTCTGAACAGCATCTGATTAATGATCAGACACATAGTGTAATAAAATAACATCTAATCAATACAAATCAAGTCCATGTAAATATAAATATAGGTTAACAGAAAATATGACAGAAAATTTGTTTAAAATGCATCCTGACTTGAAGGAAAGGCTCTATTGGTTTCCACATAAATATAAAACAGGGCCATTAGGCCATCTTATTAGAGACATGAAAGCAGTGCATCTAAGGTAATATGGACTGAGGTAGTTTGGTTTTCAACTTCATGGGTTTTCTGTACTACAGTCAAATCTGATTAAAAAAATATTTCTGTACTGAAGTTAACCAGAAAATCTAAATCTCATTTTGAATTCTGTTATTCAGTCCAAGAAACTGCCAAGCGTGATGTGTCTAATATTGTTAGCTGTACTAGATATTGAAATACATAGATGCAAATGAACTCACTAGTCATGAATTGCAAAACAGCTAGGAATATACTGCTAAGGGGATGTTTTCCTTGTTATGCTTCCTATGAGAATCTCGTTCCTTGGAATGCCATTCAGAGAACATGGTATTTACCTATCAATCTTACCTTGAAAGGGAGGTTCTTAAATCCTTGATCCTGGAGGTACTTATATACATAGTACTGGTACAGTTTTTCCCAAAGTTTTTTTTATGCTCCTAACCACCAGAGCGTTATAGGAACTGACTGTGCAGTAAGACAAAAAAATCTGAAGGTAGCACATTTAATTGGAATATCGAGGCACTAAGAAATTAAACGGACTTTCAAAGACATGCAGAAAGTCTTTTATTCTTCAGAGAATTTGAGCAGGATTCTGCTTCCCTGAAAACCATTGTGTCATCCCTCCTCTTGATTTAGTAGCTGATTCTAAAGTTAAATATTAGACACAGCTACAGAGCCTTTGGGGAAAAAACATGGAAGCAGGTTTGGAACATGGCTGAAGGCTTTTATCTGGAATTTACAGTTGCCAAATACAATCAAGACCATACGGACTTCTAGAAATCCTGAAAATTTCATCATGGAAACACTACAGGCTATTTTGACAGGATTCCAAAAGCCAAGTGTTCGTAGGTGACAGTTTCTCAGATGTGAACCTGCTCAGCCCGAACAGCCTTTGGAGACACAGCCTGGCCCTGACCCCTCTGGTGTGGCAGCATCCAGCAAGTCCTGTACCCTGCACACATGCCACACACTCTGCCCAGAAGCCCTATTCCATCTTGCTGCTTCAGTTTGATTTTCTGTTCACTCCTGCTTCCATCACCTCAGTGCACACAGGACAGGATGCACAGCAGTCTGACATGATTCATGGTCCCAAAAGGCCCTGGTCTCAGGATGTGGGAGGAAGAAAATGGAGATACTTGTCAAATGTACAAATGGAAAATCAGCACTCAAATAATTTAGCAAACATAATAAGTAACTGTAGAAGTTAGTCAAAACTAGAAAAAAATAAAAGGAAATTACAGGATTCAGTTTAATGTTCTGGGTTACACAGGTGCTCGCTCACCCTGTTTACAGTGCCTTTAAGGACAGCATAGCTTCAGATATCTACACATTTTTTCTGCATCAAAGCACTTCCCTTGGGCAGTGCTCAAAAGGAAATAAAAGGAAAATTTCTTGCTTATTCTCACTCTGTGACTCTTGGGAGTTTTTTACTTGTCAAAAGGTTTCATTTTTCTTTTTATATCTTCTGCTGAGTAGCGCTCTGCACTCTTCTACCTTGCTTTAGTCTGCTCCCCTCTTCTAACACCCCATAAGTTGCAATTTGCCACTGTCAGAATTTCAAAGCCCTTCTACTGTTTAAAATAATTGCGAAAGGTTTGACTTTGGCACTGCTGTAGTAATGCTGTCGAACCCTGCCAAATGTTTAAAAGGACATAAATAGTTAGAGCTTGGGGAAAAAAAAACAAAAAACAAACAACATTTCAAAGGTGTCCCACTAAGAATGATACAGATGTGTCTGAGTAACAAAGAAAAAATGTCAAATAAGCAGCTAAGAAAGAAAAAAGTAACAAATTGGAAAATCAGCCCTTTTAAGCTTTTCCTAGAAATAAAAGCATCATATGTGAAAAATCTCTTTGAGGTCTGATGTCAGCCAAACATACACAAACTTATGTAATGGTTGCTCCATTACAGCAGCTTTCTATTCTCCTGTTGAACTGGAAATGCATGAGCGACCTTAAATAACCTTCATATTCCTCTGTGGTTCCAGGCCTGATACAATTTTGACATAGAAAGACAGAGATTCTTTTTAAATTTCATATTTGGACTCCAGCTTCTTGAAGACAGATAGAAATAAGCATCAGAGATCCTGATATTCTACATTTATTTAATTTTGGGAAAAGTTTGTCTCTTCATACCAACTTTGAAGTTGATATGAGCTTATATACATGCTCAGACTGGTGTGCTCTAACAAGTTACTGTTCAACAGCTGAAGTGGATTAATTGGAGTGATACACATTCTTACCCAGTTTAAAATAAAAATTATTTTTAGCTGAAGAGAAAGGTATTTTGTATCAGATACTTATTCTTTTTCCACCAACAGTTATATCCTTGGATTTTAATTTAAAACTCCTAATTTTTCAAGTTGTAGAACTATATTCTTTTACCATATCTCCTCCTTTATGTGTCTTACAGTAAATCTTGATTTATCATAATAATTTAAAAAAGACAAGGAACACTCAATTCTACTTATTTCTTCTGTATTATTCTCTTCATCATTCCTACATCCATCCCTCTTCCTCACTGATAACAGGAGGGACATATACTTCTGCTATAAAGACCTGAACAATGTCAATTAGAACCTCCTATTCTTAATAATACTGGCTTATTTGAAGGCACATTTGTAAGAATGGATGTAGATTCTTGCTGCTTTTTGAGGGAAACGCCAATTTTTGTTCCTCAGTTTAAAACAGGCAATTTTGCTGAGAGGAAAAAAAAGAGAGCAGAAAGAAAATCCTGAAATTTTGAATAGAGTCTTCCAAAGTGGCGTATAGAAATCCTTTTCCTAGTGTCAGTGGCCAGCATACATAGTTACATTGATGTTGGTCTAATAGAAGTATGTGCTGTTCACATCTCTGAGTGCTCTGACAGAGCACAGCTGACCCCCGAATTAATAGCAGATTCTCATCACCTTGATGAATACATAATAAGTGAACTGACAGTGTGTCACAAATTTTCAGTTTTCAAGTTCTGCAGTAACCACTCTGGAAATGCTCTTTGTTCTAAAGTAAAAAAACTGATTGTCAAAATGTGTATTTTACTGTGAACCTTCTGGTTTGAGTTTTCTTTTTTCTTTTTCTTTTTTTTTTTGGTTACACTTCTAATATTTTTCTGCATATTTTTGAGGGCTGCTTCCCTCTGATTAATATAAATCCAGAATAAAAGAAAATGTGTTTAATCATAACAACTATTTGGTGTGTTTTGCACATAGCGTAAAAAAATGGGAGGACAGGTCTGTATTAAAGAGTCTGGGATCTTTTCCCAATGACGCTTCATGCTGCAGCCCAACACACAGGCATTAGACCATTATAGCATGAGTAAGAAATTAGAATATTTCAGGTCTGCTGAACACTGTGAATGTTTTACAGTTGATTAGATTAAACTGCTAAAATGCAGGTGGTTTTGTATGCTGTAAAAAAGTGCAGTGTTTAGTGGTCCTCAAATTCTTTCACCTGTGCAGATTTCTCATCTAGTGAATAAAATAACCCACATCAGTTAGTACATGGCCTGTTAATATGCAGTGCCATCATGATTATGCTGTTTTGTTTACAAGAGAATGTTGCTTTTATTTTTTCTTTTTTTTCCTTTTTTTTTTAAGAAAACCATGTTTTAAATAGCTTGGGTAGGCAGCTTTTTAATTAGAAGGCTCCCATACTACACAAAGAAAGAAAATGTGTTTCTAGTAGCAACAGTGGTTGTGTGGAATACATTAAAGGAATAAGCTGAGTAAACCAGCATAAATTTTTCACAGTCAATTCACAAAACTATCAGTAAAGATATAACCTTTCCAAATATCTTTGAAGAAAACATAAATCTCTAAGAAAACAATCCACAGATAAACTTGCTCTTTTAGGTTTCAGTTTTTACACAGACAGTCCTGCAATGCTGACCTAATGGTCAGCAATATGACAAAAGAAAACTTCCTTCTTTCCCGGAACTTTGAGATGTTAGGATAATTATTCATAGTCTGATGCACAGAAATAATTCTAAATGTAGTCATTTTGGTCTCCAAAATAATATCAACTTCATTTGAAAGAAGATTCTTTAGTCACAAATCTAATACCAAAGAAGACAGAAGACTAGCTGCAATATGGATTCTGTGAGGAAAACAAGTAAGTTTCCACATCCTGCAGTGGGAAATACGTAAATATGTTGGATAATCATTGAATGAAAAAATGGTGACCATGATATATTAATTGAAAAGGAACTTTTGATTCTGCTGCACATTATTGCTTGTTTTGCCCACATCCAGATTCAGGCATTTTTTGTTTGCTTTCTCAGCACCCTGACTTGCATTTTCAGCCTCACTGAAAGTAAGCACTATTTCTGAACCTGTGTCTGTAGCTGACCACTCAGCTGTCCTTCAGGACAGAAAGCATAAAGTTGAGCAGTACAGAAGATTCAGCTGGTCAAAGTGCTCTCAATGTCAGGGTTGGTTTTAGGTGATTCTGGATTTAGGCAGCTTCCAGCTGCTTGTTTTCTCTTAATAGCCAACTCCAAGAGATTTCTGCTTTATAAACAGGATTTTGTAGAGTTTAGTCATCCATTTTCTTAATTTTTTTTCTGAAATTGACTCTTTGAGACGGGTAACAAATGGTTCTGGATTAAAAAATTTGGACTTAAAAATATTTGGATTCTCCCTGTTGTGTCTTTACTCCTGTTCTCATACATGAAGAATGGCATAGAAACAGAATTGTTCGCACTGGCAGCGATCTAAAAGATTGCCTCATTCCAACCTCCCTGCCATTCTCAGGGATACTTTCCACTGGATGAGGTTGCTCACATCCAACACAATCTTGAACTCTTCCAGGGATGGGGCATCCACAGTTTCTCTGGACACCGGCATCACAGTCAAGAATTTCATCCTAATATCTAATGTGAAACTATGCTCTTTCAGTTTAAAACATTCCCGCTTGTCCTATCTCTATGTGCCTTTATAAAAAGTCCCTCTCCGGCTCTCTTAGGCCCGCTTTAGATACTGTAAGTTGTTATAAGTTCTTCCCAAGGCCACCTCTTCTCCAAGCTGAACAATCCCACCTCTCTCAGCCTGTCCTCGTGGGAGAGGTGCTCCAGACCTCTGACCCGCTTAGAAGACTTTCGCTTAACCCACTCCAACAGGTCCACATCCTTCTTGTCTTGGGGGCCCCAGAACTGAGCGCAGTACTCCAGGTGGGACGTCACGAGAACAGAGCAGAGGACAATCACCTTCCTTGACCTTCTGGTCACGTTATTTCTGAGGTAGCCCATGACACAGTTGACTTTGTAGGCTGCAAGCACACATTGCTGGGTCTTGTCAAGGTCCTCATCCACCAGCACCTCCAAGTCATTATCCTCAGGGCTACTCTCAATAGATCATACACACCTGGGCATATTAACTACTGTTTCCCTAAAATGTGGTTATTTGTTAGTAGAAAGAGAGCAGGAAAAGAATGTATGGTGTATAGGTAATACTGTAAGCAAAAGAAACAAAGACTGCCTCAACCATTTTCCAGTCAAGGAGAGTGAAGACCATAGAATGAAAATGTTTCAATTTTGTGAGTTTGTTTATTTCTATTTAGACTTAAATTCTTTTCGTCATTAAAACAAATTACCTTAGTGCTTGGCTAAAAAACGAAGTGAACATCACTGTCTGAAGGACAAGTAAGGACATACATCTATATACACATATATGGATATATAGTTATAGATATATAGATAGATATAGAAAGAGACATATATAGGCAAGAAAATATTTATAAGACCATAAACTTAAAAACTTATGAAGTATTCGGTAAGGACAAAAGCACTACGAATAGACTTGGATGCACTTTTCAGGAGCATTACTTGAGGTGTTATAAAAAGCTCATAAATTGATCAGTATCTTTATTCCAATTTATTCAAGCTGTGTAACAATAATTTTTTATAGATATGAAAAGTGACCTATTTATACATCTGTAAAATGTTGCTCCATATGATCAGGATAAATATTTCAAAAGGAAAATGCTATTATTAATTATTTCACCCAAAACCTAAAAAAACCCCATTCATAAAAGAGCAGAGTTATGTTATTCAGTATTACTCCCAAAAATCTCCCAAAAATTATTTTGGGGTGAAAGACAGTGTATAGTGTGTAAAGAACACTTTTAGATAGCTTTAGACATTCTTGCCAAATGGAATGGGAATCCAAATCACTTTTCTATAATGGATGTCAGTGGCCAGTAGTAGGACTGCAAATAAAGTACATGCTTCACTTCTGATAACGTTCAGAGACACTTGCAATAGATTGACTACTCCTGCTTCAGGTTGGTCACCAGTGTTCAGCTACAGGCCACAGTTCAAATTTTTTTTCATTTTTGCTGAGTCAGTGAAGAAGAAATTAAACCATATACTTTAATTTCTCACAGTACTTGGACCCCATAAGATTTAGAAATCTCTTTTAGCTTTTGCATTGACTCCAAACAGTGCATTCAACGTTCATTATTTTAGTGGCTTTATTTTGTACATATCAACTGGCTTCTGCCAGTTAGAGATTTATCTTTTCCATTTTTAAGAAAAACTTGAAGTAGCTGTTAATATTCCAAGAGGACTGAGATTTAAACCCAGGAGCTGGCTGTTAGCAAATTGTGCCTTGAGGAAAAAATGAATACGCAAGTCTTGAAAGAACAGTGATTCCCTTGAGCTTTTGGGAGTAGATTTTGTGGGAGGGAATGCTATGTCCATGTCTAAATATGTATTTTGCCTTGCTCCTAGGAAAAAGAACACAATGTGTGATGAACAAATTAAAGTAATTGATGTCATGGAGACCTTTACAAATAAAATATCATTAAAATAATATTTATTTGCATAAATATACCAACCAAATGAATACCTAACCCAGGTTAGGTTAGAAACCCAGAGTTTCTGCCATTGTGTGAGACAGACTATGATGTTCATCAAGGTAATTTATTTCCATTATTCACCACAATCTACAGCTCAGAAAAAAAATGTCCATTTGCTGTTTAGCACAAGGTTTTACTGAACCCTATGCATTGGACAAGGAAGGATTACAAAGATTAGAACCAGACAGGGGAATAGAGAAAGCAAAATTTAGCTGATAGTTTGGGTGTGAACATCTAAAAGATCTTCACCTAATGTATTTGTTGCAAGATTTGGATGCACTCACATAAACATTGGAAAATAGTCACTTTTGTCAGATGCAACTGCAGCCAGGGAGGAATATGAATATACTGGCTGCCGAGGAGCAAGAAGGACATCAGATTGGCCTACCTGGAAAAGGTCCCCATGGTATGGCCTACCTAGAAAATGTCCCCAAGGTATAAGACACATACTTTGGAGTCTCCGCCGGTGCTTCTTGGCATTGCCTATGGTATTGACTTAAAACTTTTCAAACATCTGTTGTCTTTTTATACTTGTCAATCCAAAATACTTCATCACTGTGGCATGGTTGGGATTTTGTGTGTGATTTCACACACGTAATATGGGCCATCTAATTTATGAATCATGGAATTTACTTATTATGCACAGGCCTATCAAGTAAAATAATTTATGCAAAATAATTATGCTACATTTTGCATAAGTCTGTCTTTCTTTAAATTATGATAGGTTTGAACTGTGCTTCAGAGATGTCTAGTACTGAATTTTCTCTTTCTAATGTAAGAAGTATGATTGACACTGTATGATTCAAGATATTTTACAGCAAGCTGGGAAAAAGACCTGTTCTTGGCTTAGCATTGTTAATCTGATTCAGTTAACCAAGTATAAAATAAGACATGTAGAAAGAATTGGGTTAGAAGTTTCATGTTAGAAGTTCAAATTCAATTTATGAATGCCCTGAAATTTTAACTCATGTTAAAATTCTATTATGTTGTTTTTACTAATGGATTGGTTTAATTAGCTTAACCATATTGAAGGTTTTTGTGTAACAGATATCACTTTAGTTCAAATCTTGTCCATAAGCAGGAACAGGGAATGTGGTCTGGATAAAATAAAAACAAATTTGAAAAAATTCTGCTTTATTTGAATGAATCCAGAGCAAAATCTACCTTGCAATACTTAAGTGTACATTAACCACTAGTGGAGATGCTGGAGGGGAAACATGTCTAAAATCAAAGTCTTTGTGTAAAATTCTATTTTAAGGAAATACAAGTATTAATAGCTATCGTTGCAATGAAATAATAAGTATAAAGAAATAATGAGGGTAGGGATTTGCAACTTCATGCCCTAGATATTAGATATTACACCGTACTAGGAATTGATAGGCTTGATAGCTTAAACTGGGCCGCTTTTTTCACAACCTCCGAGTAAAATTTTATGAAAAGTATAATGATGACGTGAGTAATGTGTTTGCTTTGTGAATTTTGTTTGAACATTTTCCAATGTGAAAGAGCTAAAACTTAGAAAAAAAGAATCCTTAAGAATGGAATGGAAAGAATTAATTATCAAAAAGATCAACATTTTAAGGATATTCTGATATTGAAAGGAAAAAAAAGTGTTTAAAAATGTAACCAGACCAAAAGCTAGAAAAATATTATTTTATGATAACATGAAAACCAGTTTTCTGAACAGCTTTTCTAGCAGGATGTGGAGAAACTGTTGGATATATGTGGACATGTGTGAACTTCATAAACTTTCATTTGCTCCCATAACCTCTGTTTTATAGCATTCAGAATCCCCAGCTGAAATTAAATGTGTGAGGTATGGCAAACCAACAGAGAGAACAAGGTGTTAAAAATGTTTTGAGTTGGTGTTATGTATGATACGACTGTTTGTGGCAGATATTTTCCAGTCTGTTTAAGATAAGAATCTCCCTCCAGCTGGCACTTGTCAGAGGATCACAGAACAAACTTGTGAATTTGCTGCTTATAAATGACAATTGTGAAGATGTGCATATAATTTTAGTCTTCCTTGGACATGTAGATCGTGATAACTTTCTAAGGATGATAAAAGAGCAGATTAAATTTAACCATGGCAGTTCAAATCAATCTAATTCAGTTCCTCTGAGACTCTGTCCTGTATGCGGTCCCCAGAGAGTCATCATTCAGTTCTTCTGCCTCAACAGTTTCATTGCAAAGCTGAATGAACACCAAGATAGCTCTTGCAAGTGCCATCATGAGTGAGGGATGGGATAGCCCAGATGAAGGACAAGCGAAAGCAGAAATGACCAACTGGAGAAATTTTTTAGACTTTGGTCATGGAAAATTTAGAATCGTAGAATAGGTTTGGTTGGAAGCGATTTTTAAAGGCGTTCTAACCGAACCCCCTTGCAATAAGCAGAGACATCTTCAATTAGATAAAGTTGCTTAGAGCCCTGTCTAACCTGACCTAAATTTTTTCTAGGGATGGGGCATTTGACACCTCTCTGGGCAATGTGTTCCCATATTGTAGTGTTTACTTTAAATGCTCGTGTTCAGGGCATTCATAAGATTTAATTTTTTAAAAAATCAAACAACTATGTTTTGAATTTAATCTTTCTGGAGGAAAAAAATTAAAATTGTTCATTCAATTTGAAAAGGTTTGTCATGCTAAAGCAACCAAATACTTCCCTCCCATAAGGGAGAGGCCAGGGAAATTGAAACCTGCAGTGATTTGCTTAAGGTCATAACCAGGAGATAACAGAACAGTGAAGAAGAGAGCAATTTTTTCCAGCTCATCACTATGAAATCAATTCCCTGTCCACTTCAAATGGTACCTCCTTACAGTATTAACTTCAAGAATTCCAACTTTTGATATTTTCAAGCTTCAGTTACAGCCTATTTATGCATTAGGATATTTTTAAAAGCTCACTTTCTCACAGAAAGATTTTGATGACTGATATACTTGATTTTCAGCTGCTTTCATTCATCATAACAAAGATTAATCCTAAAACTGTGCTTCCATCATCCTTCCGAATGACAATTCGCTGTAATCAGGTTTCCCTCGCAAGATTTGCTCCTTTTTCCCAACCCTATGTGTGAGACTTCTACTGAAGCCTGAGAAAAAATACTTAGTATCATTGTTGTTTCCTTTTGAAAACACAGATACATGATCTGAGCAGTTATTTTAATCGATTCTATTATTCATATATCTTTTCAGTTTTTCAATGCAAACAGCTATAACACAACACAAAATAGAACTGATATCTGTTACTTTTAAAATGGAAAACAGTCACATTTTTCATATAAGACAATTTGAAAATGTGTGACCAAATATTTGCTAATATCTACTGTTTTCCTAGTGAGAAGGAATATTTTGGCCCTTCCATTGAAAGACTAAATCAGCATGAATTGACCAGAGATGTAGTTTCTATGTCTGAGGCAGTTATTGGTCTTCTTAACAGAGTCTAATTCATATATCTATATTTACATATATATATATATATATACACACAGAGAGAGAGAGAGAGGGAGGAACTGTAAAGAACAACAGTAATTCATTTGGAAAACCAGTGGATTATTTACAACATGAGGTTTTTTGGGACTGGCACAGGTTTTACGGAAAACCTAACTACAATAGAATTGAAATTTAATATCTTAAAGTGATCAACAGCACATGCTCAGCATAATATAAAAAAATAAATAGTCCCTACCGCAGTCCCTTTCAATCTGACTCATTATCTTCTTATCACATTAGAACACAGTGGCTGTATATCTATTGCTCCTCAAAGTCCCACTTAAATCTAGACTGTTAACATTCTGGCTTGTGTATTAGTCTAAATTACAGGCAGATGCCAGTGGGTTTTTTTCAATTTTTCAGAACTACCTGTAAATAAATTCAGTTATGAAATAGAAAATGGTTTGAGATCAATTTTTTTATTGTCTCTGTCCTGATGAACTTTTGTCTATCATTGAGGAGATTGAAGGTCAAAAGGACTGTGCTGGCCACCGCTAGCCCAGCCAATATGCATATTGTTTCACTAGACTTCTGATCAAATGAAACTTCAGGGTATAGAAGCTATGTCTAGACTGTCACTATTAAATATGAGGAAAACCAACTTTGGCAGAATATTGCATATTAGTTTCATAGACGTATGAGAGGGGACCATAGTGTGAAAGTGAGTGATGTTTAAATGGCTTTGACTAATATCTAGTGATTTGAAAACTGATAACATCTCCCTTTTGTCTTGTAGGTTTATACAGACTTCATGCTGTCCTCTTGTTGTGATGGAAGACCATAAGGCGGTGGGGAGAGTGAGGAGATCTGGACATTAAAGCACTTCGATGAAAGATATATCCAGGTTTAATTATTACAAAATATGTTCTATGCGGGAGATGGTGCAGTGAGGGAGAGAAGCCAGGTGTCTCAGCGTGATGGAACCACCCCGTTCCTTCGAAGAGATGGTGCAGTCCCAGACAGAGATTGGAGAGGTCATTGTGTTTGTTCCTGCTAAGCTGCGCCTTATGGAAATGCTGCATCATGAAGTTTCTCTGGGCTTCTTTCCACTCCCTGACCTTCCTGGAGACTGGAGAGCCTCAGGTCATGGGTCTACCCTCCTGAGAGTCTTTCCAGAAACTCTTTGACCTCAGCAGGCTTAATTTGCCTTAATTAGAAAGAGTAGGTACACATACTTTGCTAGTGGCTAGTCATTTTAAACCACAGAGTCGCATTCTGATTTTCCATTATCTTTGTTGGCACTTACAATCTTTGGTTTCTGGGTACTTCCAGACAGTCATATATTTTCACGATAAAACAGGTTTGCTTGCAGAGTGTGACTCCCTACGTGCTTGAGCACACCAAAGCTATTCTGTCTGGGAGAGATGATTCACCACATTTCATCTACTGTAGCTACAGAAAAAGCTGGTAGAGTTCACAGGTTTATGCAAACAGCTGTGCTAATTAGGCCTCACTGCTGTACCTTCTGATTGAGAATCAGGATCACTGATTGCAGTGGCATAAGCTGGAAAATGGAGCCTTGTATGTCCAGTCACATTCAGCACAATAATCACGGAACGATTTCCCCCTGTTTCTCACAGATGTGAAATGCATGGGAGATCAGGGCAATGTACAAAGTCATCCAGACAAAGAGAAAAGGGGGTAATTTTTGAAGGCACAAACATCAAACCCACAACCTAAAAAGGTGTTCATAAAGCAGTTCTGATCCTTAGTTACTCGTCCATCTTGGTTTCACCACATTGCAGGACACAGTCTGACTCTACTTCAGCCTTGCAGGTGAAATGGCACTAAGAGAAAAATTGAAACAGACTAATTGTTGTAGTGCTCAAGGTACTAATGACTTTGAGTTGATAAATTCTTCCCAAACTTGCTGTGTGTCAAATATTGCTTTCCAAAGCAAGAAGCACTGATTTCTTCATGAATTTTGATATAAAATGTTAAAAACAAAGACTCTGATATGAGGTTCATCTAGGTTCATGGTGTATATGAGTTGATGATGTGTCTGAATGAGTGGTATACAACTTGGGTTAAAATAACTAAATTCAGCTGACTACATGTAAGTTGTTTAGTGTGAGCCCTATTCCCAAGGTATAGTTAATATAGTCAAAAGTGTCTAGAAAGGAGTTTATGTGATAACCCAGGAGAAGTATTTTTCTGGTTGTCTGAATGACTGTTTAAATTCCACTGGCCAGATCCCCACCGTCTATAAATGAACCTTAAGTTCATCAATAGGCACCTCAAGCTAAACATCTTAACCCTGATTTGATTCTCACTATGGAGACTTGGTTCACTAACCTGCACAAGGACAACTCTGTGTGTAAGAGATCTAACAGATGGGACTCACCTTAAAGGTAATAAAGGATGCATGGAGGACCCGTGCGTTTCTGGATAGGCATTTGGAAGCATTAACACGGTACCCAGGCCATCTCAATAGACACTGCACTTGTGATTAGGCACCAAAATCAAGCCCTGGCATTTAGGAGCACAACACCGTAAAGAAGCATGGGATATCTAACAGACCTACATTCAACACACAAGCAGCTGAAAATAAAAATCAAAACAACCAAGGAAAAAATTTCTGGTAATGGACCATGACAAAAAAAGTAGCGTCTGACTAAAGCATTTCTTCTGCCAGATCATGCAGTGGGCAGGCCTCTTACTCTTGGGATGTAATTTCCAGTAAGAAGCAGATTCCTCACAAAGAGTATCCACATCCAAAAAGAACATCAGCTGGTAACAGTGATTCAAATGCTGATCTGTTCAAACTCAGAGCAGAGATCTGAATGTCACCATCCAAGTGACTCAGCTAAACTGCTACCTGTTCACCATTCTCTCCTGCACTACCTGTAACCAAATCTGTAGTTGCAATAACTTTTAAATGAAATGCAAATCTCTTCCCCCCTCAAGCAGCCTACTTATTCACTTCTTAAATAAATTATCTTTCAACAATTGAAAGAGAAAAGAAAAATAATATTTTCCCAAAAGAGATTCTAGAGTTTAGCAAAGCCAGATTTTGTGGAAAAACCAGTCTGAATGCTGGTAACAGAGCCTAAAGAGAGTCAGCTGGGCTTTTCAGAAGCTGTGTATCTTCAAAAGTTTACTTTCAAATATATGTGGATAAAAACATTTGTTCCGAAGATCGGGTCAGGGATATCTATAGCTAACCTGGAAATTAGGAACATAGACTGTCCTATATTTTTCTAGTTTTTCAGTAAGTAGCCCAGAATGAATAGACATTGAACATTTATTTTGGTTTTTATTAATCTTTACTTACCTAATGGAAGAACTTTAAATGTAATTAACTTAAACAACAATAAAGAAGAAAGTTAATGTGGACAGCTTGAAAGCAGAGTATTCAATATTTAAAAAGAAATTGTAACTACCAATAGCCTTGAGATCTATGAAACATTTTTTCTCATTAAATAGTACACTTGTGAACACTTACGTTATTTTACCCTTCAGTGAAGAAATGTTGTGCCAAATTACTCTGTGGAGAGTGTTTAGGATTTGTTGCATTAATTTCTCTTCTTAGTGCAGCAACTTTTCCATGTGGCATGTATTATAATAACAGACACAAAAGAAAAATAATCTTTCTACCACTTAATGCATTTAACTCTGTCACAAGCCAATTTAATATATTTCTGTAACTTTAACTTGTAATCTTATATTAAATCTCTATATTAAAATCTGATCTATATTAAAATACTTAACATAAATGTTTGTGTTATCCAGTTGCCTGTTGTTTTTTTTTTTAATACTTACTAATCACTGAATTTGATTTGACATACATTTTCCTAAATTCAAAACCTAACCAAATGTACATTAAAGTAGTTAGAGATAATGTCTTGACAAATTCAGGTAGTGTTGTCCCTCTTAAATTAAAGCTATTATAGGCATTTATTTAGCCACTACTGCTGGGCTAAGTCTAAAAATAAAGCTGTAACTGCATTAATAATCAGAAGATATTTTTATTTTCTGCTTCAGCTTGGCTGAGAGTCTCATTATTCTTCTGTGTATAACAAGATACTGCTTATCAGATACACAGAAAATGTTCTCTTTTCAGTATTTTCCAAAGATTCCTTTGTTACAATTTATATAAACACTTTTCCCAGTTCTATTTTACAGCACATGCTTTTGTTATAGAACACTATTTTTATATTTTGTTTAAAGAATGATTCAGCAGTTGTCTACTTGACAGCATTTTAAAATCTTGCTAGTGCAGAGAGTCTCCAGACTCTCTAGAGATAAAAGATGTTAGAAAAGGAGCTCAGCATTTTTTGTGCAGGAATTGTATGATGAAAAGCCCTTGGACTGTTAAACTGAATCCTTTCAAACACAATTTATGTAGTTAATTTTACAATGTAAACCATACTCTTTAAAATAGATTTGAGAGGGATTTGCTAGTTGTTCTAAGGTTATAACTATAAAAGCAATTTACCAAATTTAACCTCTCCAGTTATTCTCACTGACTTCAAAAGAACCATAATTCTTTCGAAGAGCTGGCAGTGAATGAGTCTTGAAAAGAAAGACTATTGTTGGAACAGGTGTGATACAAAGAAGCATTCAGTCTTGAGGATTCAGAGTCAAGTGAAGCATTAGCCCGCTAAAGTCATCCCAGCTTGATGATCAAAGAACA
This sequence comes from Cnemophilus loriae, assembly GCA_013397755.1. Classification (NCBI taxonomy): domain Eukaryota; kingdom Metazoa; phylum Chordata; class Aves; order Passeriformes; family Corvidae; genus Cnemophilus; species Cnemophilus loriae. The sequence goes on from VZTF01009713.1 coordinate 1,035,509, forward strand.
TCTAACTGCAAATATCTGGTTGATTTTGCAGTGCCCAATGAATTTCTGTCACATAATAACTGATATATTGAAATAAGATACATAAAAAGGATGTAATGTTATGAGGATACAGGAATCATAATAAATCATTGATATGATACAGAGTGTAGCATGTGCAACTACCAATCTTCCATATCTGCACAGGAAGTCAGAAATAAAGAAAAATCTGTGAGAGCAGGTGATGAAAAATTAAAGTCTTGAGGATTTCTGTGTAAATTAAAACTGGGGTGGGGGAGGGAATGGTATGATATGAGTGATGCATAACAACTTATTGGGATTTAAATTCTTAAGAGAGAATGCCATGTATTAAAAATGCTGAGTGTAAATCCAATATTATGCCTCTAAAACATTTTATTAAGTTCTTATGAGCTCTGTAAGTTTGGAAGAGCTTTTGAACAATTGTTTCGGAAATTAAAACAAGTAAACCTAAGATATTAAAATAATATTATATCTTGAATTAAACTGTATAGAATTTAAGCTAACAGTAATACAGATTAAATGTACATCCCCATGTGTAATGAGAACACCCTTTTACATTAGAAAGAAGTCTGTTTTCTTGTCTGTTGTTGAGACTGTAATCTGTAAAGCTTCATGCTATATAACAGGCTTTCTCTTTTCTTTCTTTTTTTTTCTTTTCTTAAAAGCAGTATAACAGCTTACTTTTAAATTATCCACAGCAATATTTCTTGAACATCCCTTTACAATGACTTTAGGATACTAAACTGAGTTTAAGGGTGACTATCTTTTGCAAATGCTCCTATGTTAAATAAAACCTATTATAACATGTGTTTGAGACAATTTGTAGTCTCTAAGAATTTAGCACATACATTTTGAAGATCAGGTTTTGTGTCTATATGTACGCAAGTGGGCATTATATACACGTTTGGCTGGTTTGAAGAGAAAGAAATAGTATTAGACACACCCCAGGGCAAACTATATAGACGCTATAAATTCACTGTTGCATTACACCATACAATTTAGTTCTTATATTATGATAACTCTGATGGCTGTCAGAAGGCCATGATTTATCAGTTTTAAAACCTGCTTTTGCTATTAGTATTATACTTCACAATTTACAGTAATATTTAATTCCAATTTAAACTTCTCAAGTTAACTCTTCAGGTGTAAAAACAGGAAAAAAATTGTCTCATCTTTCTAGAACACTGTTTTTAAGAAAATAAGAACTATCCTATCTATACAGTATTATCGAAGTCAGGTGATGGCTGGATTTGTTCCATCACTTGGCTGAAACTGAGTTTGAACAACACAAACTGTATTTATTTCATCTGTAGGCAACTTTGCTGGAATCTAAGTTTCATGAACTCATATCCAGAGTCACCACTCAACTGTTCTCCTTTATGGTGATCCCTAGGTTTGTTTATTTTTGTCTGCGTGTATGCATAAATTTTAAATGTACTTTTATATTTTCCGGCTCTTGCAAATAGATCTGATTTGAAACCAGAATTGAAATCACAAATTGAATAGCCAAAATAAGAGAACATTCAAGAAAAACAGTGAAGTAAATTCAAACAACATGAGATCTACCTACTATATATTCTGATTTTCTGCCTATGTAGGAGAAAACAAGTTTTTGTTCTCCAGCACATCTTAAAAATTAAGATTTAGTCAGGGAAGTGGTTCAGTGTAATTTTCTGTTTGGTTTCACTCGATTACTGATTTACTCTTTTTTTTCAGTTGTGTCCAGAGTCAGTTTCTGTCTCAGATAATGAGACTGCTGGAATATAATAAAACTGCCTTTGTGTCTGAGTACATTTGATAAACACAACATATGAATGGAAAGACTTAGTGAGAAAGGAATGAAACTTTCATAAAAATCTGAAAACTGAAGAATTTCTGTCAAGAAAATGTCTATTTTGCTCTGGGGAAGGTGAAGTCTAATATTCTGATACAAGTCAAAGCCACCCAAAATACTTTTTTTTCGAACACCATTAAAATATTTGTTTTAAAACAGCTTTTCTATAGGTGAAGCCAGTCTACTATATGTCAGCAGCCCACAGACTACAGTGCCTTCTGTTGTTTCCATCCTCAATTGCCTATCAAGCTTGCTGATCAGGCTACATTTGCACTGATGCATCTTTCTATCTCCCATCTTACTAACCGTGGTGTTGCACTTAGCACAGAGGTCACATGAGAGCGGTAAACCACAAGAGTGTCAGGCCCCAGCCATGAGAAGAGAAAGATGCTCAGTCTGTGACGGACGTGAGGCTTTTCGTGAGGGGCTGTGGGACCTAGAGGCCAAAACTGAGTAATGATCTGGAAAAATATTTTCCTTAGAATCACAATTCTATTTTAGGAGTTTGGCATCTAAAATTGAAATAAAATATCTGGTTCTATACTTCTCATGTACACAAATTCCAAAAGACAAGGGGATTTCAGATGGGAATAGACTATGGAAATGGTTTGCCTCATTCCAAAACTATGTTTTGCTGCATAAAAAAATAATAAAAATACAAAACCATCTATGGTTGAAATTGTTTTAAATTTCTGAATGTTTCTACTCAGGAAAGAACTCCTTTTGTCACAAAAAACTATAAAGTCTTCTGTATAAGGTCTCCTCAATACCGTATGTAAGTCATTATATTATGGAATTCTATTTTGTCTAAGTATGTAGCCAACTGCAGTAATTGCATCAGATGCCAATTGTATCAAACTGCAGATCAAACAATTTTCTCCTAACATACAAACACCTCTGAGAATTCCAGAATATTTCTGTTCCACATCAGATAAACTCAGCACTTTCAAACAAGTATTAAAATGTGATTGTACCTCATAATTTCTTTCACAAGAGAGTAAATCAAACAAAATCCAAGAGAAAAAACCTCAGATTAACCACTAGATTTATGAAGATAGTTCTCACATTGGGTAGGGGATGCTCCTGCATGGTGTCCTAGTCTGTCCTTCACCCTTGGCCTGCAGGATATCTGAGGTACCTAAGCTGGTTTCCCTTTTTTTTCTCCTTTGTCAGGAAATTATATCTGGGTACTGAGAAATGAAATTTAAATGAAGTTTTTAAAATAATGATTGGTTGTTGGAGTGAGAACTTTCAGTTTTAGCAAATTCATATTTTTAAGGAAAGTTCCTATCCTATTTCTCATTAGAACAATGTATTATATCATATATCTGCAGAAACGGAGGCGTGAAATAGTAGGTAAAATATCAAGTAGCTAATGCTTAGCATTTTGAGATTGTTAATTAGATGCCTTCCTGCTTTTTGTGTGATGAATATTTTGCGAGTGGTTGCTAATTATTATAGCAATTAGGTTTAATAAGTCGAGAATTTCACAAGCTTAGGTCTTCTGGGTTACACTTTAGCCAATAGGGAATGGGTGTTAATTAAGGACAAAGAAAAGAAGAATTAAGAAGATTTGATGGGTTTAAGGAAACAGCAATTAAACAAAGTGTTATAGTGATTTGCATATTTTAATAAGTCAAGAACTCTTGGATGTTCAGGAAAAAAGTTACATTTTCATTAGTCAGTGAATTTTTTCCAAAAGGTCTCTTTTCAGATTTTAACACTTTGTCTCCAGGAATATAAGACGAATGTCAGTTTTAAAGTCTTTATTATTAGTGCTTTAAAACCGGTTCTAGACCTCAAAATAGGTAGTATTAGTATAAATATGAGCACTAATGGAGCTTGCTCTTATTTTGAGAGAATCAACGTATTGTCCTGAGTATTATGGTATCTATAAAGAAGGGCCTGCACAGTCTACCTCACCTGGATCTGTGTCATGCTACCAAGTACCAAGAAACTCTACGTCCTGTAGAAAACAGTTACAAAAATATCAGGGAGAAAAAACCCAAATGAACAACCCAACTGTTGGTGTGAGGAAACTCCATCTTGAATTAGTTCTAATTCAATAGGAATAGTTCTGAACAGACTGTAAAGCACAGTGATGTGGACAGAGTAGTTTTATTTAGAACTCAACGTCATTGTTCCACGAAACAATGCAGTACACCTGGGCAATAATTGTTTAAGACTTTGCAGCTTAGGAAAATGTCTTACAAACCACATTATAAGGAAAACTCAAATAGCATGCTCTACTAATGGTATTTGTTCAGAACCAGCTTTTCACCATTGAAATGTTAAAAAGTAGAAGATGATCTGAGTGCAATTCATGCCAGGAGCACCAGTTTCTTAATGATTATGCTATTGTGTTGTAAGATAACATTCACAGTACTAAATTTACATGAGCCAAGAGGGGGGTAAATGGTTGATTTATTCATCAGCTAGTGAGGAATTGATGTGAGGAGTTGATCGTAAGTGTCACAAGAACAATAGATCTATTGAAACCCACTAAAGTTCAAACATCAAATTGCTGAAAATATCACACAAATGCCAGATGGCAAGTAGGACAGTGCTTCTGCAGAGCTCAATATGAGCCCTTTTGTTTTTTTTTGAGGGGGTGGAGAGGTTGATCAGGCTACTTAATGAAGAGGTGAGCAGGAAATGAGAAGAAGAGATAAGGAAAGAGAGAAAGTAGGTATGAAAAGGTTTTCTTGTCTATGGATCGGGCAAAAATTTCATAGAATCATAGAATCATTAAGGCTGGAAAAGACCTCAGAGATCATTGAGTCCAGCCTTTGATCAGACACCACCTTGTCAAATAAACCATAGCACTATGCACCATGTCCAGTCATCTCTTGAACACTTCCAGGGCTGGTGACCTCACCAATTCCCTGGGCAGTCCATTCCAATGCTTGACAACCCTTTCTGTGAAGAAATTTTTCCTGATGTCCAAACTGAACCCCTCCTGGTGCACCTTAATATAATTTCTTCTTGTCCTGCCACTAATTGCCTGGGAGAAGAGGCTGACCCTCACCTTGTTACAACCTCATTTCAGGAAGTACAGTAATTAGATTGTAATATAGATTGTTTATTTAGCAGGAGATGACAAACATCTGCTTGTGCTCCCCACAATCCCAATGTCATTTCTACTACCAAAATTAAATAAAAATGTAATTGCATGTGTATGTGTGTTTTAGGCATAGTAACAGAAGAACCCTCATTTTCAGTAATAACACAGGCAGCAAACACCTCACCTTCTACAGTTTAAATTACCACTTATCATGGAACAGACTGTCATGCAAAGTTCTGATGTAGAAGCACAATAAGAATACATATGACCAAAATAGCACTATACAAACTTAAAAGTGCATTGATTGATAGAAATCATAACGCAAAACCACTGGTAGTCACACAGGCTTAGCCATCTGCTGCTACAGTTACTACATCTTTCTTTTGTGGGTCTTGGGCACTAGCAAACATAATAAAACATTTGTTCCATTTAGAAAGAGGCAGTTACAGTAATGTTGCCATAGGCAGAATAACAATAAAACCACCTTCCGTCTCTCCAGTTGCTCTTTAGCTACCAACGAAGTAATTTCTAAGCATGTGTTATCATTTCAAAGGTGATAGTCAAAAATTCAGACTCATCTAGTCTTCTTAATTTCTGAATCCCACTAATGAAAAGTAATGTTGTGTAAATAATCATTTGCATATAAATTATCACATTTCTGAGGCTGTGAGTGAAAATATCTCCTGCTGACCTAGCTGATTATTTGGGAGATTCTTAATCAAAGAACAACATAAAAGAAATACCACAGGTCCTCATGCAATAAAAGTGCTGTGCACAATAAATGTGCTGCGTAATCAGATAAAATTCAAAGATTTATAAATAGAGTTAATGGAAAGTAAACCTCTTCTTCATTTTCACTGAAACCTTTTCATTATGGAAAATAGAAATTATCTCTTTTAAGACCACTTTGTAATACCTGATTTCAAGCTTCGTTGAGTATTGCTTTTATTTTGCATTTCCCTTTCACAGACATTCTGCGAATAGCTCATTATTCCCTCCTGGAACCAAGAATTTGAACATCAGTTGCCCAACCTGACAGAAGTTTTCTGTCATCTAATCTCATACTCCTTTTCCCTACAAGCACTCCCATCTACTCACAGATTAAGCCACTGGTAAAATTGGTTGGTAGTTTATGGGTTATAAGAACGCCTCTGTACTCAGCATAGCAGTGGAGCATGCCTTAAATGGTGTGATACTTTGACTGAAAAAGAGAAAAGACAGAGCTTTCTTTTAGAGTTATCCAAACTGTAAATTGCCCAAGATATCTTAGACCAGGCTGACAACCTGTTTAGATGAAAAGAATGTTGAAATAAAAATAAATGTAAAAGCAGGATTGTAACAGGAGAGTTGGGGAGCTCTTTGAAAGGGTGGCTTTGAAAAGGTATCAGATCTTAGTGTTAAATAATACCATATATATTACATTTGTAATAATATTGCACTTATGTAATAACTAAATTATTTCTCTGTCATCTTATAAGAAACCAGAGAAATCAGGGTAATTTTGTATTGATGGCAAGGTCACTGGAAAGCTGTAGCCCTACTGTGAATATAGCCAGGGGAATGCTCTCAGTTAAGAATGAAGGATACACTTCAGCAAAATATACAGGTCAGCATCCACTCTGATCCACTCAAACATGATTCTGCAATGTACCCGGAGCACATCTATCTAAACAATGTGTCCAGATTGTGTTTGATAACACAACGGAAAATTTTATCCATGTGATGAATAAATGCCTGTCATACATTGTTTGGAAGGTTATTTTGCAATTGTCTCTAATATTGAGTAGACAGAATATGATTATCAGTGACACAGTTGCTAAGTCTATTAAAATTATTTGGCAGTAATAAATGAGCTCATGACTTCAGGCTGAGGACTTCATGCTTATGACTACTTTCTGCTTGATATTACACATTGCTAGAGAAATGACCTTTAGCAACCTATAATAAAAATGTCAAATGTCATGTTTCTCCTATTCTGCAGTGAACAGTCCATGCCTAACGAATGTCCTAAATTTCAAGACAAGAGCTCAAAAGAGCTTGAATGGGTGGAAATATAACAAGGGAGACTGAAGACCTCTCGATAACCCTTGATAGAAAGGTCAAATGCAGGAACTGTGGGTTTTTGTGTAGTGTTCATAGTGAACGGGATTTTTGCTCTGTAATGGTAATCTCCGCAAGAAAATTGTGTTAGTTCATTTAGTGATTTACAGTTCTCCCAAATGAGAATGTTTAATTGCTGTCAAAAAAGACAATCTATTTCCTCCCTTATTATACATTTAATTTTTTAAAATCTGCAAGTTCCTTTGGTCATCTGTTTTTCTGACAGAAGCCTTGTGGTCATGCTCTGATATTAAAGGCAGACTTGAATTAAGAGACGGATCTTGTGTTTAAAAGATGACAAAATTTAAGCTCACTATAATCACCAAGAGAAGGAACTTACACAGTCATAAACCCTCAACTAATTCATCATTCAAATCTTACTCATCTGAGAAATGCCTCTGATGGCAGAGGTGGGGCTGCTAAAAAAATAACATGAATACTTAACTACAAGTAACAATTCCAGAGTATAGGAAATGTTTCACTGCTGTTGTCTTAAAACTGAGCATTAAACAAACTCAACTGGACTGTTCATCTTTTTTGTTAAATGACACTTGACAGATAAAATTGTCAGGACTCTCTATTTCAAGAATGACAGCACAAATAAAAGTCTTTGGAAAACCTGAAATTACAGTGGGAGGAAGGTAGAAAAGGCACCTTTGTTTTGTCCATTAAGAGACCAAATTTTCACAGTGCACATATCAAGGTTCAGCTATTAAATCTTCCCTCTGACCTTCCCATCCGTGACATCCAGAACATGTTATCCTGACAGGATAGAGCTGACAACTTTATTTGTATCTCTAAATTACAAGCATGACACCTGGAAAGACCTTGAGTGCCCCAAAGTCCCCCAGATCATTTATTTCTATATCAGTCCATCAAACTCTTATTATCTACAGTATTCATGTTTACCTTATTTCTTTGTAAACCTTCTTGAAATCTGAAGCACCAATTCAGAAGTCAGACTCTTTATTTTGTGTTTTGCTTTCAGACAAATGTCATGTATGTGGTTTAGGCATTTTATTGACCAAGTAAATGTATGCATACCATCACTGACAAAGCTCCCCTAAGACGTGACATCAATTAAGTGTCTAATGAGTACAATTACAGAGGTAGAGAAGGTAAATAAAATAAATTAACTTTGTACAAGGAGAATAGATACACATTATGTATGTCATAACACTGCAATATTGCTATAACCATAGAAAATTAAAAATTTATCCAACCAAATCAAAAGGTAAAGCTTAAAAGAGAGCACAAGAGTGTGGGGGGAACCACTGGATTTCCAGTGATCTCTTAAGAGAGCATAATGAGTTTTTGTTTCTAAGGAACCCAACAGCATCACAAACCAATATATACAATGGAAGTAAAAGACCAACCTAGCCTCTACTAAAGTAGAGTAACAGCTGAGAAACTTCTTAGCATTGTGTACAAAGCAATGCTAAAAAAAGAGTTTACTCAGGAACAAAATTGCAATAGCAATTTGAGATAGCAAAAAGACTTTTTAAAGTAAATGATCATTTATTGGCCGGATTCATATTCTGTCATTATTTAACATGTTACTCTAAGCCAGAAAGTTTCTGAGGATATTTTATGTTTCCAGTAATAAGTGTCAGACTAGGAGACTATTTTTGCATTAACTTTCAATTTTTAAAGGCTTTGCCAGCAACATAACTCTCACTGTCCTGGGACATTTCTCTAGTGCTGTTACAGATGCAAAATTATCTCAAAGCCAGTTTTGTGGCTTGGTTTGTGTTTTTTTTTTTTTGGGGGGGGGGGGTGTTTGTTTTTTTGAGGGGTTTTTTTGTTTTTTTTTTTTTTTTTTTTTGTTTTTTTTGTTAGTTAGTTAGTTTGTTTGTTTTTTTTTTGCTTGAAGATAGTTCATCTATTTATTGGCAGGTGAACTGTCACTAGTGTGTAAGGTTTGGTGTTATAGGACCACAGTGGTAAGGATGTTTATCACTGTGTCTTGACCACAGCCTGGCTTTCTTTTATAGATATCTATTGTTCATCACACTTTAGACTGAAACTCTAGAGTACACTTAGTGTTCTGCTCAGTGAAATATGGAAGTCTTTTCTTCTTCTTACCTGGAAACTGCCAGTATGAAAAGCCATGACTGATGTTTGCTTTTTCAGAATTAGACGATTGGAGGAGTTGCTAGACAGTAAACCAGTAAAAAATAATATTACCAGGAGAATTGTACCTACTGAGAATGTGGGAAACTGCATTTCATTGAAAGAAACCACAAGATATTCAGACAAGGGCAACAGTAATAAGAAAAATAGAGGTAAATTACTGTCTTATTTTAAAAATGCAAGATTACATGAAAGCATCTTCAAATGGTTTTTAATTATTGAAATGTCAGAATTCGATGCTATCTGATTTCTGTAGGAGTATATTGTTTGTGAGTTTTGGAGGGATATTCTCTGAGTTTGGCACATTTCCTGACTGCTGCATATAGAGGCAATGAATTGCTCATGGATGTGTATGACCAGCTGATGGGCTCTGTACTATCCCTGGCTGTCCTCTCCAAATAGATCCTTTCACCTGAGAACACATCCTGCACAACCAACACTGCTTAAATGGCTATTGTCCTTCAGCGACTCCAAATAAAATTTTTATGCAAAGAGAAAGTGGGGTCAGGGTATTCCTCTCTAAGATAACAGGCTTTCACATGCTCTCTCCATCATCTGTGCCCACTATTGTGTTTATATATATGGGTAGGGAGGAAATAAAGCAGGGACAACAAGTAATGATCTATACACTAATAAAGGTAATTAATCTTTGACATTTCTCTGCGTATGCACCTAAATTTTCCATGGTACTGCACATTTCAAAGTGACAGATTTGTCAAAGTCAGCTTTTACCACATACACAGTTTTGATGAACCTGGTTTGTTGGACTGCCTGGCAGCTTCTGTGTCTCAGTTTGTTGATGGAGGACAAGGGCCTTTGCAGTATGGTAAAACCATGACACAGAAATAAGATGTTTGGGTCCTGCAGGCGTTTGATAACACACGAGAAGCTCTCCAGTTGCTTATACGAGCATAAGACACTTCTGTTTACTGACATTTGCTGCTTCTGTGGCACCTCTAACTGCAACTTCCCAAGTGGTTTGAAATACCTAGTATATAAAATAGAATGCTTCGGAAAGTATAGAGGTGTTCTAGTAAACATATTAGAATATAAAAAGCTGGTTGTTAAAGGATGGTTAATTTTCAATTCTAAAATAGCTGATTGCTTATAAGAATCAGTGAAACAGGTAGAATTGCCTGTCACTAAGCATGCTCAGGGGTTTCACTTAAGAGGGTCTTTCTGTGTGCATCTGTATTGTTCTGTCAGTTTGGAGTTCCAAATTCCCTCATCTCACAAACTAGGCTGGTTTTAGCTCTTTAACTCTGGGTGAAAGAGAAACAAGTACTTATTTGCCAGCCAGGAAACCTAGGCCTGAGAATGGAGTGTGTCACATTTAATTCCCCTGGCCACAGAAATAATAATGGCCTCAGTGACTCAAGTTAGACTTCAGTCTAAGATTCTACACTCTAGATAAGCAAAGTCAAGAGAAATGAGAATCTCTGAACTCAGCTGCAAGAACCACCCCCTAACAGAAACCCTGGAGTAAGACTCACATGTTTAATTACATATTAAAGTGTCTTGTGAATGCTGATAGAAGAAGAGCCATCAAAACTGGTGTAAATACAGTGGTAATGATCAATATATTGCATGTAACATATGAAGACATCAGAGATTAATATTTTTGCAGTTTTAAGTTCTTAATTCATACAGCTCAAGCCTGCTTCACTGTTTCTAACAGTATTCATGACAGCTAATTGTATTTACATCTATTTATTTGTTTATTTATTTTCGACATAAAACATCTGAATATGCTGTGTTCAGTGGACACATTAAAACTTCCAAGAATCTGACTTTAATATTGTTTAATTACCTCTGACCTCAGGAAGAGGCTGTAGAGAATTTCTACAGTCATTCACCGTAATCATAATCCATTTTTATCTTTATTTTAAAGAATTATGAAATCAGATTATTGTTTCACATACACTTTTTTTTTTTGCATCAGTTTTAATTTTTTTTCAACTGCAGTCAAAATCTGATTCCTATCTTAGAATCATAGACTCATATAATATGCTCAGATGGAAGGGACCCATTAGGATCATTGAGTTCAATTCCTGGCCCTGCACAGAACACCCCAAGAGTCATACGATGTTCCCAAGAGTATTGTCCAAATGCTTCTTGAACTCCGTCAGGCTTGGTGCTCCCTGAGGAACCTGTTCCAGAGCTCAGTCACATTCTCTGGCTGAAAAACTTTCCTAATCTCACCAGATAACTCTCAAAGTCTTCCATCCCCAGCAAATTTTCAAATTGTAATTTTACGGGTGTAAAAGAGCTACTGCCAACAACACACCATGCCTCCCAGTGACAACACCTATGTAGAAAGGGACCAAGAATATATGTGATTTTACCTACTCATACAAGTAAGAATTGTGTTGAAGGGTAGGCACAAATTCTTGCTGAATGGGAGCTGATGTGTCTTGACTAACACTATTTTTTTCTTGTTTCCTTTTCACCTATTTTTGGGCTATTGTCTCTCTCTCATTAGAAGAGAATATTTTATGCCGCTTTTCCTCAGTAATCCTCTTTGACACAGAGTTGCTAGCCTAAACAACAAGAACCTTTTTGGTTTTCTTCAGCCTTACCTCATGGGAGTGAAGCAGGTTGGATATGCATGCACTAAGTCTTTGAAACTAAGGCAAAGATGTCTGAGTCTAATATTTTAATATGGTATTTTTTTGCAAAGATCTTTCAATGTGGCTGATGTGAGGTCTACCAGATCTTTCTTAATCATTCCAGTGAAATTACCAGGCTTAGATAAGGACTATGGTCAACGACACTAGTGTGACCTCATCTGAAGGTTTCAAAGGAATGACCCATGTTCAGTGTTGTCATGGTTTCTGCAACCTGCGTACATAGTTCTTGAATTCTGGTTGATACTGGAAACATTTCTCTAGATGTGTAAGATTTCCTCGTAAAATTGTGAGCTTGAGATCCCATTTTTATATTTCCATTGAGCTGAAAATTCCAGAGGTGGTAATACTATGATATTACCTGGGGCTGACAATGACGGTTTTTATCCTCAATGAGGATGTCTTTAACGCCGTGGTGCGGTATTTTGGTGAAGAGATCTCTGCTCGTCCCAAGAGAATCCTGTTGCAAAGGAACCTCTGGCGGTGCTTCCTGGCACCCTGCAGATTAGCTCTTCTCACCAGTGCGGTGGAGACACGCAGCCACTCTCACTGAGCTGGCCAGCTCAGGCGTCACTAGAGGCAAAGAGTTAGGAGGCGGCCTTTGCTGAAGCCCCGGAGTTTATTACTTATCTGTTTCGATGCATTCCGAGGAGGCAGTGGAGCAGGGGAAAGGGCGAGGCAAGGGGGGAAGGGACCAGGGGTCCAGGGCAGCACAAGGGCAGAGGGGGAAGGACGAGGCAAAGCAGCAAAAGGGCCTGCTTCCGTTTGGGATAGCCTTACATAGGATCCAAGGAGGGAAGTGAGGTAATACAAAAACAACCAACGGGGGTAAGGAGGGGGATGGAATGGGTGCTGGACTATATCCTTTTAAGGATACAATGAATGTCTGTCTGTAGGCCAATCAGACAGACCGAATCTCCATAGGGTCGATGGGAGAGGTCTTTGTTACAGAGGTAAAGAGGGGAGTTTTACATTATATGACCTGCCCACCAGCGGGTTTCCTCAGCACCTGGATTTTGTGGGCCCCCAGCCACCCCACCTGTTGGTCCAGCCGACACAGCATGTCTTCATAAGGAAGCAACTTTTTATGTGGAGCAAACAATTTTTTTCAAATAGAATTGAATTCAGCTATAGAAGGCAAGCAAGAAACCAATACATAATGAAGGAAAAAATTACCATCAGATTAGAAAGAACAGCAATTATTTAAAAAAACTATTTGTGATATTGCAGTTCTGGGAAAGGGCTGCCTAGCAGGATCCACATTCCTATAGTACTTCTAAGAGCTACCAGCTGTAATTACTGTTTAGAAGTCTCAGGGAGATTAAAATATCATTTGTGGCCTAATCAAAACTTCCACAAGTCTCTGCAAAGGGAAAATGTACCTACATTTTAACACTATTCAGTCAAATATTCTATCTTTCCAGGCAAAAGGTTTATAAATATAAAATGTATTTATAGAGTATATTTAGGGGAGCAAAAATATTTCCAAAAGCTTTAGCAAATTCTCTCCAAGCATAATATAGCTAATATTCATAGGTCTTTCATAGGAGTATGAATGAAATTTTCTTAGTATATCATAGAAAAATTAAAGCATTTAATAAATCATCTGCTTAGGATATGGAGCAAAAATTAAAGCACTTCACAAATTACCAGATATGCATAATCCTAGCTAAAGCCTTTTAAACCAAAGAGACCATATGATAGTTCCTGCAGAAAAGTTACTTCAGTCCTCAATTCCAGATAATACTAAAGTCAGAGTCGATGCTAATCAAAGTTGGGTGATAGCTCCTCTCTGGTAATATATGGCCTAGCAGATGATGCCTAGTGTTCTGAATTGATCTAGCACCTTAGTACTGCCAGTGAAATCACAGAGAGAACTATGTAATATAACTCTTTGGTAAAGTTCTTTTGAAGTTTCCTTGACACTGATGATGTAAGATGTTTTCAGTAAGATGTTACATGACTAACTTTGTTTCTTCAGTCACATTTTTTTAAAGTGAAGGGAAAAACCCATCCAAAACTACACTAAAAGAACCCCATTTTGGAGGTTTGAAAAAGAAGCACTTAAAATTTACGTATACCTGCATAAAGATGACTTGTGAAAATTAACTACTGAAGTAATATTGCATACAGATTGTGGACATGATTATAGATTCCTTTCCCTACAGAACTCCAGTCTTATTAATCACCCAAGGACATGAAGTATTGTTGGGTCTTTTTTGTAGAGGTTTGTCACAGAAGTTAAAGAACACGGTGAAGAGTGCAAGGAGCTAGGGTTACCACTCTGACATGGAAGTTCAAGGAAGAATCTAGTAAATTTGTTTTGCAACATCACTTCGTTCAACCTACGCACCAGCTAGACTCTGTACCACTCATTTCATCCCTCTAGGATGTGCTGTTCAGCCAGTTCTCAATCCACCATCCACTCATCCAGTCCACACTTTCCTATTTGCCTATGAGAATGCTGTATGAGAGTGTTGAAAGTCTCACTGAAGTCAAGGTTCGAGGTGGAAAATATCCACTGCTCTCAACTCACCTATCCAGCTAGTTGTTTCACTGTAGAAGGCAATCAGGTTTCCTGAAGTGCAAAGATTTACATGATTTAGAGAGCCAGTTGACATGCTTTAGTCATAGAAATGGGTACTACTTGTGGCAGGACATCTACCTCCCCCCCATCGCCCCCAGCTCTGTCACAGATGGTTGAAGCATACGGAAAGAGATAACCCAGAGGCTGAAAAGCCAGCAAGGCATCATCTCTGGCACCAAATGGGCTCAAAATCAACATCTGAGTCTGGAGAGCAGAAGTGGGGAGAGATAAAGAAAAATAACTATTCCTGACTGCGAGACATTGTTTTACAAACTATAAAAGCACACACATGTATCACAAAGGTAGAAGCCTTCTACACACACACCCTGAAAGTGTTCAAGACTTCTCTCTGGAGCTTGAACGCAACTCCATGGTTACTTCCCTGGGGACTGAGCGAAAGGATCTGATGTGCCCTATCAATTGGATGGTAAGAGACGCTGAATCTCAAGTTATATTATTTCTTCTCTAGCTGCAACATTAATAGGTACCTTTAAGCTCACACTATATAAATCTACTAGTAGTTTTCTTTTTTGTCTTATTCCTGTGTAGTATTAGTTTGTTTTAAGTCTTATGTCTGTTAGTTTCCTGTCTATTAAATAAATAATTCATTCTAGAATAGACTGAATCAGGCATTATTAAAGAACTTGCGAACAAGAGTGGGTTTTGAGGTGCTGGCCACCTCAATAAAGTTACTGCCTGCTGCCAGAGGCCTGGGCAAAAGGCAAGAACTTATTTAAACCCCCACGTATATTCGTAACACTACTGTAGAGTAAAATAATAAAATTGTAAAAAAAAAATACAAAATTGTTTGATATCTGCTTCTAGAGTGAACACTATTTCTTCATATTGGCTTTCAGGAAGAAAACAAATATTTCTATGTATAAAACCAGGGAACAATGCAACAATGTCAGCAAAGGAAAAAAACCTTACTGAGATGTGTGAGCTAGAAAAGAGAGGTAAAAAAGATACAATTAAAAGAGAAAGGTCAGTTTTTCTGAAATACATTTAGCTCCTTTATTGACTAGGGACTTTATTTTGCTGCCATCATGGCAAAGGACACATCTTTCCAATCTGTTAAAAAATTTCTGGTTTTTGTAGCATCAGGAAAGTTATGTGATGGATTCCTGCAGGTTTTAATTCAGATCTAATGAGATCTGACCCAATTATAAGCTTACTCATGATAACTGATAAGCTACATCAAAAAGATGACTTCAGGGAAGTTGCTTTAAAAGTTATGGAAGGCAAGGTTAGAATTAGAAAATTAAATGGGGACTTCTTTACCTTCTATGCTTAAAGTTAGAAGTAATGGAAAAGAAAGACGGCAAATTTCTGTTGTAGGAATGTTGCTTTAGAGTGAGTAATAGACATTAATATAAAAAGATTAAATTAGTGGCAGCTCTGCTATTGCATTTTAGAGAAGCACTTTAGTGTTGGTGGAAGTGTTGAAAAATGGGAAATGTTGAGTTACAGTATGGAATTTAGTGCATTAAAATACATAGTTATGATTTAGCGGTCTTTGTTAGATGATGATGGTTAACATTTAAATCTGTTCTAAATAAAAGAGAAAATCATGAGAAGGCAAGCAAAAACTGGTAAGCTTTTGAAAATAAAGTTAATATACAGTGATTGTGGCAAATTCTTAAAAGAAAAAATAAAGCTTTATGAAAACCCCCAAAAAGGCACATTTACATCAAGAAAATGTAGATTATGCAACAAAGGGACCTGGGATATCTCTGTATTAATATTAAAGACGTGTAATAATGTCACAAAAATTATACCAGAACAAAAGTGTTATTATAATATTTTTTGTTCTGAAAGACATTATAACAGTCAGTTTAAGGTTCTGCAGTTGCCAATTAATGCATTTGGTCTGTCTCCTGTCATGGCGTATTCACATAAACCCCTGTTTTATTCTAATTATTTATTAAAATGAGTGGAAATAAGACATTACAGAGGTGGAGAAATGAGTTGATCAAGTGAAAAATAAGATTATTGAATGTAGTGAGATATCCTCTTAAATTCTAGCCTTTCATCATACTTCAGTGTTAAAAATATGGTAGTGGTGAAGTAAGTTTCTAGTAGAAATGAAAACTTTATTGTTTACTCTACCCTCTTAATACTAATCAAAATTAAGAATAACATTCTATTCCAATACTTTAATTATGTTCCTATGGTTGTTATTTTTCTCACTAAAAAAGGTCACCTTTTCATGAGCTAAATAATGCAATGAGAAAAATTCCTTTTATTTATATATGTCTCATTTGCATTTTAATCTGTCTTGTTAAGATTTCTCTTTATAGATATAATATCAAATTTTCTGTACATGAAAGGTACAAGACTAACAATTAAAAAGAGGAAATTTCTTTATTTATCTGAAAATTGAGTACCACATTACAGCAGGAAAAGATTTTCACTTTTTCCTTAAATGACTGCCTGCCTCTACTAACAAATGTATGCATTTTGAGATTTAGCTTTTTTTATTGTTATAACTGTTGCTTGGTCACTCTGGACATGAAAGAAATTACAATTCTCTTTGTTAGAATTCAGATCTAAAGTTTATAAAAACCACAATGCCGAAAAAACAAAGCAAAAAAGTGTTTTACAGGAGCTGTCTTACACGGAAGACTCTAATGCCTAGTTTTGGTTGGGCTGGGTTGATTTTTTTTGAGAGCTCATTTGTTTCCTTGGGTTTTAGCTTTATTTCATTTTGGAGGGAAATGCAATACTGCTTTGTGGATGACCGAATAAACAGTGTTATCTCTCCATGTAGATTGAGGTATTTTAGGTTTAAAAAATGGATTGTTAAAAAAATTATTCTGTCAAGAAACTCTGAGCAATTAATTCATTATAATTTTTAGAGAACTGTGTCATATAATATCATGAATTGCTGAAACACCTCTTGATATTTTCTTCCTTTATGAAAGGGATTTCAAGTGTGATTCTTTTCCTGCTTTGTCAATATAGAGAAGGTTGTTCCTTCTCTCTCACTGGAGTTGTCAGCAGTTGTGACTATTCGGCAAGTAAAATGGACACCAGTGTTCAGACATGTGGAGATATGATTTCATGGAAAGGGGACGGAAGGAAACAGGAGAGGTACAGCTCCATCATTAACACCTGAGTATGTCACACACACCCACCATCACATGGCAGCTGCTGCCAGTGTTTAAAAATAAATCTGAAGATCATGTTTTCTCCTTGACCTACATTTTGAAATTACTTTTATAACAATATTTATCTTTTTCTAGCAACAGATAATGCTTTTGAAAACCTAGATATTTGAGACTCCAAGAGAAGGAATATATTTAATTTCTGATTGACTATTTCTGTTAGTTACCTTTCTACTTCCTTTCTCTGTTGGATTTTGTTTTGCAAAGTTCTTTGTATGTTCTTGGGTTTGCCCAAAACAAAATGGAAAAAAATTACTGAAATCTCAACACATGTTTATGTTTGCAAAGCTTTCCTGTTTTGGAGCCACTCCCTTAGTGTCATCTCTTTAATTTTGGCTTTTGCACCTACCCTGGTATATAGTTATGAAATAGTCATGAATCCAAAAACTTTTTTGAAAGGAGCAAGGTGAGGTAGACCTGCATTACGAAATGTAACAAATCTGCAAGAGGCTGCAATACTTAAAAGCTCACATTAATCATAATGAAATCAGGTGTATAAAACCTAACTAGAGCCCTCTTGGTCGCCAGTACAGTAGTTTCTAAATAATAAAATGCAAGATATATCCTGTGCCTGAGATAGAGAATAACTGGCATTACTGGGTTGTTGCATTATGATATTACTTCAATCAGTGCTATTTTCAAAAGATGACATTTAAGTAATGACATTAAACAAGCAATAAATCTATTGTCTGTTCCTGAAAATATTGACCAAAAATATTTAAAGAAATGTGGAATTTTTTTGTTTTATCTTATTATGTTGCATTGTATTCCGCATTTATTTAACTTAAATATTTTAAATTAATATACCATTAAAAGATGTGGTTGTCTCAAAAATGTCATGTGTCAAGATAGAATCAACTTTGAATATTCCTTGTTAATCTTATTGCAGTTTCTTCAGTAATTAGGAAGCTCACACTGCCAGTGAACACAGCCAAAGTTATTATTTTAATAACAATAATTGTGATTATAAAATACTCTGCTGGTATTTCAGAGATATTTATTTTTTTAATGAATTTATACCTCTGAAAATGGTATGTGTATTTGAATAATTTAAAAAATCTAAACAAAGTAGGTTCATAGTTGTCTCTTTAAAACAAATCCAAGATATTATTTATTACCTCATAAGTGACATGCTGAAATTTACATTTTAGTTACATTCCGTAGTTTTCATCTTCTTGCATTGCTCTCTTACATGTACCTAGTAATACTAAATTTTTCATTCTTACCCAGAAATTCCCAACCAAACTGGTAGTGTGATATACAAATACCTGTAGAATTCTTTTAATGAGTCACGGAACTCAAATATTTCAGGCAATGGGATTCTATTTTATAGTGAAATTAACATGATGGTGCCTTCAGAAAAATTATTTTTGTGAATAAGTGAGTGAAGAACTACTAGAGTCAGATTTAGGTGTATCCGTGATAATGATAATAACCAAGGAAAATTAGATTATGTTTAGTGTAAATTTGGATTGCAAAAAGTTTTCCATAGCATAAGAGGAAAAGAAGACTCTTGGTGATATTCTACAGAAAACAAGGGGCCCTTTCCAATGAAAAAATAGAATATCAGAAGACATTTCTAGGAGACATAAACAGAGGCTGCAATTCAGATAACTGAGTTAGCTATATCAGAGATCTATTTGGGACCTTGCTTGTAAGTGGTAGTGTTCATAAAGTCTCATAATTCCAATATTTGGTCTAGGCATTGTCTATTTCAGAAGGACAAAGAAAACAGTGTCAATAGATGCACAAAGATATATCTTCTATTATGAAGTTTAGAGAGCGTCATTCAAGAAGCAAGAGAGAAAAATTTCCCACTGAAAAACTTATTTTATCTAAGAGCTGAATCATGTTTTGGGTGTACTTTGCTAATGATGGAAAACTTAGGGCTATAATGTTAATTTAGCTGCTAACTGAGTTAAACTGGTGCAATCAATCAGAATTTCTGCACCAAAATCCTCCTTATTGATAGCAAAAAAGCCTTTCTAGACCATAGTGGGTTTAAGAGTTTGTAGATTCAGCACAGTGAAGCTGGACAGCAATCTGATTGTCTTTTGACAGAACTCGGCTGTGATATCTTGCATAATGATAAATTCCTTGGGAATAAACATGCAGGAAATACCCACATTAATATATCATGCACCCTTTTAATATTTTTGCAAAATATATATATGTTCCTTTTGATTAAACATTTAGACAATATCTAAAAGTGATAAAAACTTTCATTACAATCTTGCCTCCAAAATGAATTTCAACATGTGAATGAGAGCAAATTCTTGAATACTGCTGCTTTTCAGCTGGACCATCCATGGTTGGCTGTTCTTTCGTTCTAAACTTTATCTTGCTAAGTTTTCTTATTATTCTTGGAATAATATTCATTGCTTTACATAGACACCCTCGAAACTTTTTAACCTCCGGAGAACAGTGAGTAACTTAAGCAGTCTTCTTGTTCTGAAAGTAAACACTTTTGCTTATCACAAATGTAAAAGAAAGAGTATTTAGACTGCTTATGTGGGCGGGCAAAAAGAGGTAAAAAATTAGTCTGATCCTCATATTCTAATTATGGGGGAGTATTCTGCTGGTTGTATTTCATGGTTTCATTATAATTCAGCAGTTTGGCAAAAAAATTACAATATTTTATCTGAATACAACTTTCACACGAATCTTCAGGAAGGCAAGTTTTGCCCTTGGACAGCTCTGACACTATTCCAAAAAGACAGAACAAGTATTGCTCTGCTTTTATATAATCCTTTAATTTTCAGTTTTCCAAAAGTTGCTGTTATCCTAACTTGCTTTAATATCTCTAAGATTTTTTTTTTATTTGTGCACTTGATTTAAACAGTCTTTCTTCTGCCAAGGATACACCCACCACCTTAGTGAAGTCCTCTGAACTCAGGTTATATTTAACTGCTTTTTGGGTGGCATTGTCCTTTGCCAAAATTGGACTGTACAGATCATTTTATCTCACAAAAACACTGGGAAAAAACACTGTGTGTTTGATGTATTTGATCCATTAAGAGGTCAGAGATCATCACCAACCCTTTTCATAAGAGCCTCTGTTTAAAACCATGTCCCAATAAACTCTGACGCCTACAGTTGATTTCTTTAACAAACTGAGTATTAAATTCAGGGGAATGAATACCAACCTGGCTCTTCAGATGCCCTTGGTATTCTATGCATAATATCCTCTGACACGAGTGTCTAGAATAGACCTTATTTGAATGACACAGGAAGCTGCTTTCCCCTATCTACTTTTTATCTACTGATGCAGCATGCTCAGCCAGCACAGAGAATGCCATTGTAAAATGCCTTCTTCTCATGGATTTCAGTGGCTGGACCGGCAGCTGCACACTAAAGCAGACTGAGCACCTGAATGATCACAAAGTGGGTATCCCATGTCCAGCACGTTGTAGAGATCTAATCCAAGCCCTGCATAAATAAAGGATCCTGTAATCCTGTCTAAAAATAAATTGCCATAGCCTCTCTTAAAATATCACATGTATGCAGTGGGAAAGCCAATTTAATGCAATGTAGCTGTAGCTTATTAACTCCTCCATATTCCAAGCAGTGATTATCTTTATGAAGTTTAAATGGATGTGCTAGAGTTGGATTGACTAAACTGCAAAGACCGTTTATGTTTCAGAATGAGTGCAGGCAACTCAGAAAGTGTTTAAGGATGTCGTTAGGTCAAGCAAAAAAAAAAAGTAGAGAGGCAAAAGCTCAATTAGAACTTAACCTGGCCACTTCTGCAAAGGATAATAAAAAATATTTCTATAAATGCATTAATGGCAAAAGGAAGGGCAAGGAAAATATCTATTCTTTATTGGACTTGGAGGAGAATTTAGTTGCTGAAGATGAAGAAAAGGCTGAGGTACTTAACACCTTCTTTGCCTCTGTTGTCAACAATAAGACACGTGGTCCTCATGACAACTGGCCTCCTGAGCTGGTAGAGAGGGACAGGGATCAGAATAGGCCCCCTGAATCCAGGAGGAAGCTGTTAGTGACCTGCTGAGCCACTTAGATGCTCACAAGTCTGTGGGACTAGATGGGATACACCCTACGGTGATGAGGGAGTAGGCAGAACAGCTCGCCAAGCCCCTCTCCATCGTTTATCATCACTCCTGTCTAACTGGGGAGATCCCAGATGACTGGAAGACGGCCAGTGTGATGCCCATCCATAGGAAGCGCTGGAAGCAGGATCCGGGAAACTTCGTGTCTCCCCTGTCTATCTTTAATTGATAAAATGTCAACACATTGCAAATTCTAACTCCTGTTTAATTAGACTGCTAGGAGAGAAGTGACAGTATAAGTGGTATTTATTTAGACTGGCTCTACAGATGTTCTGTGGTTTTGCTTCTGTGTGAACCAAAAATATGCAGATAACACCAAGAAGACCACAACTCACAGCTAAAGTGTAAAGAGTAGATTTATTCCGTTATCCCCGTGGCTTGAGAATTCCAGAAAAAACAAATGGAAGCACATACACTGCTAAGCTCATTTTGGCAGGAGCAAAAAGCAGCAAGGCCTGAGTCCTGTGTTACATATAAAAGGGGGCCTGGAGCACACACAAGTCTTCACCAGGCTGTGTTTTGCAATCTCTGAACTTCTTATCTCCCTTCCCCCCTTACAAAGAGGCCTCAAGCCTGTGTGAGGAATGCTTTTAAATTTTTCACAACATTCTGTTATCTGGTGAGAGAGTTTCATTTCTTTAGTAGACAGAAAACAACCTAAAGCAAACACAAATACATGAATTCTCTCACACTGAGTATTTTCTAACATCTCTTGGGTGCAAGGTTGGTCTCTGAGTAAAAATCAATTCTAAAACCATCTTATTTTTCTCTCTCTTCAACAGTCTTCCATTTTTTTTTTCTTTCTTCTCCGCTTAGTTTTTTTAAATCTGTGACACAGCAAAGCACAAAAACATGTTACAACAATAGAAAAGATAATGGAAAATTTAGATTCCCATGGGTACATTATTGTGCCAATGTGCAGAAGCACATTTGTGCATTTCCACAGAAAGACTGGTAACTGAACACTTTGCACTTTGTTGAATGTATATCTGCTTAACCAGAAAGATGAACTAATGATCCAGAGTCAATCTTAGGTGCCTGAATATTCCCTAAGAGCCCCAAATGAAATGCTCTTAATTTTTAACCAGCTCCTGGTTGAAAGTGAGCTGTGCTTTGCACCTTAAGTAAAATGTCAGTTGAGCACTTGGAGATACACAATAGGATGAGTGCTGAAGACACCCGAGTGACTGCACTCTTCCCATGCCTTGAAAAGTGCCCTATAAAATTTCCTTTCAAATGTATTTCTGTTTCAAGAACAGTTGAGGAAGGAATATTGTATAAAATTACCTGTCAACAGATTGTGTTAAGAAAAATATTTGTTAAAAAAAGGGAAGGCTTTTTCACAAGAAAGGATTCCAACACGCATTTCCTATATCTTCTGTCTTTTTGGTTTTGCTTTTTTTTGTCCTCATGCTGCAATTTGTAGTTGTTCCCTAGATCATCCCTTGGTCTGATTCTCGTCCATATAAGCAGACACTGGGCAAAAAGCAGGGGAAATGTTAAAAAGCAGAAACAAAAGTCTGCAGGACTAGAAGATCCTGTCTCAGAAGAGCATCTTAACTCTTTCACTACAATTCAACTCAGTCTGTGGCCTCCTCCTATCAAATGGTCAATGAGTCCTAGACCATATGGCCAACCCACGCAGCCACAAAATCACAGACCCATGGAATGGCCTGCAATGGAAGGGACCTTAAACATCATCTAGTTCTGACCCTCCTGAGGTGGGGCACCTTTTACAAGACCAGGTTACTCAGAGCCCTGTCCAATTCTGTTCTGCATAGAGAAAAAAAAAAAAAGAAAGGAAAAAAAAAAGAAAAGGAAAAAAAAAAGAGATATAAAAATAAGGACCAAGAAACTATTACATTTCTACTAGAAAGAGTAGTAGTGTTCCCTCTCTTTCCCACCCTTGTGTGCATCACCTTTTTGTGCACAGACAGTTACGCTTATTTTAAATGGCTCTTGAAAGGAGTGAACTATCATTACAAGCAAGCACATCTTTTGCCAGCCCTATTCAGAATTTGTGCTGGTTTATGTGATACATTACACAAACACACAGCAAGATTCTATTCATGTGCATCTTAACTGAAAAGAAAGGCAATGGAAAATAGGTACTTGGTGAGACATAAGAGTCTCGAGGTCAATTCAGATTGGCTGATACACAAACTGAACTCCAGTTCCGTATTCTTTGTATGTGACTATTCTGTATCCAGAAGTACTCCAAATCATTCAACAAGCAGTGTAGATCTCAGCACACTGATATGCAAATCCCACTGTCCATAGGGGCAGAGTTGTAATGAAAGGTCTCTGGTATGCTTTCTTGACCAAGATGGATTCACTGAACATCAACAGTGAATTCTGCCAATAGCTCTCACTGTTCTGTATTCTGACCACATGGACACTAGCTTCAGTTTTCTTGGATTTTGCCAAATGGTAGCTCACCAAATGTTAGATATGTTTCTAGGTAACTGAGAAAAGAGTATATTATTGTTGGGATAGTCCAATAAACGTTTCAGGGAACCTCCGTATTCTGAGATAAGATGAGGCATCCAAACGTTTATTTTCAAAACCTCCGAGAGGAACTGAGCACACAAAAGAGAAAAAAAAAATCAAGAAAAAAATCCTCAATCCTTATTTTAATCCTGCTAGGTTTAGTGCATAGGACAGACTAATAAAACATTCCTTTGTGGGCAATGAACTTCTAGATTTTTACAGTATATGGTGTGTACCCTTTTCTAAACTGCATTTAGGTTTTCGGGTATCCACATTTGAGTCAGGCACTCTGCACTTTAGATAATTAATTTCCTACCTATATTTCTACCTAGATTATATAAGGCGCATGAACAGTTGGTGTTCAGCATGTACTCAGCATGATCTTCTGTTAACAAGGTCTGGATGCCTTGCCAGCTTTCTGAATACACCCAAAGTGGACCTCTGTGATGCTGAGAGGACAAACACATATCATTAATATATTCTTTTCTCACTGCTATGTATGACGAACACTAGTACAGAAGAAAATAGTGTAGGCAGATTTAGAAATCTAAAAAGATGTATTTCAAAATAAAAAGAATCTTCACAAGAGTATAACAAAAAAAACCCCAAAAAATCAAACAACACAAAAACACAAAAATTGAAAACAATCAACCCCAAAAGCTTATAGCAGTATGTATAAGATGTTATTTCATAACTTTCATAACGGCTGAAATTGGATTCCTAAATCACTATAGTATTGTTTGTCTTTATATGTTAATATGCTGAGTATTAATATGCTGGATATAGTTGTCTTATGGTGATTTAAATAGGTTCTTAACAGATGTCATACTATGACATCTGGCTACTCCTGAAAATTAAGTATCTATTCCAATATTCCATTGGGCAAAAAAGTTTAACAGCTATTCCAAACATTTTCCATTTGCCTTTCACCTGAGAACTTCTCCCTATCTGTGACCCTTATAATTTATTCTCTCTAGGTCTACAGGAGTCATGTTTCCTGTTGCCCTCCTGCATGTTGACCATCGTGCAGTACCATGGAAGAGGTACATAACATTCTTTTCATATGTTGTCTTAAACCTGGCTGTCATACTTGAGCATTTCACCTAGCACATGGATGCTCCCAATATAGTATGGAGCAGTAGTCATCTGCCTTACTATGCTGTAAGCACAGAGCCTGCACAGCTGCTAACTTATGGAGAAAAGCGTTCCCAAGAAAAACATCATTTCAGTAAGAATTTACATGCAAAAAGTGCAAGCAGCATCCTATATATTACACATATATGTTGTCTATGTGAACACCTGTGCAGCAGACTATGCTAGCGCAGATAGTTGTATTTCAATTAATATGGAATTGAATGCTTTGGTTTGCACAACTCACCTCATGCATTACATCACTGATATGAAAGGAACATTGAAGAAGTAATAGTCAGTTAGTTTTGCACATCAGTTTTATTTATAGCAGATGTGTAGATCTGAACCCTGAGGGGAAAAGGTGCTGAAGGACAAATATCAGGGCACAGCCCATTTTTCAGAGCAGAGCATTGGGCTTTGAATAATTTCCATCATCCAGCTTTGTAGACTTACTGAGAAAAGATTTGTATTAATTTCCTCAAAGAATGTTTAGCATATGGAAAATACAGAGTAGTGCTTGTGCCTTGGCTTCATTCACCAGAAACAGATTGAATTTTTTTTATTGATTGTAATCGCACACAATACTGCTGTTACAAGAGACAGCTCAAATCGGTAGCATCTTAATAAGCAAAGTCCTAATGCAATAAACAGTATGCTCAAAATGCACGTGCTTCTCTCTCTTCTCCTGTTGTATAATTCTGATCCAAATCTGTAAAATCTTAATTGATTTGAGGCTCAGTTATTTAGGGACCATTTATCTAACTATAGTGTTTCAAAGCAGTTGCTTTCATTGAGAAATCAAATTCCCCCCTCTTTCTTCCAGCTGTATCATATGATTCTCAGCTGCTCATTTTAAACTAAACTCCAGAATAAATGTTAGTCTTCTTCATCAAAATTTAAGGCACAATTTTGCAGATTTTCTTCCAAATAAATTAAACTAAAAGAAAACTTTTAATCATGTACCAGAGAACAGAAAGAGTAAACTTTTGATTTTATTTGGCTTTCTTCTCACCAGGGAAACCTAGGCAAGAAATATCAATGTTTAAGCATTCATAAGTCTTCCCTCAAGTTCAGTATAATCCCATAAGAAATTCAATCTCTTTGTGGTTTCATTTCTGCTCTGGGCATGCATTCAGCTGCCTGAGGCTATGGTTACATGGGCAGCCAAGCTCTTCTAATGGCTTGTGGCTGCCAAGAAAGGAAGTTTTGCACTTCTCTTGCTTCGTCTCAATTGCTCTTACTGTCCCTCCTTCCTTTACTTGCCTATTTCTAAAGCAGACCAACAAGGATTGTGAAACTGAATTTATCACTTTCTGATAATATCTGCTTGGAAGATAAATGTCTGTTCTGCCTTCCTCACATTTAAAGGAAGATGTTAGTCTCACAGTAGCTGCAAGTCAGTTTCCACATACAAATACTAGTGGTGACACAGAGTAGCAAGTTCCGTGTGGTTGTATTGTCTTGGACCTCAGCGGGCATAACTCTAAATTACATCTAGCAAAAATATTCAGAAATGTGTGTGCCACTTAGTGTATTCACTGTTTCAAAATACCTGATGACACTTTCAGACAAATATAAAACACATTTTTTATCAGGGGTATTTCCCTTCCAAATATCTTCATTAATCCAAATTTGAACCAATGCTTTTTATCTCCTCTACTTTAAGGCGGATCTAGTGGATCCATATCTAATATGATGCAGTCAATATTCTAAATCATTTAACTGTTTCATTACTTTGTTCTCACATTCTTATCATTAACATAGATCCCTGTGTGCTGACAGGACTTGTAATTATTTCATTCCCTCTGGAAAAATAACCTTCTTTTCAGTTCTCA
Organism: Cnemophilus loriae; assembly: GCA_013397755.1. NCBI lineage: Eukaryota > Metazoa > Chordata > Aves > Passeriformes > Corvidae > Cnemophilus > Cnemophilus loriae. The sequence continues at coordinate 1,062,565 of VZTF01009713.1, forward strand.
CTATCACTTTTTCATTTCACTGTTAAATTAAAAAATAGATTGTTTCTTTTTCTTCCTGTTGTCTAACTTAATGATATCTCTAGAAACCCCAAGACACTCACACAGGCACACATGCACTCCCCGCAGAGTACACCCCAAAAACACTCCCCTGCTGTCTTTGAGGATTTCTTTATTTCTGCACCCTTCTGCTGGAGGTGTAGGTTCTAGGCTTACTTGTGCTCATGACAGTCTCTACAAAAAACCAAAACATATTCTCACAGGGAAGTGCCCACCTCAACTCCAGACATGTACCTCAGAACTGTAGATTCTTATTTCTTGCACTCAAATTATCATTCCTCAAGCTAGATGCACGCCCCCATGGCATCTGATGGAAGGATTGTCAGTAAGGTCAAGGTACAGATTGCAATGTCAGTGGGGTGATTTCTGACAGTGTCAAAACAGGTTTTGACTCTTCAATGCTTTCTTCTCTCTCCCCACTATCACAAATTTTCAAGCTTTTCTTTAAGTTCTTAAGATGAGGCCTTTAGCCTTAATCTGTTTATTGTGGCCAGTGGATGTCTTCTTTACCATTCTCGGTTTGGGGCAAACTCGCTCTCGGACGGCTTCGGATGTTCTGCTGACACTCACCTCTGTTTTATCAACTGGTGGCATCCTGGACAGTTTGCCAAGGAGAGGCTGAGGAGGCACCCCCACAAACATTGTGAAGAAGCACAAGGTTTTCTCTCTCCTGTTACTGATTCTTCTCATTTTCCATCATGTGTAAAATTTGCCTTGCAGTGAAAATAATCACAAGGGATTACACTGTATAATTTGTGAGTAATGTTAAGATTTTAGTGGTCTTCCAAATTCATTAGTTATAAATAGTCTCCAGAAAACTGTTTTTTTTTGGAAGAAGAGGCAGAATTAAAAGTAATTGGATTATTTGAAAGTCTCATTTAATGAAGTCAAATTTTAGTATTCCAGTTAATGAAGGCATGAATTTACATAGACATTAATAATGTTTTTCTCATTAATCTTATCACCATCTCATTTAAAAATAAGGGCATATACCATACTAGAATACAAGAACTAATCTTGTTCACTAGAGATATCTTTCTCACCATTTTTCCTTTCTTTGATTCTATTTCCTTCTTATTATTAAACACATTTTACTATTCTTTCAGCTCCCTGGTAGAAATTGCTTGTTTTCATCCTTTCTATTCTTTAGTAAAAGCAAGAAACAACATTTGACTTCCAAAATAAAAAATGAACTTGGATAGTTCAACATTCGAGATAAAACAAAACCATAATATGGTTCACAAGGAACATTGGTCCTAGAATTTTGATGAAAAATTTTCATGTCCTTTCTGATTAGAACACACACTCTGACTAGACGGGGAAGGCTATGTTCTTAACCAGTTGCTAAATGCAATTAAAATACAAATATTTTCCAGACAAAAAATCATAATGTATTCTGCATACCAATAGTTTTTTTATTCATTCAGATTTTAATTTGGACTAATTTTTATACAAAAAAGCACTTTTCAGCTAGTGACTTATTTTAAACACATTTCCTACATGTCATGCTGGAATCCTATTCTGCTCTTTAAAACCAAATGTAAATTTTCATATTGATTACCTTTGGAAATAATTTCCCGTTAATCTCTAGGAATTTTTATTAAAACAGGCAGTGGAGTAAGGAACTGGATTAATATAATTAACTTTGAAGAAAGTGATTCCAGGATTTTGTGAGAAACTCAAAAAATTTCTTCTTATTTTCTGCTGACAGCATTTTGTAAACTACTCATTCTTTCTTTCATTTTTTTTATTCTCAAGGTAATGAAATACAGCTGCTCATGAAATAATATTAATTTTTCAGTTTTATGACAAATTTAGACACCAAGTTGGGCCAGAGTGTTTATCTGCTGGAGGATGGGAAGGCACCACAGAGGGATCTGGACTGGCTGGATTAAAGGACCGAGGCCGAGAGTACGAGGTTCAGTAAGGCAAAGTTCCAAGTCCTGCATGTGGGTCACAACAACCCCAGGTGGTGCTACAGGGTGGCGGCAGAGTGGCTGGAAAGCTGCTTGATGGAAAAGGACCTGGGGTGCTGGTCAACAGCACCTGAACATGAATCATCAGTAGGCCCAGGTGGCTAAGAATGTCAGTAGCATCCTGGACTGTATCAGCAATAATGTGGCCAGCAGGACTGGGGTAGTGATTTCCCTCTGTATTTAGCACTGGTGAGGGCACACCACGAGTGCTGTGTCCAGCTGTGGGCTCCTCACTACGAGAAGGGCAATGAGACACTGGAATGAGTCCAGAGAAGAGCAAGTCCGACAAAACTGGTGAAAGATCTAGAAAGTAAATCACATGAAGAGCAGCTGAGGGAGCTGTGGGTGTTTAGCCTGGAGAGAAGCAGGCTCAGGGGAGAGCTTACCATCCTCTCCCTCCTGTCTACCTAACAGGAGGTTGTAGCAAGGTGGAGGTCAGCCTCTTCTCACAGGCAACTTGTGACAGGATGAGAGGACAGAGCGTCAAGCTGGGCGAGGGGAGGTTCAGGTTGCACATCAGGAAGAACTCCTTCATGAACAGGCTGCCCAAGAAAGTGGGTCCACCATCACTGGAAGCTTTCAAGAAATGACTGGACATGGCACTTAGTGCTATGGTTTAGTTGACAGACCGTTGTTTGGTCAAAGGTTGAACTCCATGATCTTGGAGGTATCTTCCAAACTTAATGATTCTGTGACTCTGTGATATATATATATTGTAAGGAAGCAACCTACTTAAAATAATTGACCTTTTTTTTCCCAGTTTTGAACAAGGGTGAGATATAAACTGTAATATCATATGAACTATAAGCATGATTCAAGACTCATGATGAGTGAACTCATCAAGTGTTTATAAGTGTCAAGTATTTCATCTATAAACTCGGTGAATTAATTCTTTTCCAACATGATGATCATAGTTTAGGCAATAATTCCTCCACCCTCAAAAGCACTCTGACTTGAAGATGTATCTTTTCTTATTTAACATTCATGTGAGATCATTCTTGGATAATGCATGCAAGACTGGATACTCCTTTTACAGTATTTAAACAGATTAAATTTCTTCAAACCAAAGAGTAATAAAATAGAAACTTCAGAAAATTCAAAGTATTGCTCTTGCAGCAGTGGAACTTACAAGAGGAAATAACCTGAGGAAGAAAATGAAAAAATGCCATAGACAGCACTTTCTCCTTTTTTTACAGTTACAGTAGAAGTAGTAGTTTGAAGAGAATAATGATTCTATGAATTATGCATGTTTGATAATGTCTAGAAGGTGCAGTAAGTTAAACCACAAGAAATTTACCTTATGCTGGTAATCTGTTACCAGTACATTAACAATTTATATAGATGAAGACATCTGACAAACAGAAATATTATGTTGGACAGGTGTTTGGCAGATCAAGAGCATAGACAGAGACCTGTGAGTCACGAAATGCTAGTAGGAGGCAGTTACACGATAAGGTAGACAACTGCATAAGAAATTATTTCACAGGAATACAGAGATGGAGGAAGATGAAGCATCTATTAACATCTCTATTAAAAGGAAGAAAGCAAATAAATGGCAGGAACAAAAAAGAGAAATTAAGATCATAAAAGTCATAGTGTGATAAGTAAGCCCCAAAATCAATAGCAACTGACATAGCAGTTGCTCTGAATTTGACTGCAAATTTTGATCAGAAGCATGAGAGTGGCTTTCATGATGGCTAGTTCCGTCTAAATGGCTGACTCCAAAACTGTGGAACCCTAACTCCAATCTACAACTTCATGGCATTCCCTCAGGATCTGCCACTGGTCACCAGAGAGAAGAGATCAATGCCTGCCCCTCTGCTAACATTGCAATCTTGAGTCAGTGTCTGAGTCCGTGCCTTGTCCCTATTTACTAGTTGAGATACAGACTCGGTTTCACAGAATTTTTGGTACAGAAGACACTTAGAAAATATCTGGTCTGCAACTGTAAGATATAAATTCAGCATAATATGCATAGTTGAAATTTCATTTCTGTGGAGATGAAAAGGTAAAGTGATAGCCGAAGGAAGATCATCTGTACAAACATGTACATACATGTACATACATCTGTAAAAATCCATAAATGGAAAAAAAGGCCTAAAGTAGATGCAAATTTTAAAAAAAAGTTATTAAGAAGAACAGAACAAGTAGATAAAATATTTTTTCTGCAGATAAACTGGTTTGATGAGATCATTCAAAGCAATAGAAATGTATTTTGACAACTGGAATTGGTACTTTTTTTGTAGTACAGTCTTGTATCTTTTTAAATTTTTCTTTGATATGTCCAGATACTGTGTAGAATTTGTCCTCCCTTCATTCTTCCAAATCCCATGCATGTTTGAAATCCTTATTCTTATCATCCACACACCATATTGAAATATGGTTAAATGAGATTTGACTTAAGCTTCATACATAACACTCAGCACTATGTTGCTCAGTAGTTACTGGCTCATTTGCTCTAAGATATATGTATTTGAAAATGCAAGTCTGTGGGGAAAGCAAACTTGAACTGTTTGACATTGGTCAATAGGCGGCAATTGCCTGAGCGTGTTGGCAGTCATCCACAAAATTAGTCACAATATCCTGTTGACCCACTCTGAATCCTGTGTCGAGATTATACATACTCTATTATTTGGTTTCAGCCTTGGTTTGGGGAATACCATTTCCAGTTTCTGCAAGTTTTAATTCTGTTTTCACAGCTGTTGGCTAGCTGTCTTCCTACTGCTTTTATCGTGAGGATTTTATCATGTTCTATTCCCTTTTGATGCTTTTATTTGGCATTAGGAATCGGTTTCCATTTCTTGCCAATACTACGCTTTAAGCCTCCTACAAAATCCTCTCATAGGCCTTCTGGGAACACAGCACTGAGGCTATTGAGACATTTTAGGACCACATCAATCCTCCTTCTAATACAATAGGGTTGAGGGTTTTTCCTATGTTCTTTAGCCTCTATATTATTCAGGGGGTTTTGGGGTATTTTTTGGTAGGCTAAGCACCTTCTTATTTAGTCCTGGTGTAATTCAACTGCAATTTAAAACAGCAACAGTGACCAATACTCCATGAGACAGTGTGTGAAGCAAAGGCATATTCTGTCCTTCATCTTCTTCAGTATCTGTTTAAAATCCTGTGTCAATTAAGCCCTGGAAGGTATAAAGGAGAATTTGGTAATTTTTTGGATCGGCACAGCTTAATCATTTCACATGTCTACTCCTTTCTATAATCATGCAGGTAAGCAATTCCACAGAGGTCCAAGCAGAATGTGCAAGAATACCAACAGATTTGTAATTACTCTCTTCTCTTCTTCAGAGCTGGTATCTGTTACCAGTATACACCTACTGTTTATAGGCTACATTGTCAAGAGTAAGATTAACTATTCTGAACTGGTTAGTCTTAAAAAAAACCCACAAGGAAGGACCAAACTCCATAATTCTTTCTATAAGTAATAAAAGTACTGCATTTTTTCTTATGTATTTCTGACATATTTCCCGCTAATATTCCAGGCATGTTAATTTAAAGCAAAAATTCTTTGTTTAAAATATTTATGCATAAATACTCACTATTGATATAATATTCTCCTATTTGTTAGTCAAGAAATTCAAACGATTCCTGTGGTATAAAGATTTAATTTAATTCTACTTGGCATGCACATCATTAAATTCAATAAATCTTTTATAATATGAATTAAATTAAAATTTCTCCAGAAGTTTTATAGAACTACCTGCTTCCAAGCCGGTTAAGTGCTAGGCAACCAAAAAATAGCAGTAGGGGATTTTTGCCACCTAAAACTACCTCAATGTCACTAAATACAAATCATGAAGTGGTTCAAGGAGGCAATTGTTCAACTATCACAGTCAAACTGCAGCTGATTCAACTCTCACTTTTTTCTTGTAGCAGTTATTTATATAAAATTCAGGAGAAAAAACTGAAGGCTGAACATTAACTTCAACGGACTAAGCATGTGCTTAACTGCTTTTCTAAATAATTGTGGATTTAAAAACACATTTAGAAATAAGCTGGAGGCATCCTTGGCTGTTATCTGAATTAGTGCTTTGATTAGTAATTTGCTTACATGTAACTGAAATTTGTCCTACAATTTTCTTGTTATGTAAGTATAGCTTCTCAAGAAATTAAGGTTCAACCAACTCTAAGAAGGAAAACCAGCTTCATTACATAGAAATAACCACTAGTTTACATAATTAGGGTGTGGAGAAAGTGTTTTCCCTTCATAAGCCCGATCCGTAAATCAAATGTGCAACAGGCACCCTATATTTTTTCAACAGTTGAGGGTGAATTATGTAAAATAAAAAAAAGTTTTATTCATTATTCTAGCAGTGTGTCATAAAAGAAACCACTGGAACACAAAATTTCTGCCTTCACTAGCATATTCTACCTCAGCATATCTCTAGTCTTCTGCATTTCCATGCCCAAAGTTGCAGAGCTTTCTGTCTTGTTGATTAATTTCAGATATGTTAAAACCTTGTCTGGAATTTTCTGGAATTGAGAAAGCAACTAGACCCATTGGGACAGAGAATTACTTATATTTCGGTTGTGTTTCTTGGTTTCTTGTTGGGATATCTATGATAGCACATTTTCCTCTGCCAACAATTATGAGAAAAGCTAGAATATTTATCAGCAGAGAAGTAACTGAAATAATAAAAATCATCAAAACCTTAAATACAGTAATTAGTTGCTAGTACATAATTTTTCAATTTTACTATAATTGAATATTTAAATGACAAGTGTGTGTCTGTGTGTATAAAAGGTGTTTATACCACCTTAGTGTGTCTGACACAGAACAGCATTACTTTTATGAATATAGATGTCATTTATATGACACCAAAATTGTTTCTGAGACTTGTCAGGAGATATCATATAACCGATGTTATTATTTCTTGCATCAATTTTCAGCAGACTTGACCACTTTCAAATTTATTTATCAAAATACATTTGGGTGTGTATGAATATTTCTTTCTCAAGTGTTATTTGAAAAATATTTCAGAAACAATGACTGCTGCTGTGGTCTTCTCCTCTCTTACGATATTTGTTCGACACGGAATGAATGTAAATCATTAATGTGCTATCAAATAATATATATATGTGCTATCAAAAAAAATACATTTAGTTTATGTAGTTTAGAAGCAGTTTTGCTGATGATATATTTTCAAGCAAAGATCTCCAAGCAAACAAATAAATAAATAAAATTACTATAAAACAGAGAGATTTGAAACTTTGTATGTGAATAACTGCTGAGCAAATAATGGAAATAACATTATTGATAACTGTATAAACTAGCACACTGATATAGTTTTGAAAATGTTCACTGTTTCACCTATGTAACAAGTGACACACGTTTATTTTTGTGACATCTAGCTAAATAATTAAATGGCAGTGTAAGATGAGTCTTATGATACCAGACAAAGTAAAAAAAAATATGAGATCACTACATAAGTCAGACAATTATTAGAGAAAAACCCTCTACTTTTGCTAAGTAACAAGGTGAATGAGCAGTTATCTGTGAATTAAAAATTACCAAGATTACTGCTCATTCACCCTGTTTGTTAACAGTCTATAATCAAAAATGTTCAGTGAGGAAATCTGTGAAAAATTCAGAGAAAAAAGAATTTAAATAAAAGCTCTAAATCTCTGCATCTTTATATACAAATTATTCAGGACTAATTATTCACAAAGTTTGATTTCAGGCAAGAACAATGGCTACTATTTAAAGTTATTGTCTGAAGTTTTGTATTCCAATTTCCAGCAAGCCTTGAAAAGTTAGATACCAAGATCTCTTCTCTATAAATTTAAAATGCCTAAAATCACAGATGCAAGTTGAAAAGCCCATTCATAAATTAATATGAAGTTAAATAAACAAATGGAAGTTGTTTGACAAGCAGTAAAAATACCAGCTAAGCCTCCTTTGTTGTTCATTTGTGTCCTTTATGCCCTGTGCTCCACTTTCTTTTTGACAACCCTCCCAAGGTAACACTCATCCTAATGGCCAGTCCGTGGCATGGACATTACACACCTATGGATTTATGGGAAAGAAACTGTCAAAATGGATTGCATGTTGTCTGACATCTACTATCCTTTCACTACAGATACATATTTCCGTAAAACTTCCAACACTTTTTCAAATACAGCTGAAATTGGCCAGCTTGAGTTCAGGAAGAAATGGAAGGAAAACACGTGGAAGACATATGGATAGAACCCCTAAACTTTTAAAAAGTTCTGAGACTACTGAAGTTAACTGAAGATAAAGGATGAACTTAGTAAACACTTCTTTCCTTCTTTTTCTTCAACAAACGGCTCCTTTGTTAAAAAAACATACTTCATGGAGCAATAAAAATGAATGGAAGGTCACAGTAATGTGAGGACATTATACCAGTCCATCAATTATTTTCCTCAAGCCACAGATGATAAACTTCAGTGTGCTAATGTTTGGTAAATTTTTCTAATAGGTGAAAGTAAGACCGATGCTGGAAATAGAAAACTGTTAAGACTATAACTATGTCATGCAAATTATTTTTTTGAGTACCTTAATATATTAATTTGTAAGAGCTTACAAGAGCATTCATTATTTCTGATATCATCTCAACTTTTCCCGAAGCATTCTTATGCAATTTTAAAAAAATAATTTAGAAAAAAAAAATTTAAACGTTTCTTTGACCCCATTGCTCAGATGCAATGATTTAGATTCTATCAATAAGCCTTGCTTCTGCTGAAGGGCACCTCCTCAGCAAATGCAGGATAACCTATTTCACTGCCAGCCATGACCTTTTTCTAAAACAGAAAAGTTACTTCTCTAATATGTTTACACCTCTATTTTTTCCAAAACTGTGTGTCCGCTACACCCTTGTTTCTCAAATCTAATGTCCATCTTACCAACAAATAAAGTCAATATCACCCTACTCACCAGCTCAGAATTTCTGTTTGTAGCTCTTTTATACTATGGCAAGGTTAGGAGATCCCTTTATTTCCTCTTGGAAATCCTTTTAAGCCCTTGCTGTAAATGGTATATTGTGCAATGCAAAAGGCAGATCTCCAGAGGAAAGATAAAACTTCTCTATTTGGACTTCTAACAAACAGCAGAAGGAAACATTCTCAAAAAAAGAAATGTAATCATGAGACAAATCAGTACCAGCTGTAATGAACACCTGAGACCTTTAAGTCGTATTGGATGAAAATAGCTTTTTGCCTTCTTCTCTAACAATGTGAAAACGGGGCTTTTGAGGAGGGTTATTATCTAACTTTAATTTGATTACACTTGCAGCATACTAATTAGCTGAATAGTAACTCAAAGCTAGATCATGTTATCTTTTAGTTCCTTTCTAGATTTACTGACAGTGGGTTATTGAGGGATTATTTTAGTTCTTTTTGGTGTGTAAACACCACTGTTCATTACAAAACAAGTGCATTAATCTGCTATCTGGGGGGGGTAGATAATTATTTTCATTGCAACAAAAACTGTAATACTTTTTAGTGTAGCACTATGTTATTCTTATTTTCTTCACTGTCGTAGTCATTGACTAATGATCCAGGATTTTTTAATTTCTTTTTATATCTTTTCCCTAGTTCTATCACTGACCCTAAAAGACAATACCAAAAAAATTAGGACTTGCTACTGGTAAATATACAGTTAAAAACGGATTTATTTTTGTTCCCTCTCACTCATCCAACTTGAATGGAGTTACCTCAAATCCATGAAGCAGTGTGAGAAACAAAATTAAGGCTTATCCTTTCATTTTTCTTGAGTTTTGTTGTTAGCCTCACTACTTTTTCCAGCACTAGATTAGAGAAAGAGAAATAAGCAAACTGAACAGCTAAAGAAAAACTCCTAAACTTCTTAACCATTCTGTAACTAGTGACAGCAGGCAAAACATGAAAATTGCCATAATTTCTTCTTCCATGTGTTGTGGATTAACAGGCTTCCATTTGAATCTCTAGAGTAAGAAAGGAGCATAATAGAAATTATGCATAACCTGAGGACAGGACTTGGAGCCAAGAATTTATGGAAATAATCACAGACCAGATGCCCTCTAGGGCTTGCCCTCTTTGCTAAAAAGAAAAAAGGTACTAAATTAAGTCACTTATCACTTACTTATCATGTGTACTTGCTAGAGAATTTGTGAGGCAGCTTAAAAGCTTTGCAGTCTATTCAAGTCCAAGGAATGGAGCTTGACAAGAGAAGAGCAAATAATGTCTAGGTTTGCAGTCTTCCTGCTGGTTCTCCATTTTTCTGTTTGAGTTGTGTCCAGCCTTTAACTTTTTCAAGTGGATTTTTGTTAAAAGAAGATCAGTGAGGGAAGGGAGGTCAGTCAGATAGGAGAGAAGAGAAAATGAAAGGAAGAAAAGAGTGAAGAATGGCATCAGTGAGAGTGAGACTGAAGCGATGACTCCAGACAGAGTGGTGTGAGCTGGAACAAATAGCTAGGCGATACCAAGAGTGTTCAGTCTGAAAATTATACATAACATGGATAGAGTCAACGCACAAAGGTTCCTAGGTCAGCAGTAAGCACCAGGCAGCTGAATTGCATTTCCAATATTAAGTTTTTTCTGTCTGAGACTCTGATCAGCATGGAATTTTAGCAGAAAGGGAAAAGTGAGATGTGGCTGCATAAAAACTGCCTTAAAAATAATTCTTAAGAATTATTCTCAGATCTCACTGATAGCATCCTGTTAGAATAGGTATTTACCTTAAACTTAAATAAAGTTTAAAACCAGCTATACCTTTTTTTTTTTTCAATTACGTATACATTTTAACAGGTATAGAGAGAAGGAAAAGCAAGGCAGAAGATAATCTAAGACTGAATCCAGGATTAGGAGCTAAGGATTTATGACAAAAATTCAAGTTCTCTTGCACTGTATGACCATTCTTAGAGGTGAATCCTTTGCTGAAAAAAAATAGAAGTCACGAGCAGTTACTGACAGTACCTGTCAGAGCAGGTCTGAAAAGGTAATCTGGATTCTAACATCTTTATATTAATTAAGGCAGATCTTGCTGAATGTGTTAATCTTTGCCTGGCCATTATGAATCTTATTTTGCAACTCCTTGGGCCTAGCAATGGCTGTGTTCTAGAAACTTTATGGAATTCTTTTTCCCTCTTTCTCTAGATGCCTTTGAGAAGAAACCTTCTATTACTTCTATTGACAAGTATCCCTCAAAGGCCTAGCTCAGATCTACATGTCCACCGTCAAATGCAAATACCGTCCTTGGATTTTTATAAATTATCATAAATTATAAATTACTATATATTAAAAATGCAGATACAGTTTCTGGAAAATGTGTTTGAAAAGAGAATAGTATGTGTTTATGTTCTAAGCCATAATAGAAAAGAAGAAATACTTTCAATGTGTTAGTAGCTTTGTTAACTCTATAAGAAAATGAAACCTGAAAATTAAAAAGAAAATTGATTTTTTTTATTTAAAACAAATAAAATTCTTCATTCAAATAATGACTTTTATCTTTAAGTTGTGATAACTATCTTGCTGCTGTGTCATGTTTCTCGTCTTACTTTCATGTAACACCTTGAATAATCTCACTTTGAAACCATTCCTGATTTATGGTTCCTTGAGCACTTCAAGTAATCTTGATTGTTCACTTACACTTTAATAAGTGACAGGATTACTTTGAAGCCTATAAACAGGTTTTGTTGAAGAATCAAATTCTTCAGAGATATGACCTATAAGTTTTTTCTGTTTAACTGATATTAGATGCTTTTCTGTTACTTCTGTGTATCTCATTTAATGATCCTAAGAAGCACAAAGCTCAGTATAAAGAAGAAAATACATAGTTCAGGGTAGTTTTATTTAAAAATTAATCAATGCAGTTTGTAACTTTACATTTTTAAACATTCAATTTTGAACAGATCAAACAAATTTCCTTAGTAAAGGATTTGGTTCAATTTTTGATTTTGTTACAGTTACAGATCTGACTTCTAACTTTTTTCAGACTTTGATCTCATTAAGACATGAAGCAGATTTACATTTAAATATTGCAAAAATATTTACCAATTTAAAATTCTATTCTAGAAATAGTTTTAAAATCATGGTTCATTTGAGCTTCTTGATAAAAGAAGCAATGAGAAAACAATGAACGAAAGGTAGGAAATTTGTTTAGAATTCAATGTGCAAAAAGGGTGTAAGAGACAAACAATGAATGTGCATTTCACAAGTCAGCAATGTATTCGAGCTACTTCTAAACAAGCTCTAAATGAGATAGCAGGAGCAGTTTCAGACCAGGATAAATATATTCTATTGACAGTGTATTGAGCATTGCAGATACACCAAAAAAAAGAAAAGGTTTCTACAAAATATCAATGAAATTGACACTGTCAATGCTGAGAAGTTTGTAATTGCTAATTTTATTTTTGCATATTTTCTTTTCTTTCTTTAAAATGTGAATTACTTAGAAGATTTCAGCAAATGTGTTCAGTGCAGTGCAAGTAGTATTTTTGCTCCTTAGTTTCAGTGGGAAACTGAAAATAATCTAACAGTGAAAAATACTATATATGCAGGCATTTTTCATGATCATATTTGCTCATATTTCTATTTATTCACTACATTCAATAATTCTCCCTAATCGTAACATTTAATCCACTAGGCATTTAAAAACACAATGAAAAAGCAAGTTAGAAAGGAAGTTGAGCATTCAATTTATAATGCATTCTTCTATTAAGAAGAATGGACACATTTGGCATTTTAGCTAAGTAATGTATTTTAAAAAAAAAACCTGTACGTATCTGTAAAATAATTCGAGATTAGAACAATAAAAAGCTTAATCCTATGGTGTATCCGTATACAACTCATCACAGAATTAGGACTAAATGTATATCTTATCTCTTCAATTCTATTTTATATATTTATGTTTTTATATATAAAAATATAATATATCTATATATATCTATAGCTATCTTTTATATCAAATTGCTTAACTAGCATTACTTAATGATTTTGTTTAGATTCCCCAGATCATTACGAGAGGTAAAATTAATATCACACTGCTCTTATGAACAGCATTTGACACATTTATGCACTATCACTATCATGTAGATAGAGCAGTGACATCACCTAGCAGGTAGATTGTTTCAGGGGGGAAAAAAAAAAAAAAAAGAAAAGCCTGATTTTAAATCAAATTCTCTTGGGAAAACACAAAAATATACAACTAAAAGTATATTTTGAGGCTATATATTGATTTGAGGTCATCTGTCACATCCCAGGGAGAAGCTTAAATCCCAAATTGCAAACCAGAAGAGCCAGTATGCTGGGGAAGTCACAAATATAAAATCAATAGGAAACCCTAAGATTTCCTGGGGAGATGGTCCCATAAGGAGACACGTCTGTTCATTTCATATCCAGAGGCTGGAAACCTATGCTGATATAGATCCTTTTAAAAGTCAAAGCCTATTCTTTTAAAATAAAGCTGGGATATGATGTCATCTACCAGCAAATTCATGTCACTTTTCCCCTGAAGAATGCTCTAACAAATGGTAGGCGATTTTTCTTTAGAAACTTTCTTTACCTGGCAGACTGAGATTTTCAACTATACAAAGAAGAATTCAAGATCCATTAGAAACACCCCGCATATGACTCTGTAACCTTGTGGGGTGGGGACTCATCAGGGAAATAGTCAATTATGGGTTTCTTGTCAAGTCTGCTCATCTTTATTCCCCAGAATACTGATTACTAAAAAGCATAAAAGAGCCTCTTGAAGCATAGATAGAATTTATGAACACTATAAAAGCTGAATTATAGAATGATGTACATTCTAGTGCTTCTGACTCCCCATCAATTTCTTCTTTTACGTCTTTCTGTATATTCCTATGAATCACATAATATTCCCCGTAGATTAGCACAGGAAAAAGAAGGGAGTACTTCCCCTGCTAACCTTAGGCCACAGAACTCACTAAAAGTAAAACAAAAACACCTTCAGGAATGTGTGAGTTTTAACCCCCCAACCTGAGATAGCTGAACCTGAGTGTAGAAATGCTATAAATCTAGATACGTTTTTAGTTCATTGTGAGCTCTACTGTCAATGTCAGTCAGTTGTTCTTAGGAAATGCATATTAAATGTCCTTTGGAGACTTCGGTACTTGGCTGCTTTTAGGCATGTGACAGCTGCTGAGCTCTGTAGACTGCAGCAGTTTTGGTGCATTTCAGTGAGAAAGTCACACTAGGCACTGGGGAAGTTTCAGTCAAAAGGGGAGACACCTGTGAGGTTTAAACATCTGCAAGATTAGACTTTTTATTGTCATTTATAGCTTTAGTCTGTAAAATCTGTCTATATCCTTCATTTGATATATGTCTTCCTGTCCTTGGGATACACAGATCTGACAATTTACAATTCACTGCAGCAGGGTAAAGGAAAAAATCAACAAAACACGACAGAAAAAAAAAGCCTCTGAGGTAGAAATGAAAACAAAATAAAAATATGATCTGTTTTTTTCAAAGCAAAGCAATATGTTATTTTTATTCTCTAGCTTAGTAGAAAGTTATTTTGTTTGCCTAAATTGTTCAATTATTTTTTTTCAGAACAAGCCAGAATTTAGCCTGTTTCTTCTGCCTAAGACAAGCAGTCAATTTTAATTAACTCGGTGTGCAGGAGTCTTTGGCATTTGTGGAAACTGGGCACACAGCCAATCCCCAAAGCACCTCTGATCAGTTTGCCTGGAAAGAAGTAGAGAAAAAGAAGATGTTTGCTTAGAGAGCTTGGAATTATAGTCTGAAATCTCAACAGCTGGAAATAAAATTAATTACACAGTCCTGCCTTCTTTACCTATCAATGTGACACCCTTAACTTCCCTGAAACTACTCAGGTGAGTAAGTCCCAGGGAGTCTGCTCTAGATATATTGTTTGCTGTATGGAAATATATATACCATTTTAGGATTCGTGTTTCTGTTGAGTTCAGTATAACTGGAATACTTTATGCAATAATCGTAACAACACTATGTTACTCAATTTAATGCATGTCTGTGTGTGTGCTCATGCATTTTAAAAGCAACAATAGAATCAGTTTTGAGGGGACAGTTAAAAAGTCAGCAAAGATTTTCTTTAGTACATTTTGGACTAACTCCATGAGACATCATTTTATTGGTAGGAGATGTACATCAAATTTTCAAAGAGTCAGGATTTTTTATTTCTTTCTTTAATCTGAAATATAGAATCTTCTGTATGTGCAACCTTTCCTCTACACCTCTTATAAAGTATCATGTGTATGAATGGTAAAGCAGCAGGTGTGAGAATATAGGTAATTTATTTTACAATTGAATAAACCTAGAAATAACAAAGTAACCTTTTAAGATTTGCACTGAGTTTCTCAAGAAAAAAGATGTACTTTATCTAACTAATCAAATAGTCACACTTAGCTTGATACAGCAAATTCTAATCTAAGAAAATGGAAGTTTGTTTTTCTCCTTGAAGAATAGAAATCGGATGAAAGTGTGCTGTGTACACAACATTCCTTGCATTATTCAAATTCTTCTTAGACAACAAAATGTTTACAGTGTTGAAATTTAAAGCAAAGATTAAAATTGTCTCTTGATACTATCAAATGCAAATTTTTACTGGATTTTTTAGAGCATTAAAGGACATTTTAAAAGGAAAAAAACCACACCACTATTAAAGAAGATCTAAATGAACTAAACTTTAGCCATTATTTTTGATACTCAGTGTCAGACCTTGTTCCTTAGATGTTTAAACATTTTTCTTGATTTCACAGCATTGTTTTTGATAAGGATAATTTCATCAAGATACAAATGGAAAGAATGTGAAGTGGAAAATTATTAACATTGTATGTGAATACAGCAAAGGAAGACCCTCGAAGCCTATAACAGAAGTAGTTTTCTTCTGGGTAGAGAGTTTACAGCAAGAGTCCATCGCAAAGTCGGACCCCCGGTTTTTGACAGTAAATTTGGACAGAAGATTCAAGATCCAATGTTTGGCACATCTGTCTGTGTACAGAAGAAATGAGAAAATTTTCCGCAGACTGCATTAACATCTTCACTTTAAAATGAAGCTTCTCTGAGATTTGGGAAATAGTATGTATAAACTTTCTTGATCTGAGCCCAGACAGAAAAAAAAAAAAGAAGCCTAGCATTTCTCCTAGCTTTTCTCCCTGACAAAGGCCTTGTGTTCTGAAAGAACCAGGCTTGTGACCTTTACGATCCACTAGACTGTGGACTTACCCAAGATTCATGTTCAAGGCAGTGGTATAAGCTTCATTACTGAAAGCTACTTAGTGAGATGAAGTAGAAGATTAATCAAGAGAAATGTACCAGCAGTAGCATTCTACACCATGCTTCCTAGTCCTTTAGGTGCCTGTCTCCATAAAAAAAATTATAGAATACAGTCAACTGCATCTTCGGTAAAGACTTTGTTGTCCTTTCCATGTCTGCCACAATCATTTACATCATCTGCTATTGCTAAATATTTTGCTACCCCAATTATTTTCTGCCAGAGACAACCTCCACTTCAAAATGCAAAGTACAGCCACTTTTGACAGCTGCTTTTCAAGTAACTTTTGGAAGTCACCAAAGGACAACAGTGTGATAGGATAATAAGTAAATTTTCCAAATTTGAATGATAAGTTACTCTGCACAGCTTGGGACACGATTGTCTGCATCCATTTTTCTCGAGCTTTAAAACCAGTTTTATAACATTTAGTAGCTCAGAGCAACATGTGAATATAACCTATGATATGGTTAAAAGTGAGGTGGTGTAGAACAATAACACTCTCTATTAATCTCTGCAAGGCTTTAGAGTGGTTTCCACAGAATTGGTATTAAATTTTTATAGATCTCTTTTTGCTGTTTTTAACTGCATTCCATTCTGTGCAACTGATCAAAAACACTCTTCTTTTTCTTCTTATCCTCAGCACTTTCCTCTGACAGCTTTGTTGAACTTAAACTTCACAAAATTCTTTTCTGAAAGGAGTTTCCTTGAAAGAGAAAAACAAAATATCCAGGGACATATTTTCCATGAGATGTGGCAATCCAGCCACAAAATAAATATATCTAGGAGGGGGGAGAATGGAGTGATAAAGACGGGGCGTTAACTTTAATAATTCATTTGAGCAATGTTGTACTTTATAGATGTAAAGTACATAAAGACCATCTACAAGAGCTGGTAAGCAAAGTAGAAATCCATAACTGGTAAATTATTGAATGTCATGCTTCTATGGCTCAGTGAGCAATCATCCAAATGTTCTTGTACTACTCCTAAAGGTGACCATGGACAGTGACTCCTTATATGTGTTATAATTGATAAACAACGTTCTTAGTGAGACAAAAGCAGGACATTAAGCTCTGTATTTTTCACCTGAAGTTTCAGAGAGAAATGAATTCTGAACTATACTTCTGAGTAGCCGCAGAAACAGGACTCTCTATTCAGTCGTCTGATCTAAACCCAGCTGTCTGATGCAGACTGGAATAAGTTACTGAAACCTGAAATGCTTTTCATAAACTGAGGTCTCAAAACTGCTGTTTTATTTCTTCATGGCAATGAAGATTTAGATTCGTTACAAAAAAAAGACGTGGAGAAACAAAAAGGCTTTCATCATTTATTTCTTACGACAAGGACAAATTCTCTTGAGTATGTGGAAAAGAGATGCAAAGGGAAGGGGCAAAATGTACTTTTGCCAAAAGAGTGTACTATATTTTTTCTTATTAATTAAACTACTCTTCCTTGATTTCAAGAGCAAGCTTGGAGCAACTGATGTTTAAGAGCAGAATTTTTTCATGTATTCCAAATTACCTTGAGATGTAACTTACTCTCCCATGTACACAGATCCTCACGAGACCACCAACCTACCCAAAGTAATTGAAATGCATGATCTGCCACCTGCACCCTAACCATCTGCAAAGACCAAACATAAAAATCTATTTGTTCCTAACACATTAAATATCTATCTATCTATCTATCTATCTATCTATCTATCTATCTATCTATTTTTGCTTTTGGACAACAAAAACATCATTTTAATGCAAAAGAAATCTGGTCATTATAGTATTCCATAGGACAACGTTAATTATCAAGCCTAAACTGATGATGATACAGATGACACAGATCATTGGTCTGTAGTAGACTGTGATCAATCAGGAGCAATTATACTGAAGTACCTGAGCTTTCCTTCTACTGTGTTTTATAGCCAGTGTTAAAACCTTCCATGCAGATGAATTTGTCTCATATTATGTTGTTGACTCCATGTCCTTTAGATATTTGTGATACCATTAAAACTAGCACTTTCTAGGCCCTCCTTCAGTGCTAAAATCAAGGATTCTAATAATTTTAATTCATTTGTTCACAAATCCCTAGGTTTCACTGAATTCTTTTATTACTATATTTGTTAGGAAAAAAATCAGAATTTATACCCTTATTGTAATTAACTTTTTTTTTTCCTCCCAATTGCTCTCATCTCCTAACCCCTGGGTTTCAAAGATATATAAAAACACTAGTAAGCTCCTTTGCTTCCCATCCTCCTTTAAGCCTTAATATATTGCATATAGGTTTCCATTTGCCTACCAAAAATCAAGCTAGCAAGCTTCCAGGTACAACATTACTTTTCCACAAAGTTTAAAATTTACACTTTTTCAGCTTCACTATAAGAAACTCCTCTATCAATATTCCACCAATTAGATGTACATGTTCAACAGTAAGTACTATTAAAATATATTAGAAATCTAAAACTGAAAGTAATTTCTTAGCACTAATATCAGTATCTAAATTTCTTATAATGTGAATTAAAGTGGGCTTTCTTGGCTTACTTATATAGAAAAATTAGCAAATAGGAGTAACATAATTCTGGAACAGTTCCTCTTGCTTGCCATCCTCTGCACAACAATGTATTCACTCAATATCTTCATACTCTTATGTCCTGAAAAACATTTCCAAACACAGAATTGGTTTTGAGTTCTTTCATTTCTTGTGTATAAAGAGTTCACTAAATTTCGAGTGTCCCTATCAATTCAGCACTAAGGGAATCTGATGTCCCTTCCCGTAGTTATATTATTTCACTCAACCCACTCCCTCTCTGACTCCAGATTAGTGTGTTTGACTAGCAGCCAAGTAGAGGAGTGTCAAAGAAGACCCAAAAGAAACCGACCTGGGTAGCAACCCTTGTTGATGGTCATATCAGACACTACCATCCAAGTGATGTATTTTCTCTACATGATGTTCAAAGATAGCAACACAGTGTTTGTGGAGTTAAAACTATATCTTCTCATCTCAGTTAAGTCTTCAGAGACACAATTCAGCCTGTTCAAACATTTAAAGTCTTGAAGATAAAGGTAATGTCAGTTGAGAAATCTCCATATTTTATTTGTATTTTTTAAATCAAAATTATGTTCAGACATCCATAACTCAGTCCACCACTCCATAAAACTTTTTCAGAAGATAATTTTCTAAATTCCTACAGAAAATTTCCTGTTAAATTCGAAAGTGAGATGAGATGTTAAAGTGCTTAAACTCAAAAACTGGAAAGTTATAAACTTAAACTATGTAGCATGAAATTGCTGTAGTAGCTAACAGGCAAATAACCTCTTTCCATCTCAGGCTGTATACTTCTTCTTTATCACCATCTACATATTCCACTTACTAAAGCTTCTCCAGTCTTACTTGCTTCTCATTTTTACGTATCAATACAGATCCTATCTCCTATCTATTGGATTATCCTAATCCACTTTTTTACAGCACTAAAATCAATTATAATCTAATTATAAATAATCATTATTATTCTAGCTCATAACAATCTAAAAAAATAGAAGAAAATGGGTTTAGAGTGACCTGGGCTTTTTAGTTTGGTTGGTTTTGGTTTGGGTTTGGTTTTGTTGTTGGTGCATTTTTTTGTTCCTGGTTCATATCTCTCTTAATAAATCCTTAAATTATTTACAATTCTACTTCTTATCAATATTTTCAGTCATAGATTCTATGAAGAAGGTATACTTCATGTTTTTCATAATGTCTTCAAAACTCAAAAAGGAAGGTTTTTTCAATATGACTTAATCAGTTTTCTTATTCATACTATTCTGTCATATTTTCATTTTGAAGAAGGATAAAGGCTTTTCCAAGAAGGAGCCAGCTGACTTTATTATGGGAAATAACAAAGTATCTGGTAGCTGAGTCATCCTGTTCTTTGCATTTATCATCAAAAAGGAAGGAAAGGTTAGGGCTAGAGAGGAATTAGCTCTGAAACATAAAACAAGACGAAGATGGAATGAAAGAACCAACAAAGCAAAACACATGATATGTCTAAGTAATTGTTTCAAATCGAATTCCAAGTCCCACGGCCCTTGCACTAAGACTTCTCCATGTTTTTGTCTTCCATTTGGACATTCCACCTAGAAATTGTGAGGGCTTTTAACACTTTTCTGAGATTTCTGGATGCTGGCTTGCTGAAACAAAAATTCAAGAGGCAGCTGATCCTGCCATGCATCCGGGAAATCCTGATCTCTACAACATTTCTTCAACAAAGATCTGCACAAGTGTTGGAAAGGCAAAGCACTTAATACAGTGACTAGACAGGTCCTTTGCACAGAGGATACACAGATTTGTTGTCCTAATCAGAAGAAGAGCTGCAGAAATGCATGCATGTATGTACACGAAAGTATATAAAAGAAAATTGAAGACAGTTAAAATCTTTAATAAGATTCCACCTGTACTGTTTAGCCAGTATGACCACATTTGATAACTCTGTCGTGCTGCAGATAAGTGATTGCACAACACAGACATACATAAATCTGTCTTAAAAAAATAAAATATTATTATATTCTGAGAAGTTGCTTTTACATATAACTTCAACAAACACCCAAGAATGCAAACAAAAGCCTAACATTTCACATAAGTATTCAGATTCCCACTGATTCCTTCCTTCTAATTTTTTGGACTTTGTCATAAAGAGTTTTGCAGCCGGAGAATATCCTCCTGATATTAATTTAGTGAAGGAAGAAAAAAAATAAGCCATATGATACTGTACAGATATATGCATCTAAAACTGAACAGTCAGTATAACTGAGTAGAAATTGGCATCTAAAATCAGAAACAAAAATTAAAATTAAAATTAAAAAATCTTGATTTTCCTGTAAGAAATTAGTACTAAATCAGTGCAAAAAATTGGGCTTCTATCTAAAATCCCAATTTTATAGCAGAAGAAAAAGAAACATGATTTTTGAAAGTTCTGGCTTTTAAATGAAGGCACAAAGACACCCATAGAACATAAGATTCCTAAAAGATTGTAGTGAATTGACCCTGGCTGGATGACAGACATATTATGTTAGTGGAAACTAGAGAACTGCATATTTTCTTCAGCACTTTCATGTTCTGATAAACCTCAGATAAGCTCAGCAACACAATTTTTTTAAAAAAAGACCATATTGACACTATAAAGAAGTTGACTACTTCAGATCAGATTTTACTTACAAAAATTAGCTTTTGGCTCGTTTTAAGTCTATTAAAAGCCACTCAACTTCTACTTCATTGCAATGTGTTGTAATCTGCTATCTAGTGCCCCCCATGTGCTATATTATCAGGGACTCTCTTTGGTGATTAGCTTCAAAAATTTAGTTAAAATGTAATTAATTTTATGCTTTGCTTATTTAACAGATTTTTTAGTGAAAATAAGATATTAGACAAAGCTTGGATTTAACCATTTTTTTAATATCAACAGATTCTGAACGTTCTATAATCTGTGAACTGTGTGGTGGCAATAACAAGCAGGACCCCCATGAATGAACACCATGTCTATGGTGTGGAAGAGGTAAAACAGGCAGATTGAGACAGTCATGAAGTTTCCAAAAATTATTGAGAGCCACGCCTTAGAGAATTTTTTTTTATTATTTGTACACACCCTGACCTGTAGTTCCTTATGATTATAATTGTAGTCTCATTGATTTGTTTACTTTTATGCATAAAAGGACCAGCATCACAGGAAGGCCTGGCTGCTAGTTGTCTTTTTCCACATGAAGTGAAGTTAGTCTCCATGTTCTGTCAAGACACCTTCTGTTGACTTTGAGATGGAGAGTATGGAAGCGGCACAGCTAACATCGAGGACTTTGAGACATTCCAAAAACTATGTGGATGGAGGCTGCACACTTTAAAAAAGACAGTTCGGTTAACGTGGCACCAGCTGTAGACATTTTCATTCAAATTTGCCCCATGTACCTTGAAGCACTTGAGAGTCTTGTTACTGTGTCTGCCTTGTAGTTAGGGGGTGAAATGGGACAGTTCATACTAAGATTTAAGTCACTTTCATCTTGGATGTCTTCCTTGCTAAAGATTAGTGAAGATGAGTCCAGGCTAATGTCTTTAAGGCATCTGGGTAAGCCAAAATATCACTTCTATAAAAGATGTGCTCAAGGTATTCCCTGACCGTAGCACTTAGACAGATTTTAAACAAGCTAACAAATTTACTGTCCTGCTCTGAGCTGCATGCAAGTTTTACTGAGAACCTCTTGTGAATCACCAAATAAATGACATTATCCATTTTTTATTAACTTCCTTCTAGCATCTGGATACACCTTGCAATTCCACTGCGGGAAGACACTCTCCTTGGAGAGATGTCACATTGTTCCATACCATCTATACGCTTACTCTGGAGTTTTTCTCTATGGCAGTGAATTTGAGTCTCCTTGAAGGAAGGCCAGCAAAGTATACTGACTATGGGGAAAGTGAAGCTCTCAAATAGGTAAATATCCTATCCCAGTTTTACTGGGATATTCTCGGAGATTATTTTTCTGGAGTGGCTGTAACAACTCCAGGATTTATGGACAAAAAAACTGGACAGAAAAACTTCCCAGTGTTGTGACTAAGTCTCAGTTGTTTTGGTAGAACTGAAAACGGTATGAAATGTGCAGTTCCTTTGAGTACAGTTTAGAAGTCAAGGTCTGTCAAGAAGATGCCAATATTTTTAATAAATAGCATTTTACTTCACTCAAAGCAGCTCAAAATGGCACCCTGTTAAAAAGGGACCTCAGGAGCAAGACTCTGGAAACCCAAAAGCAATGAAAACCACTTCATCCGGAGTGGGTTACCACTGCTGAACAAGTGCAAACAGATCTGCCAGCGTCTTCCTACACCTAATCTCTCAGCCACCCCCTCATCTATTCAGGTCACATGTCCCAAAACCTCACTCACTTAACCAGTATCTTTATCCTTCTCAATCACATTTCCCATCTGTTACCAGTTATAAGAATCACACCCCCCCCGCCAATTACTACACGCTTGTTCAACAAACAATATTTCAGGAAATAATCTGAATATTGTACGAATTTACTGCCTCATTCAGTTATATTCCTTCTAGTTAAAGCACCTTAACAAAAGCAGATTGCACCAACCCTCTTTTTCCCATTTCCCATTTTCTGCCAAGCTCTGGATGCAATCTGACAGTGCATGAATGCAAGCTGAATGAATTACTATTGTGTAGCCAAACTGCCATGAATGGCAAATTGAGACCCTTTGTAGCTTCATCAGTAACATTGGTTAATTCCCAGAATGAATAATTTATTTAAAAAAAAAAAAACACCACACAAAAACCCAAAAAACAAACAAAAAAAACAAAAAAAAAAAAACCCAAAACCAGTAAAGATTAAAACTGATCTTTTCTTTACTGAGGAAATTGTGCCATAGAAACCTTTGACTACAAAATCCACATTTCTGTCATCAGTTCAATTCAGATCTCCAAATTTTAAAGGAATTATTACTTTGATTGGTTGACATTTTAACAGCTTACCTTCTCCAGGAACAAAACCCCTTATAAAGTTTGGGATTTTGAGAAGATACTAAAATTATATAAATCTTAAAAAAATATACAGAAATGAGGTATTCAAGATAGTAAAAACAGAACTTGGAAGCCTTTTCCTTGTGAATCTACAATATATCATAGTCTCTTTTCACTAATTGGGAGTATTAGAAATGTAGTGCAATATTCCTTTAATCCTTGATCTACTTATTTCTGCTTTCATTATGCACCCTCAATATTCCTTTTTATCATTTCAGTCAGTTGGCAAGGTTTTTTGCTAGACTGATATAGATGCCAAAGTATACTAAGATTTGATTAAACATTTCAGATTTAGTAGATGACTGAAATTTTTTTACTATATGCTGCCTCTGTTTAAAAATCAAGTTAGTTATGCAGTGAACTCATTTGAAATGATTAGTTTAAACTTTACCCTTAGTTTAACTATAATAATCAGCATTAATATAATAATCAGCAAGTTTAACTACAATGATCAGAGATGATTTTCATTTAAGGTTGACACTGATATTTTTACTGACTCTGCATGCGAAAAAGCATTTAGAAACTATTAGTCATGATGTATAAACACTCTCAGGAAAAATCATTGTAAATTTTAATACATATTTAAATGATGTTGGTCAGGATTTACTTTTCCTTAGACTGACAAGGTTTCTCATCATGGTAGTTGTCTGAGTTGATGAGGCGTTTAAAAATAGGCATAATGGTAAGTCTAGCAGTCTAACTGAAGTCAATGATGCTTTTTGAATGCTTAAAATTAACCATGTGGTGAACTGTCTTAAACAGGATAATAGTGATTATAGTTATTACATTGTCATTTACAGATATGGAATCACCTTTGACTGGAATTTTTAAACTGTCCAGACAAATATCTAAAAAGCATGCAGTTTAAATAAAAAAATAGTTGAGAGTGAATGTAGATGATCAAATTACTTCTTTCAAATTTTGAGAATATTTCATTGCATAAGACAAAGAGATGTGTGGAAGAAAGGTGACTCTAAATAAGCTAAAATGTTGAAATATAAGCATTCTAAAGATCTAAAAATATACATTTCTTTCCAAATAGATCTTTAAAATGTTCTTAAACAGTGAGAATTTTTATATTACACGAGTAAACTCTGCATCTATTAGTACATTCATATATTTCCAAGCATGTACCTTACTATTTTAGTTGGATATACTCAACAGATTCTATGACTCTTAAAATAAATGTATTATCAGCGAAAAAAAACTGGTTTACGTGTTTGTCTTACATCATCCTGCCTTCTAGAAAATGTATTAATTATTTTGTCACAATGTTTTCTGAGCTTTTCAACTCCAGCTTTGAATCCACTAGATCCACAGAATCAACACAGAGATATACCCTATAACAGTAAACTCACCCCTTTCCCAAAATTGCTCTGAATCTGGATATGAAAATTAATGTTTCTAGCAAAATTTCTTCCTCTCCTACGTAATTTCTGAAGTCTTTCATTAGGAACCAGTTGCATACAAGTTCATCTCATATGATCTGCATCTCATCTAAGCAGAGTCTAAATTTACTCAGCTATGTCCATACTAGAAAGTAATTTGTTGCAGAAGTGGATGAAAGCACTTGGTGCTTAGGTCCATATGCTTACACTATGTTCATACACCATGGTTTCTTCTTCAGATTAAAATCAGTCCAGAGCATATCTCCATAGCACTTTGCTTCCAGGAAGAGTAGAAGCACTTTCATGTGTGCCCAGACTGGAGCACCACGTTCAGACCCATTAGAAAAGAGCCAAGGTTTTGCTCACCAAACTGCCCTGCAAGCTGTGTCAGTGTACGGGGTGCAGAGATGAGTGAGAGATCTGTTCAGAGACTCTCTACTGCTCTGTGCCAATACCTTCGTGTGGATACACTGTATGGTCGAATGAAATTCCCTCGGTGTGGAATGGATTACATTCTAATTATGCCTATCCATCTCTGTAAAATACGGAGGAAGTAAAAAATACCACTTTTAAACCAAAAAAATAGTCCAGTTTTAAGGTGGTTAAAGTCAGGTAAGAGTGTAGGTATGTTACAACTCTTACTGTATTTAACTTAAGAGAAGCTTTATGTTCCATATTTCTGGATATGTTCCAAAACCTGATCAAGTCATTTAAGAGTCCTACTGACTCCAGATAGTCCAATATCAACAGCCCAGCAGAAACTGTATGCAGCTCAATTTATCCACTGCCAGTGTTTACCCACTATACAGTGTTTATTAACACATAGCATTTTAGTGCACTGCAGTTTTTAAATGGTGGGTGGTCCAATGGACATTTACTTTATCTCTTGCAACAGTAGCCGCATCTTTAATAGCAAATAATGCTGCTCTCTGTAAAGTTAGGCTTGAATAAAGATGCTTTAACATTTCTAACATACTTGACGTTTCTAGCGAATTTTACCAGCTGGAATATTTTTTAAGAACACCTCAATTTGTTAAATTAAACTGTTGCATAACTTTTAAGTCTATTGAGGACTAGCTTCTTAATAATATTTAACTTTGCTTCAGATTATATTGTGTCATCTGAGAGTTTTTCTCTTTGACTGCCTCTAGTGTAATTAAACCTTCCTGATACTTTGCTAAATCTTCTAGAGTTGAATCAATGGATGCTATCATCTCCTCTGCTGGAACAGATTTAGGCAGTAATGAGATTTTTAAACCTTAATTTAAGCTGTTGAACTCCTTTTCACTTATTTTTAATGGCTAATATATAACTATTTTTACAAGTCTAGAATGATTAATTGTAGCCTGCATATCTAAATCAGTTTTAAATGAGCTACCTCACCTAGCTGGACAATAAGCTGGATGTTAATAAACTTTTTCAAAGCCTGTAAAGATTTTTCAGGCTCTATTGAACTTTGTGCTGCTGATGCCAGACCATTCTGTTTGCTCATGGAAGTAATTCTCAAGAGAGTTTGGGTGCATCTACCCTATACCGCAGCTGCAGAGCCCACTGTGAGCTCCCATCTTTTCTTGGGGTTTGGCATATTTTATGTATGGTACAATTCAATGTCTTTGAGTACAAGTGTGAACCTCTTCCACAGCAATTTTTTGGATTTTAAGGAAGATTATTACACTTTGCAAAAATTACTGTGTTTTTTTGACAGTCCTAATTCTGAGGAAATCAACATTTTGTACAGATGTTGGGCAGTTACATAGGGCCTGTTATAATCATCATTGGTTTAATTATCACTTGGAAATTAAAAGCAGTTGTCATAATCACTGGTTAAACCAATTATTTATTACCGGAGAAGAAAGTGATGGACTGTCATTTCCATTAGATATGTTTTTCAATGATGAGATAAGCATAAAAATGTATGAATGGACAGCGCTATAGAGGTACTCTTGAAAAGATCTAAATATTTCCTAACAGTCTTTATGTAGTCAACTTTTAGAAAGCAAAGGGTTGCTGTTTTCTGTTAAGGTATTTTAAATAATTTTAACAACTTGTTTTAGAATTTAAAGATATTTTCTTTTCATAGTTTTCTCACTTTGTACCTTTTGTTTCTTTATTTTTTGCTACAAGTCAGAATTAATGAGTTTTGAAAGTACAATATTTAAATGCACTTTAAACTCATGAGTTTTCCGACATTTCGAGTTTTACGTAAGCCCCAGTATAAAAAGAAATTAAAATCATTCCCTGTGAAGATTTACTTCTCAGTCCTTTCAAGATCTATAGTCTACAATTCATATTACCTAGAATCTTCAGAAGTATCTTTAGGTTGAGTATTATGTATTAATCAATTCAGACAGGATGGAAAGATGCCTACGAGACATAATCAAAGCCATAAAATTATTACTGTCAGGAAGATTTCAAGAAGAGTCCATTCGCTGCAGCTTTTTTAAACTGTTTATGATCAGCGTATCTAAGGCAGTGACAACAGGTGTGTAATATCAAGAGGCTACTCGGAAAGGAAAGTATACGCTCTGATGCCTGCACTCGGAAAGGAAAGTATACTCTCTGATGCCTGCACTTGCAATCTCAGTACTGCAACCTGAAAATTAAATTTAAAAAAACCAAAACAAAAAAACAGAAAAAAAAATATAGGCAACATGAAGCAGAAAATTTCCTAAAGGTTTCCTAAAATCAAAAGATTTTGCTTTCCCACAAGCAATTTCTTGTAGTATCAACAAGTGGACGTAGAGCTGAAGACACAATACACAACACACGTTTCCAAATGAAAAACACTTTATATCAGGAAAAGAGAAAAGTATTCCCCAGTCTTGCTGTGTGTGCTCACTGACACTGTGGTATGTTTTTCTCACAGAAGTGTTATCCCACACGTTGGGTACCAAGTACTGAGAGGAGCATTGCTCAAACTTTTTTTTTTTTTTTT